>JADLZK010010481.1:0-472064 GCA_015847255.1 Hyparrhenia diplandra | reverse complement strand
CAATCAATAGAGCAACTAGAGGGCTTTCTACTTAGGGCTGTGAGCACCCCTACACTCCCTCCCCGACAGCCCCCCCTTTGACGGTGACCATTATTCAAGTGTTATTAAGATATTGCGCCTGTTATTCAAGTGTTAACTCAAACATGACGCACAAACGCCCACTCACCTACTGATCTGCCAAACTTTCCATGAACAAACATGCTATTCGCGCTGACCAAGCGTGTTTCCCAGCACCATGTCGAGCGGCATGACCGCAACACAAGACATGTACATGATCCACTCAAAAATAAACTTAATAAAAGTAAATTAACCAAAGTGGAATGTGAATTTTGAGCAGGAAATAGCCTAGACAAGCTAGATCTGAGAGAAAATGGTGGAACGAAGTTGGCCCCGGGCACTCGGTTGCGTGTTAAATAGGGCGAGAAAAAGCCCCTCGCGGGCTTACATGATTGGATTACGACAATGCAACAAACTCCCTAAGATCTGTACTCTATCCTAACAAAACTCTTGTTACAAGACTTCATATACAAGGCATGAACCTGGACGCCTACATACACCTGTCACCTAGACGCCTAACCTGGTTCACCTGACATAGTGGGACTGGCATCATCATTTAACAATATCAACACTGAAACCTCACTAATGTTCTGTTGTTCGTGATCAGCAGGGTCTGAAAGTACCAGCCTGCTATCACCGAGATTGCATCAATTACAAAAAAACCCAAGCAAACAGACTTCTCAGCTCTCAACTTCTTAAACATTACATATGAGTAATGACAAAATATAGGACAAGGCCCACAATGCAATATGGTTCGTAAGCTAAGTGATTTGAATAGTAATAATTGTTCCTGCAGAGCATGAGTACCAAGCTTAATAAACACCATGTTCGCTCCCTTAGTGGCATAGCTCTGAAAATGTTTCTTTGATTGTGATGACTGTAGCATAAACATCCTTCATTGTTGGTCGGTCTTTTGGTGTCTCTGCAGAGCATGAGATACCAACCTTAATAAGATTCATGATGGTTCTTGTTATTCCATCCATTGTATGATTATCACCATCTCCCCGCAAACCGAATTATAGAAGGATCTAGAATCTCATGAATCTTTTGAGGAAATGCTTCTTCCACAAATTTGTGAAGGGTCAAACCATCAGAAAACATCTCATCTGTCGGACGCTTCCCTGTGAGCATTTCTAATATGGTAATTCCATAGCTATAGACATCGCCCTCCGTTGAGAGTTTGCTCCCAAAACCATACTCTGCAGTAAAAGTAATTTATCAAATATTGTACCCTTATGCTATTGTTAATCGTAAAAAATATATTATTAGAGAATAGGAAACTGAAACATATGAAGGAAATGCTCACCTGGTGCAATGTATCCAATTGATCCTCTTGGTCCAATTAAGCTTGTGGAACTATGATCGCTTGAATAGCTATAAGTGTGAAGAAACTTAGCCAATCCAAAGTCACCAAGATGTGCAACCATGGCATCATCAAGAAGTACATTGCTGGGTTTCAAGTCACAGTGGACCATAGCGGGCACACAGTGATTATGGAGATAATCCAATGCGCAAGCTATGTCCATTGCTATTAATATTCTAGAGGCCAAACTCAATGGTTTTTGAATTCCATACTTGTTCAGTTTTGGATAGAGCCAGTTCTCGAGGCTGCCACTAGACATGTATTCAAGAATAATAGCTTTGAACTCATGTTCCGCTGAATCAATTGTTGAACATGCAGTGATCACCTTCACGAGATTACGGTGTCTAATATTCCTCAAGGCCTCACATTCAGCAAGGAAGCTGTTTGGTGCTCCGAGTTGATCAAGTTTGAATACTTTGATGGCAACTGTATGTTCCTCACTCCAAAATCTTTCCTTTATACACTAACCCACATTTTCCGGAGCCAACCAAGTTGTCTGAGGAGAAAACCGTTCGTTGCTTTGACTAGATCAGCATATGTAAAATTCTTCAAATCCATGCCAGATGGATGATCTACTTGTTGAACTTTCTTTCGCTTCTTTAAAAGAAGGACCGCAAAGCATAATAGCAAGACTAATGAAAGAGAAGTAAATCCTACTAACTTCAGAATATTGGAGGTGTGTCTATGTCGCTTTAGATATATCTGTATTGCAAAGTGGCAGTTGTAGCAATGGGGGTACTGGCACATAGGTTCTTGTTCCCTTGAACGAACACATCACGTGCATCCTGAAATATCCCACCTGTTGGTACTGGTCCCTCAAGGTGGTTGAAGGACAAATTGAGAATCTTCATAGAGCTAAAAGATCCAAAGAACTCTGGGATTTCACCAGACAAGTTGTTCCGAAAAGGTCCATCTCAATGAGGCCTCGTAAGGCATTGAAAGAGTCTGGGATCCTCCCCATCAAGAAGGTTCCCCTCCATTTGGAGGGACTCCAAATGAACACACTGACCAAGAGTGGAGGGTATTTGCCCATTCAACATGTTATTAGAAATATTCAGAAGGCCAAGGTTGATGAAGCTGCTAATCTCTAGTGGTATTTGTCTAGAGAGTTGGTTGTGAGACAAGTCCAAGCCCGTAGAAAGGGAAGAAAGAGTAAATAGCTCCTTTGGTATGCTACCATCAAATCTATTATAGGAGAGGTTCAGCTGATCTAAGTTCTTGCAGTGTCCTAAAGCACCTGGTATCTGGCCACTCAAGTTATTTTCTTGTAAGGAGAGCTCATTGAGTTGACTTAGGTTACCCAGAGTGGCTGGAATTTGTCCTAAAAGTTTGTTCTGCGATAATGCTTAGGGCTTAACAGGTTTGGAAGATTCCCCAGGGAGTAAGGAAGATTTCCAGTAAGGAGGTTCTTCCCCATATAAAGAACCTTGAGGTTTCTGAGGCGCTCTATCTCACTGGGAATGGTACCAGATATTTCATTTGCACTTAAAAATAGTACCTCTAATGTACTGGACAGGTTCCCTATGGATTTTGGCAGGACTCCTTGGAGGGTGTTCCTATCAAGGTACAAATTCACCAATTGCCTGCAATTTGTCAGCGATGATAAGAAAGACCAGTCCCCAGCTTCAAGCCGGTTCACGGTTAGATCCAGTTCGATTAAATTGGGCAGGCTTCCAAACAAAGGAATATTACCATGAAATGCATTGTCCCAGATATCAATGATCTGGAGACTGGTGGCGCTATAGCGAAGTAGGGATTTGGCCTGTGAACTTGTTTTCGTGCCATAATCAGATTAACAATTCTTGGAAGGTTATTCCCAATATCAGCTGGAATTTCCCCGGTGAGATTATTCATACCCATGCCAAGGTCTGTGAGTGCTGACATGTTGTAAATCTAGGCTGGAACAGGCCCTGACAAAACATTGTTAGTCATGCCTAGTACTTGCAGGTTTGCGATGTTACCTATACTCATGGGGATGCTACCATGAAAACTGTTACCATCAAGCGTGAGCCAGAGAAGGGAAGAAAAAAATCCCCAAAGTGGAAGGTATGGTACCTGTAAGACCATTTGATTGCAATATAAGATACTGTAAGGGTGAGCCAATTTCTGAGAGAACAGGTATGGACCCAACAAAGTTGTTCTCCGCAAGCACTAACATCTGGAGTGTTGTGCTATTGAACAGTGACGGAGGAATCTCTCCACTGAGATGATTGTTTCTTAAGCGCAATAGTTGAAGCGAGGAACTATTGGCTAATAGTGATGGGATAGGTCCTGTCAGGCTATTGTTGGTGAGAGCAACAGAGATAAGAGAAGAGCTGCTTCCAAGAGAAACAGGAATGTTGCCCGTCAGGTAATTATGAGAAAGACTTAAAACAGAAAGGTTGCCGAGAGTGCCCAAACCTTCTGGGATACTTTTGCTGAGGGTATTACTTCCAAGATCAATGGTCTGCAAAGCAAAGCATGATGACAGAGTCTCTGGGATCTCGCCACTAAAATTGTTGGAGCTAAGGTTAAGGTAGCGCAGCCTTTTTAATTGGCCAAGTTCAGATGGGATCTGACTCTGCAGCTGATTATTTGGCAAGTGGATCCTTATGAGGAAAGTGAGGTTACCAATGCAAGGAGGTATTTGGCCATGGAGGTCGAGTGACTCAAGGTCCAGTGCAACAACACGAGATGGGTGTCTCTTGCTGCATGCAACACCGGACCAACTGCAGTACTGCATGGAGTCATTCTTCCATGATGGTGGGAGGCCTGTAGGGTCTGAGAGGTGGTGCTTAAGGCAAAGGAGTGCTTCTAAATCATCGTTAGGTTCACGATGAAGAGGCGTAGCGCATAGTGAAGGAGCAGCGAGTGCCAAAAGAGTAGCCAGGAGAATGATCAATGGCAGTGAGGAGCTGAGAGTCCCTACAGAGGACATATATGTCGTGTGGCACATTGTTATCATTCTGCAGTGGACGTGTGCAATTGCCTGCTGTGATGATCTTCGGTAGTGGTGGATATGCTGCATTTATAGAATTCAGGTATGCTGCCAGCTCCTTGCATATTTGCCTTGGTCTAAAGGAAAAGAACAAAGTAGTATGAAGCGGATAAAGAGAAAAGTCTAGTGGAAAAATGTCTTATGAAACTTGACTTGACTTCACGCGTCTACTGCTGGATTGCAATTGAGTTGGCTTACCAAAAACAGTGCGGGAGTCGGCGTCTTCTTTCTGTCTTTTTGTTTAAGAAAGGAAGGTCTGCATACTTTTAAAATGGGGTCAGGTTTTATTTGCCGGCAGTTTTATTCCCACGTCAAGGTGTTGCAGCAGCAGCAGGCCATTGAAATTTTAGCTTGCATCCTCCCTTTGAATTTGCGAGCGATCATGCGAACTAAGAAAATGCTTGCAAATAGTTTCCATTTCTCGACTTGGTTGGTTCGGATTATCACTGTGTTTATTTTCTTGGGTTGCGGGTAGATTGAAAGTATGAACTTGGTGCGGGTGGTAAGTAGTAGCTCACGTTTATTTTACTTTGTACAGGGGAACCATCGTTGCTGTTAAACTATGGTCTGTTCTGATGTAAATCAAAGTCAGAAAAAAAGGAAGTATGAACAAGACTTTGAAGTGTTGGCCAAATTTAATGGAGAGGAGGAAGAAAATCAAGGAATTCATATGCTGTAACTTCTACTCATCCAGCCTCCTTACCCTACCTCCTCATTATAAATAGGAGGTGGATTTCACCATTGTAAGAGCATATATGTACCTAAAAGTTTCTTTCCAAAACCATTGAGTTTTTCAAGTGACCAAAAAGTATTGGGAGCACCAAAGAAAGGTTTCTCCACTAGTTTCTAAAAATCACTCAAAAAAGTGGGTCAGGGTCGGACCTGATTCTTCTGCAAGGTGCCCCGCATGACCTGGGTCGAACCTCAGTCAGTCCACCAACGACATAGAGTACACAGTACTCTGAGTCACTGAGGTTTACGCTGCCACATGCATAGTGATGTGCCCATTTTTTATGCTAGTGCTGAGTGCTGCCATGTATAATAATTGCTGATGCTCCTGCACACAATTGTTGGTGCTAGTAGTGCCAATGAACTAATCAAGGATTGTCTATAATACAGAGCTAAAAAAGTGTTCGAATTGTGATTTGGAACACCATGCTTTTCTTTTATAAACAAAGTTACAATGTACTCCCTCCATACCAATTTATAAGTCGTTCTGGAGTAGGTCTGTTCTAGCGAAATGCAAGTCGTCCTACCGGAGCGGTACTCATTCAACTTTCGTCCATTCCAAAATTACCCTCGCCTCTCCACGCCTCTCCACCGCTCGGTCCCTTCGCCTCTGCACGCTCCTTCCGCCCCGAAGATCCAAATCCAACCTTCCCCTACTCTCCGCCGCCATGACCTTCCCCCTACTCGACACCCCTCGGCGAGGTCGCCACTGGGGGCACTGCGCGGCCATGTGCTCAGTGCCAGCTCCGCTTCATCTCCCACGCGCTGTCCTGCCTCGCCTCGTGCGTTTGCGAGCTGGATCTGAGGCGGCGCAAGAAGAATCCAACAATGGCAGAAGGAGGCGGCGACAACACCCGTGGGTTGAGGCCCGTCAGCGACGGCGACGGCAGCTGCGACGGCGCCCATCAGCAGGGTGCGTACTCTACCTCCTCCCTAGATCTTCACCCGTGGAGTATTGTTCGATAAAAATTGCATCTTTTTACCTCATCCTCCCCGGATCTGCTCCCGTTCTCCTGTCCGTCACCGGCGCACGGAGGGCCTCCCTCCTCCCCTCTCTGTTCTATGCCTCTTGACCCTGCCCTCGTCTCCTCGTGCTTCCTCTTCACCGGCACTCGCACGGCTCCCTCTCCTCCATGCCGCTGCCCGCGGATAGGCGGCAGATCCGGGTGTGCATGGCCCGGACGGAGTCCACCGGCGTCACCATCGGCTTCTGTGCGCCATGTCCCTGTCTCAGCGTGGCCGGACGGAGTACGTCTCTCTATCTCACCGTGATCCATTCGATTCCTCGTGTCCGACCCTCTTTCTGAATGGTGGCTGATTCGTTCCTTCACTTTCTTTTCTGTCCTTGTCCCCGCAGGCATCTCGGAGGGTTCTTGTTTTTCCTGGCGCTCGCGGTTGCCGGAGGATGGACGGACGCCGCCGGCGAGACCGCCCAGGGATCTTGAGGTACATGCACATGCATCGACATGTCGTTTCTGCGGTTCCTAAATAAAGTTCAATTCGCCTATGCTCCAGGGATCATGAGAAACCAGCACAATACATGAGATGTTTGTTGTCAGAGCTGCTAGATCTAACTGTAGATGCATGGTTGCTTAGTGCTGACTTCTCCAGTCAAACTGTAAATGCTCTGGATGTTCTTTTCTGCGAGTTCAAATGAACCACTAATTCCAGTCAAAAGTAAAAATCCTCTGATGAAGGTGCAGTCTGAACCTCTCAATTTTCAGTGCCAGCACTCAATGTTTTCAGTAAAATATGACATACAGTGATTCTAAAACAAGATGCTTGCAGTCAAATTTCATCGCCATGAACAAGCGGCCAAAACACTGAACTGATGAATTTGTTTCGACCCTTTTAGGGATTTGCAGGCTACGAAGGTTCAGGATGTCTTGGGAGGCTTTGCTCACGGACATCCTTGAGCAGGTCCAGTGGCGGCAACTCCAGGTACGATTCGATTTGGCATAAGAAAGCATGAGGAGATGTTCTGATTGGTAATCTGCTCGCGAACTGCTGTCATTACGGCGAAAAAAACTAACACTAAATTGTTCCAGGCTGAAGGAAATGGAAATCAAGAAGAATTTTAGGACAGAAGTCGATGGGCCTGTTCTTCCTGTTGACTACAACAAGGCTTAGTTCACCATGAAGATGGACGCCTAGAAAAACAAGCAGGTACAGATTCAAACTGACACGACGCATAAGAATGTTTGTTGTTTCTTATGAGATGCTTGTTTGTTTTTTCCTGGCAACTGGTATACAAACAGTGATAGGTGCTCTACACACATGAGCTGATATTCTTCTATGTTTAGCTGATCCATAGCAGCACTAAGTGTGCCTAGAAGTTTCTATTAAATCGCTATTAAACCGCCTATCCTTACTAATATATGTACTGCTTGTGTCTGTACTGCAACTTGTAGCAGCAGTGGACAGTACTCCTAACTGTTGTTAGTTCAATATGGTGCTGTAGCAGATAGTGCATCTTAACACAGGAATTAACTACAAACTATTACTATGAGCTGAGTGTGCATCTTAACAGTAAAAGATAATGGTGCAGGCAAAAAAATCACTGAGAATGACGCCACCATGGAGTAGCATGGCAGATAATTAATCTTTATTTTGTCTCTATAAATAATCTGTTCTGAATCAATATTTTGTCTCTCAATAAATAATCTTTACAAAATGTCCTATTTCAACACATTATTCAACTGAATTGCGCTTAGATGGGCTAGCGCGGTAGTATAGAATTTTCATCACCTCCTTCATGCATGACTGTAGAGTTAGGAATACTCTGTTCAGGAGTGCCTCATCATATTCTAAGAACTCTGTCTCTACATTATGAATTAGATCTTCAATAGTTTCAGGACTTCCACAGTCAGTTAAGGACTGTATAGAGTTGAAGAATCCGAGGTCCAAAACATTCATATCTGGCGAGTTTGCTGGTTGCTGCATCAATCTAATGTCTAGCCCAGTATCTGCCACTGTTTTAAGAAATGCTGGATCATTTGGAAGAACATGAGTTCTAGCATTATCTTGTTGAATATAGCATTTCCTTCTTCAGTATATTTTGGCCTGCCTACAGCAGTCAGGAACATGACTTTGCCAATATTGTTCTTGTTCTGAACAGTGCGTTGAGGGTCATTTTCTTCAAAGCGCCAGTAGTATTTCTTTCCCTTTTTGGTCATAAAATACCATTTCTCATCAATATGTACCATATTCAGCATATCTTTGGATTTAGGTTCAGCATCCCCTAGAGTTTCCTGATCCAACATTGAAATACAGAACTGGAGTCTATCCCTTTTGTTGCGCTCTCTCAAGTGTGGCTTCAATGAACTAGAGTGGCGTCTTATCTCACCCAGCTTGAACTTTCTATGCAGTGTTGAAATACTGACATCTAATGATTTGGCTAGTGACTTTAGGCTGGATCTTCTATTTAGTGGAATTGCAGCCATTTGAGACAAATCAAGTTGAACTTTCTTGCGACCTACGTGACCTGTTTTTTTGTTAGAAACATCAACCTCCTGTCCTAGTGCAATCTGTTCACGTGCACATTTCCAGATCCTTTGGACAACTCGCTTATGAGTATGAAAGAATGTAGAAACCTCTTCTGTTGCATTCTTTGGTAGTTTCCCATTTCTACTCTTGGCATGTAAATATATGTACACTGCGTATCTTTGAGTATCAGTTAACCATCTCCTTAACCTCATTTGTGGTACCACATCTGCAAGTGCATAATAAAGAGAATTAGGTTGTTGATACACATTAACATGGTTTTCAAGATTTGAACAACTAAAAAGATTGAATGATCAGTGACATCAATTTTTCTTCAAGACTGCTCAGTTTTTCTATGCCACAGAGATTATTCACTTGTTCTATACTTATAGACTTCAGTGTGCCTGATTTAACTCTATTGATTGCAACAGATCCAAGGAATACACCTGCAGCTAGTGCTGTTGCCTCAGGAGAAGTGGTCTGTAGCCACTGTCTTCTGACTTGATTTCAAAGACTAAGGTATTGTTTCAGTCTCTTTGAAAGGAACAATTTGTTATGGTCTAGGAGATGTCATGGGCAGTCAGCTGACAATTGAATTGTCATCACAGAATAGAGTTATGCACACTCATCTTAGACAATTGATTTCATCATTTAGTAGAAATGCATTCATAGGCATAATAAATGTTCTTGCTCCCTAATAACTCAGGCTGGATCAAAATTTCATGACATTGAACAACTAAAAATTTTAATCAACAACATACCAATATGCTATTCAGAACTCACTCATGGATAATCCAACTGGCTATTTTTATAATAAGAGCACAATAAAATGGACAACATGATGTTATTTATACATGAGCATATTGGATTTGTTTTTGTTGGTTAGATCAACATTTATAACTCATGACTTCCAACAGAGCAGCATGAAAGAGGCAGATGCAGACCTGCAGGAACAGGGTCACCACCACCTTCTTGAGTTAAACTGTTGGCATTCACGTGAGTTGCAGTATTTCCTTCTCCTGATATGACTTCCAACAGAGCAGTATTTCCTTCTTGAGTAGTTGCTGCCATATGATGAGATAAATTGCAGATCCAGCCACTCAATTTCACACCTGTTGATGCAGATGTGCCACATTTGATGAGTATTGGCTTGGATGTACTCAATTGAGAACAGAGGAAGGTGCTGGCGGGGGGTGATCAGGCTTGAGCTCACCTGGTGATCACATAGCTGGTGAGCTAGGCTCATAGGCCTGAAGAAGTGGATCCCGTGATGGCTTTCCTGCACCGAAGTGATCCCTTGATGGCTTTCCTGGCACCGGCGGAAGAGCACCGAAGTGGATCCCGTGATGGCTTTCCTGGCACCGGCGGAAGGTGCTCTGGATCCTTCAGATAAATTTGAATCGGAGGTGTTCTGAGAGAGAGAGAGAGGAGAGAGACAGAATTTTGAAATGTTGTTGCGTGCTAGCTGTATCTGTCAAGGTGCTTTATTTGAAACTGTGTCAGCTGTCACCTGTCAAGGTGCGGTGCGGTGTAGTGCTCTGTATCCGATTGACCGAGGGGCAGAAGTGTCATTTTGCACCAAACCTTAATTTCTGCTAAAAAGTCCAGAACGACTTATAAATTGGTATGGAGGGAGTAGTTCTCAAACAACAAAAGCTCGGAGGAGCACCAATTTCTGAGTTGAGACTGTTCTAAGAGTATGTCATGCATCTTACCATTCTCCTTCCGTTGAGAAATATCATGAAACGACATGGTGTGCACTACTGTTCTAGTTTAAGCACCAGCTTTTCATCACTTAATTAATGAGCCTCCATTCACTGTCCATTTTCTCCATTCACACATTACATTTTGGAACTACTCTTTGAGATCCAAGCTGGGCAACGCATGCAAGACACAAAAGCGACACAAAAGCTGCTAGCATCTATAGTATCTGTGTGGTGTGTCACGGTCACCTCTCTTGCGCAGTTGCAGGGGTGAAAATTTTGCATTTTAATTCTTATTTAAAACTTATTTTATAAATAGACCCTTCATAAATCTTTTTTTTTTTTTTTAAAAAAAAAAAAGACCCAAATCCAGTGTACAATAACTTTACGCCAAGATATGTGGCATCGCGCTCCATGATTTTACGCTAAACTTGCCGCGTAAACGCCAGCCTGTTGGTTGGGCTCAGGCGGGAGCTCCATATTCAGTCACTCGACACCAAGAGCACCTACGTGGGTGTTCAGTACATTAACGCCAACACTACAGGAATCGGCCGCTTTGCCGAGTGCAAAAACATTTGCCGAGAGCAAAACGTCGGGCACTCGGCAAACAGGATCTTTGCCAAGTGCTAGACTTCGCACTTTCGGCAAAGACTTTGCCGAAAGTGCCCGCCGTCGGCAACCTTCAAAGACTGGGCAAACTATACCTTTGCCGAAAGTGTCAAGCCCTCGGCGAAATAATCCACTTTCGGCGAAGAATAACAGACCAAACGGCAACCTTATCCATTAGCTTCACCGAGAGTCCGACGTCGCACTCGGCAAAATAGCCTACTTTGCCGAGTGCCAACTGTGCAGCACTCGGCAAATCCCTCTTTCGAAAGTGTCAATACACGACACTCGGCAAATTATTAATTTTTTTGTTTTTTCGTCCCATATTTTTTGTGTGGCCTTGGTACAGTAATTATATCTCGCCTTCAAAATTTGGGACAATTTCAAGTTCTTTTCGCTATATTTCATGAATTATTTCTATTTTCTTGCATTTTTGGACCACTCCAAATTTGAACTGCAGGTACATAAAATAATGGAATTTGGTCATTCAAAAATATTATTCATGATGTTTGGCGTATGTTTAGGCTCTATCCAGGAACTCACGCTGAATTATGAACATGTTTGTGTCGGAACATGACGAGTTACATGCGGGAAAAGTGTTTTAAAATTCTATAAAATGCAAACAAAGTTTAAAAATCATGAAACTTGTCAAGCTGTCTTGCCATCTCATGAGGAGGCCGTGGTAAAATTTGAAAAAGTTTCGAGCAAGTTGTGACGTCGAATGCCTAAAACTCGAGACATCTCCACATGTGATCAAATGTGATATATGTGTGAATTTGTGATATATGTGGATTATATATGTGAATTTGTGATATATGTGGATTATGTGTGTGAATGGATGCATTATGGTATATATATATATATATATATATATATATATATATATATATATATATATATATATATATATATATATGTGTGTGTGTGTGTGTGTGTGTGTGTGTATTTGTAGCAAGAAACAACAAAAAAAAAATAAATAAATAAAATTCCCAGCTTTGCCGAGTGCTGGGCTGGGCATACCGACAGCTAAAATCCCAGCTTTGCCGAGTGCGAGAGGTGGCGACACTTGGCAAAGTGACCATTACTTTGTCGAGTGTTTTTTTATCCCCGCACTTTCGACAAAGGGTTTTTTTTTTTTTAAAATAAATTCTTTATCGAGTACTGACATGACACTTTCGGCAAAGATTTTTTTAAAAATACAAATCTTTGCCGAAGTGCCGCGGTCGCTACTTCGGCAAGGACCGCTCAGTTAACGGTCGACGTTTCCTTTGCCGAAGTATCGACACGGCACTCGGCGACGCCTTTGCCGAGTGCCCGACATCTGGCACTCGGCAAAGATTTGTTTGCCGAGTCATTCTTTGTCGAGTGGGCTTTTCCGAGTGCGGCACTCGGCAATGGCTTTGCCGGGTGTAATGATGCCTTTGCCTAGTGCATCCAGCACTCGGCAAAGCAGCCGATTCCTGTAGTGCAAGCCGCCTATGGTAACTTTGTTAATCTTGGGATTTGCAACTCAGTTCTTTGGAGATGCTCATAAGATACAGTGTGTACGTGCGTCCATAAGGTTGAGTGTGCGCTTGTGTATGTGAGTGTCTGCATTTGTATCTAGGTCTCAAAAAAAAAAGTTACTTCCAAAAGAAACAGGAACGTGGCCCGTCAGGTAATTAACAGAAAGATGTGAAACAGAAAGGGCTGCCGAGAGTGCCCAAACCTTATGGGATAGTTTTGCATGTTTGCCATGATTTGATTAATTCTAAGGCCAAAGAACAAGCTAGCATGAACGGACAAAGAGTAAAGTAGTGGAAAAAGTGTCTTAAAACTTGACTTGACGAAACACAGTGTGGAGAGTCGTCGTCTTCTTTTTCTTTTTTTTGGGAAGGAATGTTTGCATATACTTTGAATTGGGTTCAACTTTTATTTTGTCGGCAGTTTTATTCCCACGTCAAGGTGTTGCAGCTATATATTAGTAGGCGCGGGGAGGCCTTGAAATTTCAGTTAGCATCCTCCCTTTGAATTTGCGAGAGATCATGCGAACCAAGAAAATGCCTGCAAATGGTTGCTACTTCCCGACCAGCTGGTTGATTCTGATTATCTTCGTCATGTTTATTATGATGCATGCCAACTGCACATCAGCACGTTTTCTTATTGAGCGGGAGCCTAATGCTGGTGGACCGGGAAGTAAGTAGCTCATCACGTTTCTTTTACTAGAGATACCAACTGCCCTGAGTTTCTATATGTTCATGGCCTGGTATTTTCACTGTCATCATCGCAGATCCTCCGTTACATGGGCCCCGCTATTGCTGTTAAATATATATGGTCTGTTCTTCATAATAGACGCACTCTTTTTCTGCATATGCCCTCTTCCAAGCAGCTGAGCATGTACCTTGGTGTGGACGCTTATCTAAAACTCCTATATAGGAGAACCCCACTAATAGTTCTTAAGGAATTCTTAGCCCTGTCATTGGTTTAGGGCAGTAGTAACTGAAATGCAGCCAAGGCGCATCGTGACCGATGCCGACCGATTCGTCTTCCTCCGTGGTGGCCTTGGCGTCCACCCCCCTTCCGAGCCGCCGTTCCCAGTCCGCCCGCATGCCCCGTTCCCCGCCTGTCCGCCTTCCACCTCCACTTCCACACCCACGGAGCCGCGCCTTTAAATCGTCCACACATGTTTCATCGGAAGGTCGCGGTCGCCGTCCACGACCTCTTTCGGCCTCCGACCGGGCGCCCGGCAAGGAGGATACGGGCACCGCAGAGGGGGGAAGGCGGCAAGGACCTTGGCACGCGAGCGTCGTCCGCCCGGCTCGGCTGGGCACGTATCCCGGCAGCGCGCTTCACTGTTCACCGTCGAGAGCTGCCCCGCCGCCCGTCCGCTGAAATCGAGCGCTTGATTAGCCATGGCTGAGGTGCCTGCCACCGCCGGCATCCTCGACTTCCGACCCGGCTCTTCTCCACCTCGCGTCTCTGCCGTCCCGCGCCGCGCCGCGGAGTGCTCCCCCGACACCGGTAAGGCCTCCTCTTATGCCGCAACGGCGTCCCGCTTGACGCCGTTATGCCAATCCGATTGACGCTCGCTGACTGTCTAATTTTTGTTTCCCTTTCCCAGCTTTGGATTCGATTGGGCTTGCTCTGCTCATGCAGGCGGTGCAGAGGAGGCGACAGGAGGTCCAGGTTACGGAAACACAGCTGCCGTTTCGGCGGAGTTGACGGGACCCGATATCCAGGCTGTGGATTGCGGCATCGGGAGGCCTTGCCGGCGGTGACGCTGGAAACTCAAATAGGCCTTTCGTGGCCTCGGTCATCCTCGGCCCCCTATCATCCGATCTAGACGGAGATGGGCTGCTCTCCAGTCCCCACTACGGCGAGATCGCGGCGGCGTGTTGAGTCTGTGGCCTACGCATGGATTGCCGGCTCCGATATTATGTTCTTCATCGTCACTGTGGCACCCACCGTCCTGCTATTCCTCCTCGGGCTTCTCTTGGCACCGGGGCCGGGGATGCATGCGTGAGGTTTGTAGGTTGGACTCTGCAGCCTCCTTCGTGAGTCGCTTATGATGATGTGGTCATCGAGTTCACCAGCAAGTTCAGTTATGTGGTCATGGTCATGGCGTTCAAGTTCAGTTATGGTGATCAGGGCTCTGGGTTCATTTGGTGTATTAGGTGCTCGATAAAATGACTGCTTGAGTTAGGCCGCTGAGAAGAATCACCATTTGCTTTGCTGCAGACCTTGAGTCCTCAAGGACTATGTCGAATCTTATAAAAAAAAATACTATGTCGAAAATACATTTGAGACAAAACAATACTATTTTTGCTGTAATATATTCAATAAATATACTAAATCAGCTTTAATGCATGCATGGAAGAATATATTTGATTTGTTTATCGACAAGTGTGCCGAAATGTCAAATTGGCTTATGCCCAGGAATCAAGCAAATTAAATCTACGTGCCAATGTCTATTAAGATATAATGAAAATTTCCCATATGATCATTGCATTTTCTTAATTCCCGCAGCAACGCGCGGGTGAGGTTCCCCTAGTATATATGAGCGAGATAATCTAGTCTTTTTCTTCAGCTTTTAATTTTACAAGTCCTCAGTATGTATATTGTTTCTGAAGTATATTCAACGAGGTGTATAGTGTAGTAAAAAATAATAAAATTGGCTGTGCATCAGATCGTGCAACGCATGGAAGAGACCAGCAACCGTGTGGGCTGTATGTTGGGAACGAGTCAGACGCATTTCTGTTCTCCATTTTTTTTTGGTTCCATTTCCATGTAATCCCTATGATTAGTGTGTTACTATACTTTATTATTCCTCCAAGTAAGTCGAAAGACATAAAAAACAGGTAATCACTGTGTTGTCAAAATCCTACATCACTGATAGAATTTAATCCGACCGATGCAATCAGCAGTTGGGGAGTTGTCTATCATTGGCCCTGTTTGATACTCTAACCCTGCTAGAGAGTTAGTTTCTAACTCTAACTCTAACCCCAAACTAACTCTAACTCTAGAGGTGTTTGCATCCTTGGGTTATATTGGTAATAAATAAGTACACTTTTCCAATCATTTGACTCCTTAAACTATTTTTTCAGCAAGATTTGGTGCGGCACCTCTTTGCGGCCTCCTCATCACAAATGAGACATATAAAAGGCACAGACTTACTTAGGTGTACAGTAAACATGAAAAGTAAATTTTAATAGAATCAATCCGTGGCTGCATACAATTAGATCATTGAAACTTCTAAAATCCATATTTCACAGACCTGCTGGATTAAAAATCATGCTGTTGAAAGTAAACAAGCCAACAATCTGTTTGATGGTCAGCACAATAAGAAGACTGCTCCGGTACCATCCCAATGGATGCAAGTACCAACTACTACCAAGTAACAAACAACACGGTACACATCTGAATGAAGACATCAGACGAATACAAGGGAGAAAATAAGTCATCCTGATGCAGCGATTCATCATTCATGGAGCAATGAAACGAGCCAATGGAGCTTGTCATCGTCTCCCTAGAGGAAGGTTCCGTACAGCCCAAGCTCCGCGAACCCCTCTGCCGCCGGTGCTTGCGAGTTGAGGTCGAAACCGGAGCACACAGCGGGGCTGCTGGCAGGGCCGCTTGCCGATGGCTGCGAACCCCACACGTCGAAGCCGTCTCCATCCATTGCTCAACAGTCCTGCTCAATAAATAATGTATAAGTATAAATTAAATACATTTGACTGTTTTGAAATGGACATCCGAATATAACAGTGATGCAGACTGCCTAATAGTGTTGAAAGTAACTCCAGTTATTTGTCACAAAATTATTACACCACATTCTGCACATACTTAAACAAGATGAAATCAATACAGAAATGAGAAATCAAGCAAAAAAAAAAAATAATATGTACATGTATGGCAAATCTCAATGCCATACTCTTGCTCTTTAAAAAGCAAATGGTAAGAACATGCTATGAAGTGGAGGTGACAGTGCTAATTCTCTAAGGCTATTTCAGATATTGGCCGATGACAATCACAACGAATTGATAAGAAGGGAACAACAATGGACTAGCTGAAGAGCACACACATTGATAAACAGGCTTGGTTTATTATTGAGGAAGAAATTCAGAGAAGGAATTGGTCACAAAGATTATCAGGAGTTGCTATATTACAGGAGCATTCAGTTCGATTCAGAAGCTAGCTACTTTACTCTACTGCCACTTTAGCAGGGTTCAGATTCGTCTTCTACAATAATAATACCCTTTATATATATATATATATATTCGAGGTTGGAATGCTAACCTAAGAATATACTACTAACAATACCATCAGGCACTAGTCTGCTAAAGTAACAAAAAAGGATTGTCTGTGTCTTCAGAAGTTCAGATGAGCTGCAGAGTCACTTCTCACACATTCCGTTACGGATTGCTTTCAATACCTCAACTGAATCAGACATGTTAACCGGACACTACAACCATAACATTTTTACCCGATTGTTCGTCATTTGAAAAACCTACTATGTGAAAGTATCTCTACTCTTGAAAAGCCGACAGCTAAAAATTCAGATCCTATTTTTCTGGTTGAAATCACAAGCCACAACAAAATTCACAGAGCGTAATCTTGAGAGCTAATATGTGCCAATTGATCCTACAATCCTACACTTCATCCATGGTGTAATAAAGACGCATGTCGTTACGCAGAGATTAGATGAATTGAAAAAAAGAAGTACTGAAACAAATATGAAGACCATTGGTACCTGATAGAGGCTCAGATGCCGGCCGAGGCCTCAGACCGTCAGGCGTTCGATTCGACGACACCCGATTCCTTCTCTGAAGCTATTGTTCATGCGACGTCCTCCAAGAACAGCGATGCCGACGGAGTAGATGGAGACAGGCTGCTGTACATGGGAGGGAGCGGATGGCGAGCGGGCGAGACCGGGATGAAGCGGCTGTGGGCGATGCGGCGCTGCTAGGTCTGGCGGCGGCGCTCCATGCGAGTCGCGCTCGCGCGTGCGTGCCAAGGGGAAAGGGTGGATCCGTGGGGCCGAGGCGGCTGTTGGGCTTCGCCCGCGCAGGTTCGAACACTGCTGTCGACGATTTTTTTCCCCATTTTTCCCATCATTTTTTCCCGTCCCTTGAGCGATTCGCCAATTTCCCCTGTTCGCCATTCGCGATTTCTCGACAGAGAAGACCGCCCCAGGCGCACGTCGCTGCTCCGGCGAGGTTTGGCGGGCGGCAAGTGGGAGCCTGGGGAGCGGAGGCGGGGAAACTACTGGCCTGGGCACCTGGCGCGGCCGCGTGGGCTCGGCGCTCCCGCAGGCGCAGGCGGGCGGCGGCAGCCCGTGGCGCCGGGGCGGGAGCCGAGGGGCACCAGGCGCCGGGGCAGGGGCCATGGATGGAGTCGGCAAGCCAACAAGGGGTGGTGGGCGGAGTCGCATGTGGAGTAGAACAAAGCAATTCAAGTGGTCTGATTCGCAGATTTAGGGTGAGGGTGAGGATTCACTTCAATCTTCATTGAACACAAGTTTTTGCTAGTTGCTGCTATTGCTATTGCTATTGCTATTGAATTCTATCTAATAGTGTGCATATATGTTTTCCATAGATTTGTTTTGGTTTCCAAACTGAAGAACAAATCAGTTAATTCGAAGACTTTTGTGGGATACAGCAGCAAAGGCAAGAATGGTAGAAGTAAATCAGCCTCCCCATCAGTGTTGCAACCAGAACCAGTTACTGTTCGAGAGTTAGGCTGAGCCTCAGAATCCATCTGTTGTTCCAGTTACTATCGAGAGTCAAGTTCATAATGAATGAAAGCATTCCATCCATCTGTTGATAATGAGATAGCAACCAGAGAAATGCCGGAACCTGAGATAATGTAGCAATGAACCTGATATACAGCAACACTCTACAGAAGCAGCAGAACCTTCTACTTGGTCCACTATCAGGGATGGTCATGACTCGGAGTATGAATCAAGTGATGGAGCTATCTGACATTGACCTTCTCTGTCATGATCCCTGAAGGCGGGTTCGAATCAAAAGAGATGATGTTAATGAATGGAATTCTGTGATTGCATTACGGCCTTGTCAATAACGGAGTCACAACTTTCCTATAAGGAGCATTGGAGGTAAGCCTCGGCGCTTCATGGCAACTTGGTTTCATGAATTTAGTTGGCTTGAATATAGGGTTGAGAAAGATGCCATATTTTGTTTTGTTAGCTATTTGTTCAAGCATAAAATTAATAGTTCTGATGGAGATCCATGGACAAACATGCTATCCCGCTCTCACCAAGCGCGTTTCACAGAACATGTCACGCATGACCGTGACACAAGACATGTACATGATCCACTCAAAAACAAACTTTAAAATGTAAATTAACCAAAGTAGAATGTGAATTTTGAGCAGGAAATAGCCTAGACAAGCTAGATCTGAGAGAAATGGTGGAACGAGTTGGCCCTGGGCACTCGGTTGCGTGTTAAATAGGGCGAGAAAAAGCCCCTCGCGTGGCTTACATGATTGGATTACAACAATGCAACAAAATCCCTAAGATCTGTACTCTATCCTAACAAACTCTTGTTACAAGACTTCATATACAAGGCATGAACCTGGACGCCTAACCTGGTTCACCTGACATAGTGGGGATCAACATCATTTAACAAGATCAACACTGAAACCTCACTAATGTTCTGTTGTTCGTGATCAGCAGGGTCTGAAAGTACCAGCCTGCTATCACCGAGATTGCATCAATTACAAAAATAACCAAGCAAACAGACTTCTCAGCTCTCAACTTCTTCAACATTACATACGAATAATGACAAAATATAGGACAAGACCCACAATGCAAATGGTCCGTAAGCTTAGTGATTTGAATAGTAATAATTGTTCCTGCAGAGCATGAGTACCAAGCTTAATAAACACCATGTTCGCTCCCTTAGTGGCATAGCTCTGAAAATGTTTCTTTGATTGTGATGACTGTAGCATAAACATCCTTCATTGTTGGTCGGTCTTTTGGTGTCTCTGCAGAGCATAAGATACCAAGCTTAATAAGATTCATGATGGTTCTTGTTATTGCATCCATTGTATGATTATCACCATCTCCCGTAATTGGAATTATAGAAGGATCTATAATCTCATGAATCTTTTGAGGAAATGCTTCTTCCACAAATTTGTGAAGGGTCAAACCATTAGAAAACATCTCATCTGTCGGTCGCTTCCCTGTGAGCATTTCTAAGATGGTAATTCCATAGCTATAAACATCGCCCTCTGTGGAGAGTTTGCTCCTGAAGCCATACTCTGCAATAAAATAATTTATCAAACATTGTACCCTCATGATATTGTTAATCATAAAAGCATATTCTCAGAGAGTAGGAAACTTAAACATACATATGAAGGGAAAATTCTCACCAGGTGCAATGTATCCGATTGATCCTCTAGGTCCAATTAAGCTTGTAGAACTATGATTGCTTGAGTAGCTATAAGTGTGAAGAACCTTAGCCAATCCAAAATCACCAAGATGTGCAACCATGGCATCATCAAGAAGTACATTGATGGGTTTCAAGTCACAATGGACCATAGCGGCACGCAGTGATTATGGAGATAATCCAAAGCGCAAGCTATGTCCCTTGCTATTACTATTCTGGAGGCCAAACTCAATGGTTTTTGAATTCCATACTTATTCAATTTTGGATAGAGCCAGTTCTCGAGGCTGCCATTAGACATGTATTCAAGAATAATAGCTTTGAACTCATGTCCTGCTGAATCAATTGTTGAACATGCAGTGATCACCTTCACGAGATTACGGTGTCTAGTATTCCTCAGGGCCTCACATTCAGCAAGGAAGCTGTTTGGTGCTCCGAGTTGATCAAGCTTGAATACTTTGATGGCAACTGTATGTTCCTCACTCCAAAATCTTCCTTTATACACTAACCCACATTTTCCGGAGCCCACCAAGTTGGCTGAGGAGAAACTGTTTGTTGCTTTGACTAGATCAGCATATGTAAAATTCTTCAAATCCATGCTGGTTGGATGATCTACTTGTTGAACTTTCTTTCTCTTCTTTAAAAGAAGGACTCCAAAGCATAATAGCAAGACTAATGAAAGAGAAGTAAATCCTACTAACTTCAGAA
Organism: Hyparrhenia diplandra; assembly: GCA_015847255.1. Lineage (NCBI taxonomy): Eukaryota > Viridiplantae > Streptophyta > Magnoliopsida > Poales > Poaceae > Hyparrhenia > Hyparrhenia diplandra. Next base: position 451,553 of record JADLZK010010481.1, on the reverse strand, counting down.
TATTGGAGGTGTGTCTATGTCGTTTAGATATATCTGTATTGCAAAGTGGCAGTTGTAGCAATGGGGTACTGGCACATAGGTTCTTGTTCCCTTGAACGAACACATCACGTGCATCCTGAAATATCCCACCTGTTGGTACTGGTCCCTCAAGGTGGTTGAATGACAAATTGAGAATCTTTATAGAGCTAAAAGATCCAAAGAACTCTGGGATTTCACCAGACAAGTTGTTCCGAGAAAGGTCCATCTCAATGAGGCCTCGTAAGGCAATGAATGATTCTGGGATCCTCCCATCAAGAAGGTTCCCCTCCATTTGGAGGAACTCCAAATGAACACACTGACCAAGAGTGGAGGGTATTTTCCCATTCAACATGTTATTAGAAATATTCAGAAGGCCAAGGTTGATGAAGCTGCCAATCTCTAGTGGTATTTGTCCAGAGAGTTGGTTGTGAGACAAGTCCAAGCCTGTAGAAAGGGAAGAAAGAGTAAATAGCTCCTTTGGTATGCTACCATCAAAGCTATTATAGGAGAGGTTTAGCTTATCTAAGTTCTTGCAGTGTCCTAAAGCACTTGGTATCTGGCCAATCAAGTTATTTTCTTGTAAGGAGAGCTCATTGAGTTGACTTAGGTTACCCAGAGAGGCTGGAATTTGTCCTAAAAGTTTGTTCTGCGATAAGCTTAGGGCGAACAGGTTTGGAAGATTCCCCAGGGAGGAAGGAAGATTTCCAGTAAGGAGGTTCTTCCCCATATAAAGAACCTTGAGGTTTCTGAGGCGCTCTATCTCATTGGGAATGGTACCAGATATTTCATTTGCACTTAAAAACAATACCTCTAATGTACTGGACAGGTTCCCTATGGATTTTGGCAAGACTCCTTGGAGGGTGTTTCTATCCAGGTACAAATTCACCAATTGCCTGCAATTTGTCAGCGACGATAAGAAAGACCAGTCCCCAGCTTCAAGCTGGTTCAAGGTTAGATCCAGTTCGAATAAGTTGGGCAGGGTTCCAAACAAAGGAATAGTACCATGAAATGCATTATCCCAGAGATTAATGATCTGGAGATTGGTGGTGTTGGCTAGCGAAGTTGGGATTTGGCCTGTGAACTTGTTTCGTGCCATAATCAGATTTACAATTCTTGGAAGGTTCTTCCCAATATTAGCTGGAATTTCCCCGGTGAGATTATTCATACCCATGCCAAGGTCTGTGAGTGCTGACATGTTGTAAATCGAGTCCGGAACAGTCCCTGACAAAACATTGTTAGTCATGCCTAGTACTTGCAGGTTTGTGATTTCCCCTATACTCATCGGGATGCTACCATGAAAACTGTTACCATCAAGCGTGAGCCAGAGAAGGGAAGAAAAATTCCCCAAAGTGGAAGCTATGGTACCTGTAAGACCATTTGATTGCAATGTAAGATACTGTAAGGGTGAGCCAATATTTGAGAGAACAGGTATGGACCCAACAAAGTTGTTCTCCTCAAGCACTAACATCCGAAGTGTTGTGCTATTAAACAGTGACGGAGGAATCTCTCCACTGAGATGATTGTTTCTTAAGCGCAATAGTTGAAGCGTAGAACTATTGGCTAATAGTGATGGGATAGGTCCTGTCAGGCTATTGTTGGTGAGAGCAACAGAGACAAGAGAAGAACTGCTTCCAAGAGAAACAGGAATGTTGCCCGTCAGGTAATTATCAGAAAGACTTAAAACAGAAAGGTTTCCGAGAGTACCCAAACCTTCTGGGATACTTCCACTGAGGGAATTACTTGAAAGATCAATGACCTGCAAGCCAAAGCATGATGATAGAAACTCTGGGATCCTGCCACTAATAAAATTGTTGGAGCTGAGGTTAAGGTAACGCAGCCTTTTTAATTGGCCAAGTTCAGATGGGATCTGACTCTGCAGCTGATTATTTGGCAAGTGGATCCTTGTGAGGAAAGTGAGGTTACCAATGCAAGGAGGTATTTGGCCATGGAGGTCGAGTGACTCAAGGTCCAGTGCAACAACACGAGATGGGTGTGTCTTGCTGCATGTAACACCGGACCAACTGCAGAAGTGGATGGAATCATTCTTCCATGACAGCGGGAGGTCTGTAGGGTCTGAAAGGTAGTGTTTAAGGCAAAGGAGTGCTTCCAAATCATCGTTAGGTTCACGATGAAGAGGTGTAGCACATAGTGAAGGAGCCGCGAGTGCCAGAAGAGTAGCCAGAAGAATGAGCAATGACAGTGAGGAGTTGAGAGTCCCTGCGGAGGGCATATATGTTGTGTGGCACATGGTTATTATTCTGCAGTGGACGTGTGCAATTGCTGCAGTGATCTTCGGTACTGGTGTATATGCCGTATTTATAGAATTCAGGTATGCCTGCCAGCTTCTTGCATATTTGCCTTGCTAAGGGCAAAAGAACAAACTAGCATGAACGGACAAGAGAAAGGTCTAGTGAAAAAAAAAATGTCTCATGAAACGGTCTCTTCACCCGACTACTGCTGGATTGGAATCAACTTGAGTTGATGAAACAAAGTGGGGAAATTGTCCTCTTCTTTTTGTTTTTTTAGGAAGGAAGTTTTGCATACTTTTAAATGGGGTCAAGTTTTATTTGTCAGCAGTTTTATTCTCATGTCAAGGTGTTGCAGCAGCAGCTGGCTCGGCTATATTAGTAGGCGCGGTGAAGCCTTGAAATTTTAGCTTGCATCCTCCCTTTGAATTTGCGAGCGATCATGCAAACCAAGAAAATGCATGCAAATGGTTGCTATTTCCCGACTTGGTTGGTTCTGATTATCTTGGTCATGTTTATTATGATTCATGCTAGCTGCACATCAGCACGTGCTTTCGGGGGATGCCGATAAGTACATCCTGTCCGGGAAGTAAGTAGCTCACTTTTCTTTTTTACTTGAGCAATCAGTGTATTCAACTGCTTTGTGCTTCTGTATGTTCATGGTCTGGTATTTCCACCGTCATCATCGCAGATCCTCCGGTACAGGGGAGCCATCAGTGCTGTTAAATTATGGTTTGTTATGTTGTAATAAATCAAAGTCAGAAAAAGAAGTATGAATAAGACTTTCAAGTGGTGGCCAAATTAATGGAGAGGAGGAAGAAAACCAAGGAGTTCATATATTGTAACTTGTACTCATCCAGCCTCCTTCCCCTATAAATAGGAGGTCACTTTCATCATTGTAAGAGCATATCCAAGAGTACCAAAAGATTTCTTTCCAAAACCATTGAATTTTCCAAGTGATCAAACAACAACAACAGCAACAACATAGCCTTTAGTCCCAAGCTAGTTGGGAGCATGTTCTCCAACAGTTTCCAAAAAATCACTCCTAAGAGCATCTCCAAGAGTGATTCCAAATCATCGTTAGGTTCATGATGAAGAGGCGTAGCATATAGTAAAGGAGCAGCGAGTGCGAAAAGAGTAGCCAGGAGAATGACCAATGACAGTGAGGAGCTAAGATTGCCTACAGAGGCCATATATGTTGTGTGAGACACTAGTACCTCAACCTGTGCTACTGCACGGGCTAATAATTTGAAGACATAGAAGCATTATTAAAATCTTTATAAACATTTAGGATGCACAACTTTGCCTATTTCTCCTGTTTACTCATGTATTCTAAGAGAGGATAATCGTATCGTATAACAAATGGTTTTAAATATTAGTTGTGACAGGTTTTAATTCTCAATTGTTGTATGTAGTTTTCCATCTCAATTATAATTGTCCGCTTTTGCATCTTACCCCCGCTTGTGTTAGACATAAGTTGTGTTTATAATTGTCTGCTCTTGCTAGATATTTCTAATTATTGTAAGAATTTCTAAGATTTATTTTTTTTTTTTTGCTAGTCGGGTGAGAGTTAACGTGGAGCTTCTGTTAGAGCCTCTAAGCCTCTAATTAGTAATAGTAAGATGGTTATTTTGCAGTGGACACGTGTGCTTTTGCCGACTTTCTGTAGTGGTATATATTTACAGGATGAGGACTTGTATCTATTAGGACTTTTGACTTCAGTGACTTTCTGTTGTGTCCTAATACCACTACAACAGGAATAATTGCAGGATGAGGACTCTAAGTCTGTGTACAGGATAGCACACAACAGACCTATACAGACTTCTAATACAGAGAGACAACCTGATATATTAGGCACATCCTTCGTTATCCCTCAATCACATCTTGCACAAGTTGAATTGTTCCTAGAATTTTGAAAACTTACAATTGACCATCACAAGAAACAATTTGTACAAAAGTTTTAGAGCAACCTTTTCTGTCACAAAATGATAATTCATTTAAATTTGTTTAGTTCTCACATGGAACACTAGATTTGCAGACACCGAAGAATAGAAACTATAAAATTCATTGTTCACCTGAAGCGTTTGTATGCTAATAATATCCGCAATTTCAATAGCAAGTGACTTATATTTTGCATCAATGCTAGACCTGAAAACAGTTATTACTTATTTTTCTAGCACTCCTTGCTATTAGATTTCAATCCCAGAAACATAACGAATCCCCTTGTAGATCTTCTATCATTTGAACAACCAGTCACAGTCTGCATTTAAGAAAGCACTCACCAGAAGTGGCTTTGATTTAGCCCATATTCAATTGTACTTGCACCGGTCACATATTATCTTGAATTCTTTTGAACGCGATGTAATGAATCGATGTAGAGTGAAGATACTGACAAACTTATGTCTGGCCTAGTCAAGGTTCAATACATTGTTTGCAAGCCACCAACAATACTTATGTATCTTGCAGCAATATCATTGTTGAATAATGTATCACAACACTAGATATCAGTTTTTCTGAAACAGACATGGTTGAATTAATTAACTGTACTGCATTAATCTTTCAACCTAACGGGATGGAATTGAGTCCTTGGCATACTTTTACTGAGTCAGCAATATATGTCCAGAGCAAGCCGACAAGTGGACCAAGATAATTGAGTTCACAATCATCATGAAGACCGTTGAACAAAGTTTCAACAGCCGCTTGAGCTCACTACAACAACGCCATATGGCAGCAGGTCAAATCTGGTGGAGATCAACCTAACAGCTCCTTGTTTAAAAAGAAGCGGTATGTGTCAACTTTGAATGCTTGCACTACATATTTTGCCTATTAGGCGAAGCTCATGACCACAAAGAGACTTGTCAAATTTACACACAAAGCACGGCAAAAATTTGTCTTCATGTATATGTAACTTTAGCCATGTAAACTATGTGTGGAATGGCTTGGCCCTTTTAATTAGGCTGCCGGCCAGCTTTTTTATATAACACGGGGGTTGGTATTGGTACAGGACCAAGTCAAGTTCTGTTACAACAAGAGTAAACTCTAGCAGGCAAAGAAAAGTAGCCGAAACAACATTTTTTTCGAAAAACAAAGTCAAGTTTCAAACTTCTTGAGTCCTTTGTATACTTTTGAATACGTGGGATCAGATCTCTGACATCTTATTTACCTGTAGTCTGCCGCAAACCAAACACTACCTTAGACTAGTATATTGCTACAGTGACATTTAGACAACGCAAATCAAACAACCAAATGGTGCAGATGATTTGGTGATTTTTTTCAAAAAAAAAAAATCATCGATCACATCACAATGAATAGTAGATGCTAGCAATTGCATGCAGAGCTATGCGGCGGGATGTCGCGCGTGGGCGTGGCGTGAGACGGGAGGGGTGGCGAAGGGCGGATCGCCTGGCCACGTGCGCGTGTGTGGGACGAGCTTCGCGTCGTCGGGGAAACCATATTCAACTTATCAAGGCGCTGGCGGCGCGATGGCGATCCCGTCCGGGCCAGTGGCGGCGTCCCAGTCACGGCCAGTCGCGGCGGCCCTAAGGACGATCCCGTCGTGGCCAGTGGTGTTGGCCTCAAGTGTTGGCGATGAGCGAGGTTCCTTCGATCCCGATGAGCTATGAGCGAGCGTTGGCGGTTCCCTGGCGCTCGTCACGCCGTGGCTTGTTTTTTTATATATATTTTCACGGTGAGGATGATGGGCTTTGAACGATGGTTGCCTCCAACGCGTGAGAATGTGCGGTGTAAGGGTGAGGGTGTAAGACCCTGCATCAAACTTTCGATCTCAGCCCTTCGTCCTTTAATCCGTTGGTTGGTGAAACGTGATCTAAAAATAGCTAAAAGTGGGGCATTATAGTAGAGATACTCGCCAATTCCCTAGTCGTGGTTCAGTTGCAACTGCAGCCTGCTGCCAACGGCTATTAATAGGCGCCGGAAGCATTGTGATTTTATAGCTAGCAATCATCTCTCATGCTAATATGATCAGGAAAATGCGGGCAAATGGCTGCGTTTTCCTGGCTCGGTTGCTTCTAGTTATCTTGGTCATGTTACTAATGATTCAAGCCAGATGTACATCAGCATATCTTCGTAACGAAGTACCGGGTGGTAAGTAGCTCAGGTTTTCATCATTCATATGAGTGCAGCGTGTTCAACTGCTCTGTGCATTCTGCTGCATATGTTTATATGGCCTGGTATTTATATATATATTCAATGTCATTATCGCAGATCCTCCGGTACAGGGAGGTCCTAAATGCTGTCCTATTAGGGGCTGTTGTGTATGATCCTCCGGTGCAGGGAGCTACACTCTTTTTCTGCCCCCACGCATCCAGCAGGTGCAGGGCAGTGAGCATGGACAGTGCTGTGGAGTGTGGACGACCGTGTCTATCCACGCTTGAGCTTCTCTCAAGTCTTTTATCTCTACTCTAATTTTAAATTCGTAGTACAAGTGTAATTGAGGTACATGGATTTTGTTATGAAAAAACTAGGTGTAGTGTAGTAAAGTTGACCAGGCTGCAGGGTGGGGGTGCGGAACGGGGCGGCCAGCAATTGCAGCATACATAGTTTTAACTGAAAATTGTTCCAATCTCTCAAGTTTTTGCCCCACCAAGCTTCTCCACAATGAGATACTGAGGGGCGATGACTGGAGAATATTGGCCACAGAGTCATGCTTTCTTCGGACTATGTTAAACAAAACATGAAACTTTACTTTTAGCGGCTGATCTCCCATCCATTAAACTTCCCAAAATCTAATTTGAGAACCGTTCCCAACTTTGAAGTACCCATAGTTTAGAAATTGGTCCTTCACATTCATAAGGCCTTTCCAGAAGTGCGAGTCAATTACTTTTTTGGTCACCTCTCCTATAGTTTTGTTGTTTTTCACGTATTTGTTCCTCAAAAGAGATTGCCAGATCCCATTCTCATTATAAAGTTTAAACAACCACTTACTAAGTATGCATTTATTTTGTGCCCCCAAATCCAATATCCCTAGGTCCCCTTGTTGTTTAGGTTGACACAAAATTTCCCAGTTGATCAATCTATATATTTTCTTGTGTTGATCATTTTGCAAAACAATCTGGACCTATACAATTCAATTCAACAGTTTGGACACTTTTGGTAATTAAAAGAACGAACATTGGTAAGCTCGAGAGCACCGAGTTTATGAGCACCAGCCATCCTCCTACTGTTAGCATCTTTCATTTCCACCCACTTTTCTTTTCAAACCTTTCTATGACCTTCCAGACTCTGTTGTTTAGTTTCCTAAAGTGCATCGATGCCCGGATATCTGAACAGAAATTCTCCAATTTTACAGCCAAACAGTTATGAATATGATGGTTCATGATCGTTTGCTTTTCCAAAGCGAAAATTTCACTTTTATGAAAATTTATTTTTAATCCTGATAATTATTTATAGACACAAAGCAGAAAGTTCATGTTTGTTGCCTTTCCCATATCATGTCTCATGAAAATGATAGTATCATCTGCATAATGTAGAATTGACAGTCCACTATCTACTAAGTGTGGAATCACCCCTTCAACCTGACCATCATCTTTAGCCCTAGCAATGAGTAAAGCCAACATATCTACGTAACTGAACATAACGAGTTATATTTTTCTATCTACAACCAAAAATGTTGCAACATGTGTGGTTGTTAGTGTATATAAGTAGAGGCCCAATAGAGGCCCTTGTACGGCTACATTATACCCACCCTTCTAGGGTTTGGAGGAATACAAGTGACCATTATCCTCTAACATGGTATCATCCTAGATCCTCTCTTCCCTTCCCAGCCGCCGCCGCCCACCATGGCAAGCCGGCCGCCCGGCGCCGCCGTCCTCGGCGAGCTACCACCTTCTTCCCTCACCTCTCCTCCTTCCCTACCCTCTCCTACGCGTTGTGCTTTGGGCACACGCGCCGGTTCCCGCCGCACGCTTGATGCGGGCGGGGCCGCGCGGCGCGCGGAATCCCGCCTGCCGCCGTCGCGGACTCACGGCCGATGCCGGCGCCTCGACCCGCCGCCACCGCCTCCCTCCTCCTTCTCCGATCCGCCTCCAGCGGCTACTCACCTCGGGCGCTGCCGTCGTTGCCCCGCCGCTGCCACCGCCACGGGCGCGGGCGCGGGAGGGGGCTGTGGCCCGCGGCGCGCCCCCCTCGCCGTTGTCCCCGCGGCGGCGCCCCTCCGCCGTTATCCCGCCGGGGTGGGCGGACCGAGGGAGTTGCCATTCTTCTTTGGGGGCCTCGGGGCTGCTTTGGAGGCCTCGGCATGCCCCCGCGGATGTGCCCCTCATGGCGGCTACTCTTCGCGGAAAGGGGGTCCTCCTCGGCGGTGCTCGCGGACCCAACGCGGCGCTTGCCGAGCTCTTCGGCTGCCAAGGCTGAGGCTTGCGCGGCTCGGGAGCGTGTTCGTGCCGCCGCGCTCGCTTGGGAGCGCGGCGCACGCCTTGCCGATGCTCTCAACCGTCGGGTTGTCGGCGGAGCGCTTTACGCTCGGTCCCTCCGGCCACCCACTCTTCTTCGCGGAGCACGGTGCCTCCTCTTCCTACCGGCCGGCGCCCCCCACCTCCGGCGCCCTCTCCACCCGAGTCTTGGCTCCTGGCCCCCCCACCGACCCCATGGTCGCCTTCCTCCACCTCCCGGGCCGTCGGCGTCACACACATCAAGCACCTTTGGTCACCGTCGTGCTTGACTCGTCCACCTCCCTACGCTCGTTGGCGCGACCGGATGCTCCTCGCTCTCCGCCGCTCGTCCTCGACGACCACGTCCTCCTTTACACGCCGATCGCGGTGCGGGACCCGACGTGGCAGCGCCTCGATAGCGTTGCCATGTCCTGGATCGTTGGGACCATCTCCCTTGACCTGCAGGACATCGTCCGGGCTCACGGTGCCACCGCGCGCCATGTCTGGCTGGCCCTCGAGGGGCAGTTCCTCGGCAATGCCGAGGCCCGGGCCATCCAGCTCGACGCCGACTTTCGCACCTTCGAGCAGGGGGACCTCTGTTGGCGAGTTACGCGGCCGGATGAAGAGCAAGGCTGATGCTCTCCGTGACCTCGAGTATCCGATGCACGATCGCGTCCGGGTGCTCAATGTCTGCGAGGTCTCAATGGCCGCTTCGCGCACCTGCGGACTTCGATCACCCATCAGCACCCTTCCCCACCTTCCTGTAGGTCGGGGCGACCTCGCTCTGGAGGAGCTCACCATGGGACCCGTGACCGGCTCTTGGCGGCTTCATCTACCTCTTCCTCCACCTCCGTCCTCGTCGCTACACCCCGCCTTCTCCGCCAACTACCTCCTTGGCACTCCTTCCCTGGGCCAAGCGGGGGGTGTGTGTGTGTGTGGGGGGGGGGGTGGCGGTGGTGGTGGTGGTCGTCGCCGGCGGGGTGGACGAGGTGGTGGTGGTGGTAGTGGTGGTGTTGGACGAGGTGGTGGTGGTGGTGCTTTCTGGTCGGGCCGGACCCACTCCACCTCTTGGTCTGCTCCCCGTCCCTAGTGGTGCACCCTGGCCATCCTTCAACAACCCATGGTCAGGACGCATCTCCATGTGGCCGTTCCCCGCCAGGGGGGCGGGGGTGCTCGGCCTCCACTCCAGTCGGCCGCCATGTTCTCCGGCGTCCCTCCACCCGCGCCAGCCTGGGTTCCACCTGCTCAGCCCAGCCAGCCTTCGACCTGGCCTGGGGGGTTGGGATCCGACCGCCCTGGCACAGTCCTTCAGCAACATGGGGCTGACACCGCCGACCGAGTGGATCGCTGACTCAGGCGCTTCCTACCACACCACTCCGGATGCTAGTATACTATCTTCCATCAGACCTCCTCATCCCTCCCGTCCTTCTTCTATCATGGTGGGTGATGGGTCTTGTCTTCCTATCACCTACATGGGTTCTGCCCCTGGTCCTTTTCACCTTTCGAATGTTCTTGTTGCTCCTTAAATGGTCCACAATCTTCTTTCTATTCGTCAGTTCACTGCTGATAACTCTTATTCTGTCGAATTTGACACTTCTAGTCTTACTGTGAAGGATTTGACTTTCTAGCGACCACTTCTCCGATGTGATAGCACGGGGCCCCTTTACACTCTTCGACTTCCGTCTTCCGCTGTTGCTCTTGCCGTTACACCTTCTTCCACTACCTGGCACCGCCGACTTGGTCATCCCGGCCGCGACGTTTTGTCTCAGCTCAGTCGTGGTGCAGACAACCCTTGTACTCGTACTCATGCAGAGCACTTTTGTCATGCGTGCCAACTTGGTCGTCATGTTAGACTTCCTTTTTCTTCTTCTTCTTCGCATGCCACACATGCTTTTGATCTTGTACACTGTGATTTGTGGACCTCTCCTGTACCGAGCATTTCTGGGCTCAAATACTATCTTGTGGTGGTTGATGGTTTCTCTCATTACTCTTGGACTTTCCCGTTGCGTGCTAAGTCTGAGACATTTCCCACCCTCCTCCACTTCTTTGTGTGGGTGTCCACTCAGTTCGGCCTCACTGTTAAGGCCGTCCAGTGTGACAACGGGCGTGAGTTCGATAACCACACCTCTCGCTCTTTCTTCCTCTCTCGAGGTGTTCAGTTGCGCATGTCTTGCCCGTACACTTCTTCCCAGAACGGCAAAGGCCGAGCGCATGATTCGCACTACAAATGATACTATGCGCACTCTCCTTCTTCAGGCCTCTCTGCCCCCATGCTTTTGGGCCGAGAGCCTCCACACCGCCACCCACCTGCTCAACCGTCTTCCTTCCACTGCCTGTCCCACTCCCACTCCACACCACGCTCTCTTGTCATCATCAAGAAGTACATTGCTGGGTTTCAAGTCAAATTGGACCATAGCGGGCACACAGTGATTATGGAGATAATCCAAAACGCAAGCTATGTCCATTGCTATTACTATTCTGGAGGCCAAACTCAATGGTTTTTGAATTCCATACTTGTTCAGTTTTGGATAGAGCAAGCTCTCGAGGCTGCCATTAGACATGTATTGAAGAATAATAGCTTTGAAGTCATTTCCGGCTGAATCAATTGTTGAGCATCCAGTGATCACCTTCACGAGATTACGATGTCTAGTATTCCTCAGGGCCTCACATTCAGCAAGGAAGCTGTTCGATGCTTTGAGTTGATCAAGTTTGAATACTTTGATGGCAACTGTATGTTCGTCAGTCAAAAATCTTCCTTTACACACTAGTCCACATTTTCCTGAGCCAAGCAAGTTGTCTGAGGAGAAACCATTAGTTGCTTTGACTAGATCAGCATATGTAAAATTCTTCAAATCCATGCTGGATGGATGATCTACTTGTTGAACTTTCTTTCTCTTCTTTAAAAGAAGGACTGCAAAGCATAATAGCAAGACCAATGAAAGAGAAGTAAATCCTACTAACTTCAGAATACTGGAGGTGTGTCTATGCCGTTTAGATATATCTGTATTGCAAAGTGGCAGTTGTAGCAATGGGGTACTGGCACATAGGTTCTTGTTCCCTTGAATGAACACATCACGTGCATCCTGAAATATCCCACCTGTTGGTACTGGTCCCTCAAGGTGGTTGTAGGAAAAATTGAGAAGCTTTATAGAGCTAAAAGATCCAAAGAACTCTGGGATTTCACCAGACAAGTTGTTCCGAGAAAGGTCCATCTCAATGAGGCCTCGTAAGGTATTGAAAGATTCTGGGATCCACCCATCAAGAAGGTTCCCCTCCATGTGGAGGGACTCCAAATGAACACACTGACCAAGAGTGGAGGGTATTTGCCCAGTCAACATGTTATTAGAAACATTCAACACGCCAAGGTTGATGAAGATGCCAATCTCTAGTGGTATTTGTCCGGAGAGTTGGTTGTGAGACAAGTTGAAGCCCTTAGAAAGGGAAGAAAGAGCAAATAGCTCCTTTGGTATGCTACCCTCAAAGCTATTATAGGAGAGGTTAAGCTTATCTAAGTTCTTGCACTGTCCTAAAGCGCCTAGGATCCGGCCACTGAAGTTATTTTCTTGTAAGGAGAGCTCATTGAGTTGACTTAGGTTACCCAGAGAGGCTGGAATTTGTCCTAAAAGTTTGTTCTGCGATAAGCTTAGGGCGAACAGGTTTGGAAGATTCCCCAGGGAGTAAGGAAGATTTCCAGTATGGAGGTTCTTCCCCATATAAAGAACCTTGAGGTTTCTGAGGCGCTCTATCTCATTGGGAATGGTACTAGATATTTCATTTGCACTTAAAAACAGTACCTCTAATGTACTGGACAGGTTCCCTATGGATTTTGGCAAGACTCCTTTGAAGGTGTTCCTATCCAGGTACAAGTTCACCAATTGCCTGCAATTTGTCAGTGACGATAAGAAAGACCAGTCCCCAGCTTCCAGCCGGTTCATGGTTAAATCCAGTTCGATTAAGTTGGGCAGGCTTCCAAACAAAGGAATATTACCATGAAATGCGTTATCCCCGAGATTAATGATCTGGAGATTGGTGGTGTTGGCTAGCGAAGTAGGGATCTGGCCTGTGAACTTGTTTCGTGCCATAATCAGATTTACAATTCTTGGAAGGTTATTCCCAATATCAGCTGGAATTTCCCCGGTGAGATTATTCATACCCATGCCAAGGTCTGTGAGTGCTGACATGTTGTAAATCGAGGCCGGAACAGTCCCTGACAATACATTGTTAGTCATGCCTAGTACTTGCAGGTTTGCGATATTACCTATACTCATGGGGATGCTACCATGAAAACTGTTACCATCAAGCGTCAGCCAGAGAAGGGAAGAAAAATTCCCCAAAGTGGAAGGTATGGTACCTGTAAGACCATTTGATTGCAATATAAGATACTGTAAGGGTGAGCCAATTTCTGAGAGAACAGGTATGGACCCAACAAAGTTGTTCTCCGCAAGCACTAACATCTGGAGTGTTGTGCTATTGAACAGTGACGGAGGAATCTCTCCACTGAGATGATTGTTTCTTAAGCGCAATAGTTGAAGCGAGGAACTATTGGCTAATAGTGATGGGACAGGTCCTGTCAGGCTATTGTTGGTGAGAGCAACAGAGATAAGAGAAGAGCTGCTTCCAAGAGAAACAGGAATGTTGCCCGTCAGGTAATTATGAGAAAGACTTGAAACAGAAAGGTTGCCGAGAGTGCCCAAACCTTCTGGGATACTTTTGCTGAGGGTATTACTTCCAAGATCAATGGCCTGCAAGGCAAAGCATGACGACAGAGTCTCTGGGATCTCGCAACTAAAATTGTTTGAGCTGAGGTTAAGGTATCGCAACCTTTTTAATTGGCCAAGTTCAGATGGGATCTGACTCTGCAGATGATTATTTGGCAAGTGGATTCTTGTGAGGAAAGTGAGGTTACCAATGCAAGGAGGTATTTGGCCATGGAGGTCGAGTGACTCAAGGTCCAGTGCAACAACACGAGATGGGTGTGTCTTGCTGCATGTGATACCCGACCAACTGCAGAAGTGCATGGAATCATTCTTCCATGATGGTGGGAGGCCTGTAGGGTCTGAAAGGTGGTGCTTAAGGCAAAGGAGTGCTTCCAAATCATCGTTAGGTTCACGATGAAGAGGCGTAGCACATAGCGAAGGAGCAGCGAGTGACAAAAGAGTGGACAGGAGAATGATGAATGGTAGTGAGGAGCTGAGAGTCTCTACAGAGGGCATATATGTTGTGTGGCACATTGTTATTATTCTGCAGTAAACGTGTGCAATTGCCTGCAATGATGATCTACATTAGTGGTGGATATGCTGCATTTATAGAATTCAGGTATGCTGCGTGCTTCTTGCATATTTGCCTTTATCTAAGGGAAAAGAACAAGACAGTATGAACGGACAAAGAGAAAAGGCTAGTGGAAAATTGTGGGTCGTGGCCGCCTTTCTGCCCGCCGCGCTGGCGACCGGTAGACGGGGGTCGTCCCTTCCTTGGGGCCATTCACGAGCCCTATTCGTGTCACATTTCCCAAATTTGGTTGTGCAAAACACTAAATAAATAAATAATTTCAATGTTGATATAAAATTTCTCAAGATTAGTTTAAGTTATAGCAGACTTAATATAAAGAATGGTCTTCCAAATGTTTTTAAATTAATTTGATGAGTTTTTGCTAGATGTGGTGTTACTTGTTGCATGACTTTGTGTCGTAAGGTATTAAAAAAATGCATGTAGTAAATTGTTTATGTTTCGCTGGCAAGCCTCTGTTTCTTTTTTGAGAATTACACAGTACAACGCAAACACTCAGAACACGCACGCACACTCTAATCAAGTACTCGCTGATGTTAATCTTTTCATTTGAAGAATCCCAAGATCCTTCGTCTTCCACCCTAAATCATTCCTCATGAATTCATCATTCATCAACATATCTCAAAATCTTCACGGCAATTACTCTACCTTTGTTTGGACCTTTTTCACACATTTCTCGGATCATAATTTAAATTTTAGATGCTCCAAATTATCTTTTCATGAGCCCTAAATGTTTTATTTGAGTTCCTCATCTTTCAAATGTCCCTAAGAATTTTTTTCCAAATTTTTTGGAGCCTTTGGAAAACCGTGGGTCGTGGCCGCCTTGCTGCCCAAGGCGGCGACCGGTAGACCGGGGGAGGGGTGCGCCCCTTCCCAATCTGTCGATCGCGAGCCATACTTGGGACACCTCCACCCCTTCCTCGGAGGTGCCCAACAGCAATGTCGTCTATGCGGCTGCATCTACTTCGATTAGTGCCAGCGCGTGATCGGTTCGTCATGGACCCGATCTGGTGCTTGGTCGGCGCTGGATGGGATGCTCGTGGCTAGGCCGATGGTGGCCCGACGTGGGGGGTGCTTGGACCATCGGGGGTCTGCGGCGGCTGGCCTAGGTTTGGTGGTGGCATGTGTTGGTATGCCTTATAGCATAATATTACTAGCTAACTAAACATAAAATAAGGGTTTAAAATGAATATCAGCATAAGTCTAGGGGTCCAACTGATATATTTTCACGAGTTTTGGTATTTCATGACTTTGCAGGGACTAAACAGATAAAAGCAGATAAGAGCAGTGAGAAGCCTAAGAGTTTGCATCTAATACGATGACAAGACTTGACCGTAAGGCAACTCAATCCGAAAAGTGGACTAAAACATTCTAGAAGACACCAGGAGGAAGGAGAACTCACCAAGACATAGTCCTGGTGAAGATCTCTTGTTTGGTTTTGGCTAATTAGTGACACCTAAGGACTAATCTCTCGATGCTAAGTGTTTGACTAGATTGGAGATTGGTCGTGCCGGAGTTGGTGTGTGGTGATCATGGATGAGGGATCGAGGTGATCCAAAAGATGATCAAGCATGCAACTCGGTGGAGTTTCGGAAATCAATTGTCCCCAAGGCAAAGTATAACCATAGGGCTTTTGATTTCACACCCAAGACACCATAGAGGGTGTGGATGGTTATAGGATCGATAAGCCGTACTATAAAGAGGGGAAACTTATCGTACATATCGGTCCTCATGTGCCTTTAGGTTCAAAATTCATATGCATGCATTCTAACCTAAAGAGCTAACTCCGCACTTGGTGAAAATGTTTCAAAAATGCTAACACATGGTGTCGAGGTGTTCTTCGACGTGTCGGCAACAAGAATCAAGTGGCGGAAGTCGGTTTGGAGCAAAGGCGAAGGAACGGCGGCGAAACGACGGAAATTCGCGGCTTCGGGGTGACCGGGCGCTTTTGACCGGAAGCACAAGGCTTTTTGACCGGGCCGCCGGTGTCGGGTCCGGTCGGAATCTGACGAAAAGGTGTAAACCGGGGTTCGGCCCTCGGGCCGACCGGACGCACCGACCGGATGCTTCCGGTGCTGACCGGAAGCATGACCGGACGCGCGACCGGACCCGGTCGAGACAGGGGGCAAATCCTTTGTTTGGGCGTTGTCGGTTGTGACCGATTTCCACCGGCCGGACTCACCGGTGAGTCCGGTCGGTCGAAAACCGTGGGTTTCCCCCCACGGCCACATTTCGTGGTGAGGGGTATTTATACCCCCTTGGCTGCCTCTTGCTCTCTCTCTTGGTCATTTGAATCATTCCTAACTTCTTTGAGCAAGCAAGCAAGCCTCCCTCCTCTCTCATTCTTGATTTGAGCTTCATTCTTGAGAGAAGAGTTGATCCAAGTGCATTGCATCGAGTTCTTGCATCTAGAGGCACTTGGGGATCGTTGTGAGCCGGTTGGTTTCTTGTTTCTCTTGGAGACACCGCTCCTAGCCGGCTTGGAGGATTGGTGGAGTTGTTGGCAAGAAGAGGAGATTGTTTCTTGGCCACCTCCGGTTGATTTGTGAGAGCATTACGCACTCCTCGTCGGGAAGACAAAGTGCAAGGAATACATTGCTCGTGTCTTGGGTGCCACACTTGTTGAGTGGTGTGTTGAGGCTAGCAAGGGCACCGCCTAGCTCAAACACCATCCTTGTGTTGGTCGGCACAACCGGAGAGTAACTTGTCGGTGTACAAGCGAACTCCGGGTGAACAAATCGACTTGTTCATTGTCTCGACGTGTGGATCATCACCTTCGTGTGATTGATTGTTCATCTACTTCCCGGTGATTGGTTGACATCCTCTATGTGTTGGTATATCGCTCTCACTCTTGTATTTATCTTCCTAGTTTACCTTGAGTAGAGAGCTAGCTTTGCCTTGTGTAGTTGTTCTTGCTAGCATAAGGACCATATTAGGATTGTTCACTAGTTAGAGTAGTGACATAGACCTTGTGTGACTTAGAGATCATAACATATTTAGTCTTGTCACTAGAAGGCTTGCAAGACCATTAGAGCTAGTGCAAACCGCTTTACGCCGTGTTTTATACTAATCGGTTTGTTGAGTTGGGTTTGTAGAAAAATTTTATAGGCTATTCACCCCCCCCCTCTAGCCATCTAGGACCTTACACCTGGCGATCGCCGGGCCTATTACTGGCGACCGCCAGGTGGGTCCCACCTGTCAGCCTCACCTTTCTATGGCGGTTTACCACCGACATTGAGGTTGCATCTATACCGTTGTTCAAGGTCGGTTTGATCCAAGGGCTCCTGTTCATCGCCAAGGGCTATATAAGCAGACCACCTGACCCCAGGGCAAAACCCTAATTCATTCTTGATTCATACTACTTCAAGTCCCAACTAAGTCTAAATCATAAGCCCTAGTTCATCATATTAGAAGCAGTTAGCTACCTAGTTAGATCTAGAGGAAGTCAAGCTTGCCTTGGATTCCTGATAGTCAAGAAGTAGCGGGAGTCGAGCTTCTCATGGCTTCTCTCTTGTATCCAATCTGTAAGTATATTTGTTGGTATACATTTGCTATGACTTTGCTCTATTTAATGATTTTATTCTTAGTGATATGTATCCATGCTTGCTATGATTATATGTCTAGATTAGTAAGTTTGTCTTATATTTTATGCATGGAGTCGTATAACATCCACTTAGATGATCACTTAGTGGGTGGTGAGCAATGTGTAAACGTGGTGTTTATATAATGTTTACCTGCGACTGCACCCTACATTCCGGGTCGTGTGGTAGATCGCGGCAGTGACAGTCCTGTTGAGTCCTTTGGAGTCCACCCCCGAATGATAGGCCAAGGCCAGCCATAATTACGGTGTTGATCTTGTTTAGTCCTTGATCTTCATTGGTAATGTTCACCATGTGTAGATGTATTGCAACCTTGCCATGATAGCCGGATGTAATTGCACTAATTGTAGTATTCATTGACATATGACTATGAGTAACGTAGGAATATTCTTTCTATTCTTTCTATACCATGTTAATAGCTCATATGATACTAGTGGCATACCATGATCTTAGACTTGGGCAGTTATCATTTATTATTTATTATTTATCTTTATTATGAGACTTATCCTGTTATGAGTATTGTTAGATGCATATGGCTACTCGCATTATACAAACGCAAGTGAATCTCAAGTTAATTTATGTATTAGACATACCTATCTCTCTTACTTTCCATAGACTACCCCTTCCCCTGTGGTAAAATATAAATACGATACCGGATAGACTCCCTGAAGTGCTACAATGGTATTTCTATCTGTGGCGCTGCGATATCATGTTCATCTTTTATCAAGGCATATCAAGAATACCATACACGCATTTCTTAGAGCGTTATTGCTAGGGTGACAGACTAGTATGTAGATAATGCCTAGAAATGAGTGGTACACCTCGTGTACATATCCTAGTGTACATATCCTAGTGAGATTGCACCCCGCAACTAACATCGCCTAACTCCGCCTTTATTCGATCGCGAGATTAACTCCACATCCAAGCTGACAAGTTCTGATAGATACCATATACATTTCTTTCTCCTTCCTATTTTTGGATCATGTTAGAAATGTCAACAGCATGATGGGTCCCGCCCGCGACGTCCAAAGGGGTGCCTTGCCAGGTGGCCGGGCCATGGCGGGCTGTGCCCCTGCGGGCGGTTGTCCCACACCATGGCCTTGCATGGCACGCCCCAGTGACGGTGATTGAACAACTCTTGGGTGAAAACTCTGCTCGGCATCTCGCTTCGGGCCAACGGTGGTGGTGTAGCTTATGCCAACCTTCTTGAAGGTGTCGTCGAAGAGCTCTATTATGTCACAAGTCACTAGAGCGGTTATGGGACAAAAGTCCCTCCTTTGTGCTTTGTTCAAGGTCGTTGGCATCTACGGATGTCATTCCCTTCTTGGAGGCTTCGTTGAGCGCTTTGGCCGCCATCCTATTTCTCTCACTGGAGTTAGCTTATGCCTGTGCCCTACCTGCGTTTGCTTCAGCTTCATCTTCGCATTGGTCCGTCTAGCTCAGTTGTTGGTGTCGCCGAAGTCGTTTGATTCTTCGCAGCGGATGTGTTGACACAAGTTAGGGTTTGCACTAACACACCGGGAGGGCCTTAGACGTCCGTGAGGTTGCGATCAACCTGAAACGATCGACATGACTCGCAGCCTGACCACCAAAACCGATGTAGAGAGCGGTAGAGGCAATGTAGAGCTCGATCTCGGCCGAAACGGACTTCGGAACACCCTCCGAAAGGATCCGTCAGGAGGATGCACGTGGAGGGTCTTCTAGGATCGGCAAGGCCACCTAGAACACCTTTGAAATTCGTCGATAGCTTTGTCGAACAACAAATTAGGGTTTGGAAGAGATAAAAGTAAAGGTAGGGTTTGTGTTTTGACGATTGGATGTAGATGGGATCAAATCAGCCATGAACCTCTCATTATATAGAGGAGGGGTGGTCTTATCCCCTTAGGAACTGCCTTAGATGCGTTTCCAAGCACCAGAACCTTCCAAAAACTGATCTAGAATCGAATCGGTTCGGGCATGGTCTCTTAACGCGCGCCTGTGAAGGGTGCCAGACGCCCGATCAAGGGCGCTAGACGTGTCCGGCGGCTCTCCGGACGCGGTCCGAGAAGGTTGCAGCTTGCATCATCGCCGGACGCTAGGGACTTGACCGCCGGGCGCGCCGGACAGCGTCCGGCGCGTCTTCTAGCCGCGCACGCGCCGCCCGGACCGTCCCGTCGTCCTGCCGCCGGACGGCGCCTCGTCACGACCCACCGGGCGTCCGGTGCGTGTAGGAGCCTATCCTGTCGCTTCCTTAGCAAAATTCGTCGATCGTTTGGCCTTTTGACCCTCTCTTGGGCTCCATAAATTTGACTATCTTTGCAATTTTACCATGCTTTGGTCCAAGCCATTTTACGGTGTCAACAGGATGATTGGCTGCTTGCGCTCTCTAGTGGATGCTTTGCCGCCGTAGACGTCTCTTCTCGGTGGATGCTTTACCACCACAACTTCATCTCCCTTATTGGTAGCCTTGGCATTGTTTTAAGCTTGCAGTTCCAATCGGTTAGGTGTGGCGGAGGCCCTCTGCCTGCCGTGTTTCTTTCCTTATCTCGTGTTTTGCTTCCCATTTGTTTCTGTGTGGCCAACTATGGCACCTCGCCAAGACTTGCTGGTCGTTGTATTTTTGGACCTTCTCCTTAATGAAATACGTGCAGCGCATGTTTAAAAAAAAAAAAAAAAAAAAAAGAAACGAAGACAAGAGAAGAGCTGCTTCCAAAGGAAACAGAACGTGGCCCGTCAGGTAATTATGAGAAAGACGTCACACAGAAAGGTTGCCGAGCGTGCCTTAGGGCAGGTACATTGGTACACGTGAGCGGTCTCATACTTTGTCTCATGCATTGCCACGTAGGATTTTTGATGATGTGGAGGAAAGAGAGAGGTGAGAGAGAATGAGGTAGTTGCTTCGCGAAACAATCACCTCATGAGCTAAAATTTAGGACTATGAGACAACTAGTTTACCATTGTATGAGTTGTTGTCGTCATGCACCTCACAATCCTATTTTTACTCTCTCCATAAATTAAGGAAATACGAGTTGTTATGAGACAATTTAGAAAGACAACCATTGTACATATAGTCTATTAAGTTGTCTTAAATTACGTGTCACTATATGAGACTAGTTATGAGACAACACCAATGTACTTGCCCTTATGGAACTTGATCTAACAAAGCAGCATGATTGCATGACCTGATGAACGGACAAAGAGAAAAGTAGTGGAAATAAAAAGTGTCTTATGGAACTTGACTTGGACTACATACTTCACGCGTATACTGCTGGATTGCACTCGACTTGACGTTGACGAAACACAGTGGGGAGTCGGGAGTCGTCGTCGTCGTCTTTTTTTGTTTTGTTTTGTTTTGTTTTGTTTTGTTTTTATGTGTGTGTGTGTGGGTGGGGGAGTGGGGGAGGAGGAAGGTTTGCATACTTTCAAAATGGGGTCAAGTTTTATTTGTCGGCAGTTTTATTCCCACGTCAAGGTGTTGCAGCAGCATCCTATATCATGCGAACCAAGAAAATGCCTGCAAACAGTTGCGATTTCCCGACTTGGTTGGTTCCGATTCTGATTATCTTCATCATGTTTATTATTCTTGGGTTGCGGCTAGCAGATTCAAAGTATGCACTTGGTCCGGGTGGTACGTTATCAGCGTGCTCAACTGCTCTGTGCTTCTATATGTTCATGGCCTGGTATTTCCGCCGTCGATGCTGTTCAAAATATGGTCTGTTGTAAATCAAAGTCAGAAAAAGATTGTATAGGAACGGCAAGTCGTACATGAACAAGCACACACCCTAGCATTGACGCATTGGCAACGGCCGCTGACACTAAGGCAGGTCAACCACGTGTCCATCTCAGGAAATGACCTCGTCGGCCCTAAAGTGGTGGCAGCACAAGGATGAGTCTGCCACCACCGGGAATCATCGGCGCCGACCACGCCGACCACCCCCCTAGGTCGACCGGTCCAACACTTTGGTGGCCCGATAGCCCAGGAGCGTCGTCGTCTTCGCCGTCGTGCCATCGACCTCGCCGTCGCTTTAGGGTTCCGGCGCTCCGCGACTTTAGGTTCCGGCGACCTCCCCTCCCCCTCCATTCCTCCCCCGGCTCTAGAATCCAACCGGCCTGGCTGCGGCCGTCGACACGGCGGTGGCCGCGGCGGTGAGCTCGGCGGCGGGGGCGCCGTCGAGCCGGGCGGGGCTGGACCCATCCGGTGGGTATGGGTAGGCGGCGGGGGCGTCGAGATCAGCCATGGCGGCGCTGAGGACGGAGCTCGTCGGAGTCGGAGGAGAAGGTGGCGGCGGTGAAAGCAAGGCGGGGAGGGGAAGAAGGGGCTACCGCGCCCCGCGGCGGGTCCGGGGGACGGGCGGGGCGGCGGGGTCATGCCGGCGTTGGCGGGCCGAGGCCCACCTAGGGGTAGTCTGCGCTGCCTCCCACCTTGGATGGTCGGCGCCTAGCAGCCCCTGCCACCACTAATGAACCGGCCGAAGTGCCGAACGGATGCCACCGCCTAGAAGGCGTGCGTACCGATCCGATCTCGACTTCAGCTTCCCGGTGGCCACGCGAAGCGTCGTGCGCTGCCGCATTTGCTGACCATGGACATTCGACAATCGGTAGTTCGGCGCGGGACATCAACTTATCGACATGCGCAGATGGCGTCAGGCATTGGAGTGGCGCGGCCGCGCAGGCCAAGACGCACGACGCCGGTGGCCGGTCGCTGCGACAGGCGAGAAGACTGACGACCGACGAGACTGGAGACTCCGAAGGCCTTACATCACGTATTTTTTTAAAAAAAATTCAGAAAGTACGGCATAAGATGTGCCGCAATTGCTATTAGACGAAAAAGGAAAAAAAAGAAGGTAAATGCCCCACCTAGTTTTTTTTTTTATAGAGAGACCTCATCCTATACATCTTAGAAACAACAACTCACACCATCACTAGCTCCAACTTGGCCGACATGACCCCAACTAGCACCTCATCTTGGTCGAATCGTCAACCCCCACTAACAATTTAACTTGATCGAAACGACCGCAACCACAACCACACCATTACTGACTTCAACTCACACCACTACATGCTGCAACTTTGTCGAGATGGCCCAACTAAAACCGCACAAGCACCATGACTTGCTGTTGACACCTGTTATAGCATAATATTACTAGTCAACTAAACATGAAATAAGGACATAAAATGAATATCAACATAAGTCTAGGGGTCTAACTGACATATTTTCACGAGTTTTGGTATTTGATGACTTTACAGGGACTAAACAGATAAAAGCAGGTGAGAGCAGTGAAAAGCCCAAGAGTTTGCATCCCCATACGATGACAAGACTTGACCGTGAGGCAACTCAATCCGAAAAGTGGACTACAACATTTTAGAAGACACCAGAAGACACCAGGAGAAAGGAGAACACACCAGGACACAGAGTCCTGGCGGTCGCTGTCACTATTCATGGCGATCGCCAGTGGTGGCCCACATGTCAGCCTCACATTTTTATGGCGGTTTACTACCGACATTGAGGTTGTATCTACACCGTTGCTCAAGGTCGGTTTGATCCGATGGTTCCTATTCATCGCCAAGGTCTATATAAGCAGACCAACTGACCCCAAGGTGAAACCCTAATTCATTCAACTCGATACTCAACAGGTTGAGGCGCTGACCTCTCCTCTCTAGTTCCAGACCTAGACTAGAACACCATGTAGAACTAGAAGCCCTAGAGTGAGTTGAAGAGCAAAGCATCAAGTTGAGAGATTAGATCTGTAGTACCCTAAGAGAGTGACTAGATCTAGTCTTGAGAGCTAAAGAGTGGGTGAAGGAGAAGAAGGGGAAGCCCCGGACCTGTCGATGACTCCTCTACGCTTGTACCTCCGGGATAGGCCTCGTGGCGCCTGATCCTGAGACTTCCATTGTGGATCAACTACTTATTTAAGTAAGTAAATGTTCTTATTGTTCTTATTGTTTACAACTCTTGTTTGAGTACTTTAATCTGTAGGACCCTATAGATTAGAGGAGTAGCTTAGGTTTAGGCGTGGTGCTTAGACTGAGGTTGCTTGTGAATGCACCCTACATTCCGGGTCGTGTGGTAGATCGGGGGAGTGACAGTCTTGTTGAGTCCTTTGGAGTCCACCCCCCGAATGATAGGCCAAGCAGGACCATGTTGCTGGAGGATTACATGTTTCGCCCCTATTTTCCTTTGAGTACGTCCCCCTAAGACAATATCAACATAGCTTACAAGGATAAGAACTAGACAACCGTAGGAATCTCCTTACCTCTTTATCCTCTCAAGTCCTTGATTGCTGCTTAGGGATTAGTTATATGCCTCAGTTATCCTCGCATCATTCTCCCTGTGGATTCGATATTAAAACCCTCTCCCGGGTGAAGTGCTCACCGGTATCCGTTCGCTTGCGGATTATACAAATTATAAATATTTCTGTAGACTTATCAAATACCAACAAGCATTTTTGGCACCGTTGCTGGGGAGAATGGTTGCTGAGAAAACATTGAGTATAACTAATCTTGTACAATACTTTAGTGTAGTCTTTCTTTTTATATTTTCTCTTCCTTTTATATCTTCGTGGGATCCTTGGATTCCGCACCTATCTTTATGCTGCACCCATAAGTACAAGTTCAGGCCACTAGAATCTATAGAACCTATCTTATCACCTGGCTATGAGCATGAAACAACCCATTATAGGAGAGAATTCTGTAGTTAACCTCAGGCCAGATCCTATCCTTTAAGAAAAGGATAATGTATTTGGGGCTCATCCTAAAAAAGTTGTTCGCAAGAACATCATGCAGTTTTCTGGAGGACCTTTTCTTTCCTTTTCTAAAGGAAGGTTTGTCCTTGACAAACTCAGCGGGGTGTGATCTTTTACTTAGAATTTTTCATGAACACCCAAAGAAAGAAAAGGAATCATCCTCTAGACCAAAGAAGAAGTTTTGATAGCCAGATCACAATCATTCCAATCCCTTGATTTAGCTACCAATCCTAAATCATCAATACTCTAAACCCCTCCAAGGGAAGAAGTAATTCTACCCTTGATTCTTTTATGGTGATGACTTTGGGAAACAAACTTCTAGCTTCACAGGAGACCTTTGAGTGCCTATAAACCAAATCTTCTTAAAGAAGAGTCTCTTAGAGAGCATCCTTATTCTTACTAAGGACATTGGGAGCCCAAGGATGGCATATCTAATGACGCTATAGAAGGAGAGCAAAGCTATCTAGAATCCATTCATGTCTTCTCCCCTTCTATTTCAGATTAGATAACTAATCCAACCCCATCTTCAATCTCATCCTTGACCCCAATGAATCCTCTAGTGTTCTTTTTCTTGAGCCTACCTACGATCTTAGAAACCCAAGTATAGACATCATGAAGGATCTAATGGAGACCCGAAAAGAGCATTATCAATGGCTGGAGAACATCCATGAGCATAGGAGTTACATCCTAAATATTCAATCCAATCCTTGCCCATGAGAGCAAACTCCCCGAATTAATTGCCATCTCTAATCTTGCCACCTACAAGATCTCAAACCCCCTTGAGATAATTGTTCATAAAGATTTAGAAAGGGTGGTTGTTGATCTTATTGGCTTGAATGTTGAGATTGATGATATAAGGGAAATCCTCTTCATCATCATGAATCATATTTGAAGGTTTCCTAAGGACGAGCTTTTTGTCCTAAAACAAACACACTAGGGGAAATAACGTGACTATTTATCTTTTTGCTATAACACCCCTTGGGTAGTGAGCATAGAGATATAATTGTGTGAATATTTCTTCAGGTATTTTTGTTACTAACCATTTCAGTCAAGAGCAAAGAGAACGAAGGATGACAATGTAAAGGTATGTCCAACCAATTATCAAGCAACATTGAATCACTCATATAATTCTTGCCATGTTGCTACCTTACCTTGGTTGTCGCTACCTTTAAGGCATGCTCAATCTACAAAACAACAATCATAACTTTCATCTCTATTTGAATAAATCTCTTTAATGCTTTCATGTTACTATTATCTACTATATTATATGACTTGGTTTTGATGTACTTTCATACACCTTTTTAAATTAGGCATGGTTCTTAGTTTAAGTTGTTTTTCTGAATTAAATTAGACAAGGTTTCTAGTTTGATTTTTGAACCGAAGGTGTGTTGATTTTACTTCTAAAGGTTTTTAAATTAAGCATGGTGCTTAGGTTAAAATGCCTTCCTAGATCAAATTAGACGTGGTGTCTAGGTTGATTTATGAGCTAATAAGTATGCTATAGTAGATGTTGGATATTTTGTGGACTAACCCCAGCAGAAAAAGAAACTCTCAAATAAGCTTGGGGAAGTCCCGAGATAAACTCACATTAGAGATGAAGCAAGAGAAAGAAGAGGAGTGTAACACCCGTGTTTTTGCATCATTTTAAAATTCACTAAAAATTTGAACTTGTCGAATTACAACTAAAACTTGATTTATTTTCCGCTAAACCGAAACCCTGTTTTCGAAAACCTGCATTCAAACTCTCACCATCTAGAAATAGGAACCCCTGCTTGTTGCTTGTTGAACTTTATGGTGACCGAGGATGCAAGGTAAGTCCTAGATTGGAATTATGGAAATATATTGCATGAGTAATGGTTTACAATTTTCTCTCGGAAAAATAAATACCAAAACATGTGTGTACCAAAACTATATGTAATTATTTTTATGAGCACAATAAATAATTATTCTCGACAATAAAAGTTACAGGAATATAAATGTGCTTGTGAAAATATTTATAATATATATATGTGTCACACATGGAATAATGGGAAAGAAAGAGAATGAGAAATGAGAAGGGAAATAATAGAGTTGGGAAACATGTGTGCTAATATACATTTTTCAAGCAAGAATATAAACTAGGTGCTCTCCATGTGAGCCACGAAAATACATATACTTGTACAAAGAGAATATATGTATGAGTACACATGGAAGTGAGGGAATAGAAGTAAAGAAATAGAAAAGGAGAGGAATTAAGGGTGAGCTCGCGGGCTCAATCTTCCCCCTCCTCTCTGGCCCAACAGGCCGCCTTCCTTCCTTCTTCCCTTTCCGCGAACGGGCCGGCCCAGCACAACAACCCAACACCTGAGCCCAGCAACCCGAGCCGGCCTCATTCCCTCACTCGCTGACGCGCGGGGCCCAACCGTCGGCTTCACCTCCTTCCTGGAGACAGAGACCCCGGCACAGTGGCTCCCTGCCGCGCACTTCGTCGCGTCCGGGGACAAGCTGACCTCCACACAGGGCCGCGGCTGTCTTCGTCCCGAGTCCATCGCGTCGTAGCCTGCATCAAGGACGAGCACAGAGGCGAACTTCAGCGCATACAGCGCCGTCGCTTGACCGACCGTACTCGCCAGCCTCGCCACCGACGGGACGGCACGACCGGTCGGAGCACGTGGTACACGCAGATGCCAAATGAGGACAGTCGGCCTCCAGCTGAGCCTGCGAGCACAGGGACCAGGGTAAACGAACACAGGGCCAGCACGAGGCAAATGCCGGCGCGTCCAGCCATGGCCGGTGACCGCCGTCGCTGTAGAATGATGCGACCTGACGGCCAGCTCACTCCACGGAGGCAAGCGCAGCGCATCCCAGCTCACGAAACACCAGCCCTCGGTCCACAGCGCTGGGAGCGCGGTCGGAAAAGATCGGAGACGGCGCCAAAATATCTCACCGGAGAACCCAGCACCGCCGGGCTATAAATAGCCGACTCCGGTGGGCAATCCAGCTCGCCCCTCACACCATCAGCTCCGCCGTGCTTTGAACCACGCGGTGCTCCTCTCCCTACCCCTTCTCCTCGCTTCCTCCCCTCTCCATCTCAATTTTCCCCAACTCGAGCGCCACCGCCGCCGCAGGCTAGGGTTGAGCGTTCCCGACGATGGGATCATCTTGGGCCGTGTCGGTCAGGTCAGTGAGCTTCCTGGCGTTCTACTCTTTTGTTTCCCCTTATCGGTTGTGAATCTAGTGCGGTCGGGCACCTGGTATACACACCGCCGCCGCCGAGTTCTCGCCCTCGTCGCCGTCGAGGCGGTGCCTCACTCCACCACCCGGTACCGCCCGAAGTCGGGGGTGGAGAAGGATCCCACAAGCCCCTCACGGCGAGTTTCGGAGCAGGGACGGCCATTCCGACGAACTCCCGGCGGAGCGCCGCCGAGGGACGGTGCCGGACAGGAACCGCCCGGTGTCGCCGTCAACCGACGGAAACGGCGTCAAGGGCGTGTCGGATGGTGACACGCACTCCCGCCGCCATCACCGTTCCCCCACCGTTCCATGCCACCGGGACAAGATCTTGTAATACACGTGGCGCCTGCGTGGCGGCCACCATGGTGTCCACACGGACCCACGTGGCGTCCACGTGTGTGAAGGCATTCCCACCGTACGCTTTGTAAATTGCTACAGACCACGAGATTTGTACACGAGTTTTATAAATAGACCTTCCCGTGTCGAAAAAAAATTCCCGAAAAATTTGTAAATTCATTATTTGATTTATAGAATTTTATCATGTAATTAGTTCCAATATTATTACATGATAAAATTATATTATAATATTACCCTAATGATTTAATTAGGGACTAATATTATAAAATTCATATCTCATGCATACTAACTCCGTTTCGCGTGAAACGACTTCCATAATTCATCTAAAATCTAGCTCTATGCATCTAACCTATTGCCACCATAATGTTCTATGTTTGTTTTACATGTTATAGTTCAAGCTAGGGTTTATCGCCGACGTAAAGTAGATTCGACGACCCGATTAGGAGCTTCCGTCCGAAGCAAAGCTAGAGACGTTCGACGCCGCGTGCCGATTCGTAAGAACCTCCCGAGGCAAGTCCTTACCCCCTTAACCTGGCCTAATTACTATAATGTTTAATAAGATGTAAGATAAGTATAACCCGGGGGGGCAAGTCGTGCGAGTACTCATGGGCTATGTGCGTGAGGCTTCGCTAGGCTTTGTTGATAATATGACTTAAGAAATAATGTGAACCCTCCAACAAAAGGTGAGTGGTGATAGTCTACATGGAGGTGGACTATTCACAATCGGGGATGAATCCTGCGGAGAGATGCTCGCCTCCCTAAGGACCGGTTCATAGACCTTCTACCTAGTGCGATATTTCGTACAGCCACACGCCGAGATGGGACGGCTTGATTTCACACCCCGTTGGGTTGAGGTATAGTTGGATCCTAGGTGGCCGGAGTAGGCGAACGATCTATCGGGAGCTGACTTGGATGCTATGTGATCTTCCGAGGTCGGGTTGGCGTGGTTGCTATGTGATCCTCCACGTAAAACAATTGGCGCTTTGATATTGTATACAAACTTATGAGTTGGCGGATGCTAAGTGATCTTCCGCGATGCTATGTGCTAATGGGATGCTAAGTGATCTTCCCATTTCCAACCCCCAAGAAGTCGTGGTGAGGATTATACCAATATACCTAGGTTGGCTACCAAGCGGGTACGGAATCTCGTTAGGCCTATCGAACCATGGGCCATGGTGTAGACAATGCCTATCGTGTGGGGAAATTTGTACACCTCTGCAGAGTTAATTGAACCTATTCGAATAGCCACGTCCTTGGAATGGGCAAGTGCTAGGCCGAACATCTATGATTAGATATACACTTATGATGACTAACCTGCGGTGTCATGACAGCAGTGATGACATGAGATGAACCGGGAACTAGTAAGAGCAGTTTTAGAGACTCTGCTAGGGCCCAAACCCTTAATAATTACAACCCCCTGGTTGGGACTTGCTGAGTACGTCTGTACTCACCCCTCTATTTTTACAGATATCGGCACATGTGAAGGTAAGATCGACGACAAGTAGAGGACCAGCGTAGAGTAGGAGTTCGCAAGATGTTTGCTTAGGAGAAGGACGTTGAAGCCCAGATTTCATCCATGCACAAGTCTGCCTGTGGAATACGGGGCAGTGTCATAGTTAATCCACCGCTTCTAGGTTGGCCAACTCTGATATCGTAACCCCGACTGGTGACTCTTCGTCGCCACTGTAAGCCCTTTCTATCCTATATTTCAACAGCTCGGTTTACTATTACTTCTGTTTACCATTATCTGTTACTAATAGACGTGTTTGTGGCGTGATCCTGGCGCAAACACGTGTGATTAACGACCCATTAAAAGTGGGGCGTGACAAGGAGTACCACAAACAAAGTCAACAAACAAAAGCACTTGCTCAAGGATGAACTCAAGGGTGATCGGCAAATGGAAGAGGAAAGACCAACTCCACCAAGGATAATCCAATCGTGCTCTTCCTCCCCCACTCCACACGCTGGTTTGCAAGCTCTTTATTCACTATTACTCTTTTCTACAAGTTCGAATGATTTCGATGCATGAAAAGCAAACTTAAGGTTCACTATTTAGAAAAGAAAGGTGAAACATGTGATAAATGATCTATGCTAAAATCTTCAACCAAACTTTTCTATAGCATAGAAAGTGACCTTTAGCCCTCAGAACAATACTATCCTCGTTATTACTTGTATACTCCTTCGGGTATGTGTCGTCCATTAATGACGTAGGAATAAAACCATGAGAGGAGCAAAAAGGTCCTACACAATTCAAAGGACAAGAAGAACGGATGATGCAATAAATGAGATAAGTTAGGAGCAAGATATACAAGAGGCCAAATGAGGAAAGCTCCAAGAAAAAGGTAATAATCACCACAAGGTGTTACGGTGCCGTCAGACTCTAGTAAAAGGTAACATCTTGAGGTAAGCTATCATTAACTAAGCTTTTCCCTAATTATGGCATGCTCATAAATAAAGAATCAAACATGTTGGAGTCAAAACCTAACCTTATCCATCCTGCTTAGCTTCACATGTTTAGTTCTTTGTTCCTAAAAACCACTCTCTTGATCTCATAGTCCTCAATGTAATCTAAAATGTTGCTCATCCTGCTTTACAAGATAGTCATAATCAATTAAACCGTTGATGCTCTATCTTGAGACCTTATCACCCTCATCATAAATGGAGAAAACAAATAAACATTAACCCTATCTTCTTTAATATGCCTAAGGTTAGAGAATAATGAATAAAGTTTTGGTTTTGTTCGTGTTTTCCCACCAACAGGGCCCATGCACTTGATCTCTACCTTGTCTTTGCAGGACATACTTCGAGCAAAACATGGAGGAGTATGTCACTCCCCTAAGATTCTATGAGGAAATGTCCTGAACCCACAAAATACGCACACTAAATAAGATGTTGCCTGCTTCCACTGTCAAAGCTTCAC
The DNA here is from genome assembly GCA_015847255.1 of Hyparrhenia diplandra. NCBI lineage: Eukaryota > Viridiplantae > Streptophyta > Magnoliopsida > Poales > Poaceae > Hyparrhenia > Hyparrhenia diplandra. The sequence goes on along the minus strand of JADLZK010010481.1, from coordinate 420,800 downwards.
TTCAAACCATGGGACAAGTAAGCAACATGGGTGATGCCATCCTCAGAGATTGTTATCTCTGGAGATGCAGCCACCAAGATCAGATGATGCACTTGAGGAGTGAGTAAGGTAAGAACTCTTGTTCAAAGGACTTAAAATATTGAACCCTCGCCGAAAGGAAACTCGGTAGTTATCCATATTTAATTCTTAGCATTGCATCTCTAATTGCATATCATATTTATCTTTTTGCATCTTGCATTAGCATATTTACTTCTTTGTATAATCATTTTCCTTTAGCATATTTAAATTTCTACATTAGCATTGCATTGAAAAGTTCCAAAGCCCCATGTGAATAATCTTATGGCGTGTAATAACCCATAAGGATATTAACCGTGGTGGCATAAAAATAAATATGCATTCATCTAGTTGCATTTGCATTATAGTTCTTTGCATGCATATAAAATTGTGAAACTTGTCGTCTTTTTACAGCTGCATAGATCAACTGTAATTCTCCCACTCTAACATTGTGTCCTTCCTTCTTAGGAAAAAGAGTGAAAAGTAACCATTTGTGGAAGAAACGAAAGGTGGGTAAGTGTAAGTCACTAGCCTTTGCTTCCAAGAATGAGTCTACATCGGTCAAGTCTTTCCAAACTGTTGCTTGGTTGAAATCGTCTAGGGCTATGTCTAAATCCATGGTGCAAGAGTGTAGAAAACCAAGTGCATCACTTAGACTTCTCCAAGTAAGAGAATACTCTTCTTGAAAGAATCTAAATGTAACCCCCTCATGAGTGCAACGAAGGGTGCAAAGGAATTCCATGGTCAAAAACTTGGAACCCTGCTCTGTGATATTTGCAAAAGTTTCCCACCCCAAAAAGCGGAAAATCTGAGCAAATTCAACATCCGTACTGTTTGTGCTAGAAGGTCGGGGTCGATCACGAGTGTGAGTGAACTTACAGTTCTTCAGCTTCTCATACCTTGTCCTCTCATATTCTCCATGAAACCTGAGATGTGAATCAGAGGTCAACCTCCTTGTTGCAGCAGGGGCTGGATGTGGTGGTACATCTTGCTCCGGCTCATAGCTTGTCTCTGATGGAGCCATGGAAGATGACTCTCTAATTTGTTGAAGTCGTCTTGACTATCTCTTTCCGCTCAAAGGTTTCCAAAAACTCATCTTGCAAAATATTATCACACAAAGAAAAACAAGAAACTTGTGGAGGGGTTAGAATAAAAAGTCAGAAGTCAGCCGTCTAAAGTTAATCGTCCAGGGGTTAGTCGTCCGAAAGAAAGATTACAAGGGTGTTTTGACAGAATTTCCCCTAACAAAGTTTTTTATCTTGAATACTTCATTTGGACAGCACCTCCACTAATCACTCTTGATTAGTTTACTACTCTCAAGAACTTCTCCTCTCTCAAGAAATCTTTCTATTACTACCAAGAACTTCTTCTCTCCTTTTCTTTTCTCCTTCTCAAAGCTTTCTGGATACTAGAACTTCGAGCTTCAGGCTAGAATGTTGAGCAAAGCAAGGAAGGTGTGGAGAACAACCGAGGGGTGAAGGGGTTTTTATAGGGGAGCTGAGAGCCTGGCGATCGCCAGGATTGGTGGCGGCGACCGCCGTGGTGGTGGGCCTCCTCCCACTCACCTTCATCCAGCATGTTACTTGTCCCAATGCCATGGTAATCAGTGGAGTTTTCGGTGGAAAAGGATAGCAAGGAGAGGTGGATGGTGGTAGGTGAGATGTGAGTGGAAAATGTCATGTCCAAGTTAGGTGAAATATGGAATTTAGTGTATGACATGTAGGACCCATCACATAGTGATCATATTTTTGTATTTTCAATATAAATGCAGGAGTAAATATGATAATGCAAGAATAAATATTTTTGAGCCACCACAATAAATACCTTCACGGGTTGTGACACACCGTAAAATTATTTATATGGGGCATAAATTTTCTGATGCAAGATAGAAAAGTAAATATGCAATGTGGTAAAGTAAACATGGATAATTACCGACTTACCTTTTGATGAGGGTCCGTAGTTAGAGTCCTCGAACTAGGACTTCCCAACATTATTAACTATCAGATGTATTCTCCGTTTCCGGAGGTGGTACTGATGATTGCTCTTCTTTCTCTGGTTCAATCTTGTTTGCTGTTGAGCTGAGCTATGATCTGGGTTTGAATGCGAACTTTTCTTCCTGTCCATTTAGGTTGAATGTAATCTCTTCAGCCGTGACATTGATATGTGCATTGGCTGTGCTTAGGAAAGGTCGTCCGAGAATGATTGATACTCTGGAGTCTGGTGGCATGTCCAAAGCTACAAAGTCCACAGGTACAAAAAATCCTCTGATATTGACTGGTACGTTCTCTGCAATCCCTCAGGGGTATCTGATTGATTGGTCTGCCAGTTGTAATGATATTGAAGTTGGTTCAAGGGTTGTGTGCTTGAGTTTGTCGAAGACAGATTTGGGCATCACACTAACACTTGCTCCAAGGTCACATAGTGCATTGAAGTGTTGATCTCCAATCGAGCAATCAATTACGGGGCATCCTGGATCTTTCATCTTGTGTGGCAATATATTAAGGATAGCCGCGCTGCATTCTTCTGTTAACTTGATCACCTCCATAGTGGGCAGTGGTCTCTTCTTATTCAAGATATCTCTGAGATACCTTGCATAGGTAGGGACTTGAATGGCATCTAGTAGAGGTATATTAATGTATAATTGCTGGATTACCTCTACAAACTTTCCAAACTGCTCATCCACTTGGGGTCCACGTTTTCTTCTAGGATATGGTAAGAGACTTGCATCATGAAACTCTTGTGTCATTTGAGGGTCTTGAGTCAAATCTTCTATGTCATCATTTTCTTCTTCTTGAATTGGTTGTACCATTGGTCTTGTTGTTGTTGCTGCTGGTGGTGGTGCCGTAATTGGTGTCCTTACTGATGTTTCTATTATTCTTCTTGGGTCAACGGGATCACGTGTAGATTTACCTCTTCTTGTAGTAACATTATGTACCTGCTCAGGGTTAGTGGCAACAAGTTTTGCAGTAGATAACTTTGCTATTTGAGTTTCTATCTTTTTATTAAAAGCAAGTTGATCTTTTAAAACAATAGAAAAATTATTCATTTTAAGATTTATGTCTTCTAAAACTTTATCATTAGCAACAAGCTTCTTAGAAAGGGTATCGTTTAACTTAGCTTGCTCCTCAATTAACTCTCTTAAAAATGGGTTTCTAGGAATATTACCTTGGTACTTGTAGTTGGATCGTTGTTGTGAATTCCATCCTTGTGATTGAGTTGATGTTGATTTGTTAACGGCCGGGGCTCGAATCGATGCGGAATCAATGTAATCTTGTAGAGCCTGTCGATCCTTTTTGTCATTGGCTCGTTGTTCAAGCCAATTCAATAACACATCCATCCTGGTTGATATTGCTTTTACTTCTTCTGGAACTTCTTCGATCTGATGGTAGTGTTGAGTGTTCTCTTGAATCCAGCCTTGATTTTCTGATATCTTGTTCATGAGTGCTTCAGCTTTGTCAAGAGTGAGTGACAAAAATGATCCTTCAACAGTTGCATCTAGTTGCTCTCGTGCTCTTTGTGTTAATCCATGATAGAATCCTTGCATGAGAAACCAATCTTCTATTTCATGATGAGGCCAATCTGATATGTATTCTTGTAAGCGCTCCCAAGCACCTAGAATTGATTCTCCTTTCTGCTGTTGGAAGTTGGTGATTTTTCCTCGTAGGGCATTAGTTTTACCCGTAGGAAAGAACTTTGATAGGAAGGTTGTAGAACATTCATCCCATGTCTTGATTTCTTCTTTGTTGGAGTAGAACCATAACTTCGCTTTTTCCTTCAATGAGAATGGGAATAGGCGGAGTAATATGATATCTTGGGAAACATCCTTGGGTGTGAAGGTGTTGGCAATCTCCAGAAAATTCTGCAGATGTAAGCGTGCATCTTCATGTATCCTTCCACTGAATGGAGTAGCTTGTACCATATTGATGAGGCTTGGCTTGAGCTCAAACTCAAGATTATTAAGTTGAAGTGTTGGTCCTGTGCAAATGTTCTCATTGCTTGGAGCAGAGAACTCTCGTAGGGACTTTTCAGCCATAGCTTCAGGAACTGGTATATGCTTCCTCTTGATTGATTTGATTCTGATGAATGAAGTGGAGTGAATCACAATCAATTTCCAATTTGATAAACCCTATATAAAATATAAACAAAAGACAAACAAGGGTAAGCCTACTAAAGCAGCAGTTTCCTAGTTTGGATCTCATCATAAGTTTCCATCTATCAAGATATCTAGCTAGGCTCTATTTCCTCCCCGGCAATGGCGCCAGAAATGCTTGTTGGTATTCCTAACTTCACTATAACAAAAGGTGGAGTTAATCTCACCAGAGGCTATATGCCGCCAGGAACACTTAGTGTGGTTCATCTCTTAGCACTACCTTAAGCTAGGTTGTCATCCCCAGCAGCAATGCTAGGAAATGCGTATGTGATACTCGTAATGTGTTGTTTGCAATCTAAGAAATAAATATATAAAAAAGGTCTATCCGCAAGCGCACAGATATAAATACCACTTGTAGCATTTCACCGGGAGTAATCTAGGTTTGTCATTTATATTCTACCATAGGGAGGAATTATTGAAGTTGGGCTGATATACAATTGATAGGTGGCATACTTATGAGAGAATCTATCACTAGTACTAACTTTAGCAGGGGTAAGCCAATAATGATAAAATATGATAATGATAAATAAAGGCAGAGGCATCACACACAGAGATAGGAATAAACTACTTAAAGTTAGACTTAACATTGGACTACTTTAAGAGACAAAATTCTTCTGTAGCATTGAATCTACCAAGTCATTACATCTACTCTAAGGCATACATTATCATATATAGCATAGTAAACTCTAGATCATGTATCCGGAAGACTATCAAGGAAAATCAAGAGCGAAACAAGATATTCCCCATAATCATTATCCACTTGGCTTATAGACGGAGGGTGGACTCCAAAGGACTCAACAGGACTGTCACTCCCACGATCTACCACACGTCCCGGAATATAAGGTGCACTCGTAGGTAAATCATATATAAGCACCACGCTTACATAATTATTTCTACCACCAAACCCACTCGAGAATTGAATTAGGCTTTCTACGAATAGATACATATATCTATCATAAACCACAACTATATCAAATATACTATTAGAATAAAGTAAGAACATAGTAAAGCAAAACATATTATTATAATAGAGCAAAGTCATAGATACAAGACAATATCCGTACCGTAGGACTTGAAGATCTAGAACTCTGGGTAGATACACCCAGCTCTACTTGAATCTGACTTGCTAATCAACTTAGACGAACTAGAACTAGATGAACTAGAACTAGACAAGTAGCTAACCCTAATCTCTTGTGGAGATACTCTTTTCTACTTCTGCCTGACTTGGCTGATAATGAATTACAACTGAATTAAAATGAGTTTGGGTTTAACCCTAGGGGTAGAGGTCTTGCTTATATAGGCCTTGGTGATGAACGATGACCATTAGATCAAACCGACCTTCAATAACGGTGTAGATACAACCTCAATGTCGGTGGTAAACCGCCATAGAAAGGAGAGGCTGACAGGTGGACCTGGCCTGGCGGTTGCCAGGATCTTGGCCGGCGATCGCCAGTGTCCTGTGTCACAACGATTCCTCCTTCCTCCTGGTGTCTTTTGGTGTCTTCTAGAATGTTTTAGTCCACTTTTTGGATTGAGTTGCCTCACAGTCAAGTCTTGTCATTGTATGGGATGTAAACTCTTAGACTTTTCACTGATCTTGTCTGCATTTATCTGTTAAGTCCCTAAAAATATATAAATCACCAAAACTCGTGGAACTTATTAGTATAAACCTCTAAACTAGGTGTTGTTCATTTTATGCCCTTATTTCATGTCTTGTTGACGTATAAATGTATATCATAAGAGGTGTCAACAATAGCCAAGGTCTCTGCTGACTTACATCGGGCACTGGCAATCGCCCAAACTAGGATGGAGACCGGCAATTGCACTGCGCCACACCTGAACGTGGGGGGATTACAAGGGGGCGGACAAGGCAAGTCACAACCCAAAATGCTACCCCCTCAACCGTAGGGTGCGCCACAAAAGATAGGCAACCCCTAGCCTAGACACCATGTCTACACTAGTGATTATCACTCTAGCGTGTTAACAAGGCTTACCCGTCCCTGAGGTCCTTCTACTAGAGCGCCGCCCTGAAGGAACGACTATCAATCCTGCAACCCAACATCAACCAAGTCTAACTTTAGGTAGAACTCATCATAACAATCTAGCTCTTGGTCTAAACATGTATGCATGAAAGATTAAGCACAATGTTCTATATGACAAGATCATGATATAGAAACTATATACTAGTTCATCAATCAAGATTATATCAAAAGAACTTTGCTCTAATTCAAGAACATGACTATATTGATAAAATGAGAGCAAGAACAAAATGGAACTCTTGATATTATTCATACCGAAAGACACAAGATGCCCAAGCTCTCCAAGATAGCTCATTGCCTTTCTCCTTTATTCTACTACTACTAACCTACAAAGAAGAAGAAGAAGTAGAGTGGCTCTCTTGTGTGGTGTGTCTTGAGAGAGGGAGAGCGGAGAGCTATGACCACACTACCCCTAAACCGACCTTGGCAGCACGTCTAGGTACATTGAACCGGCCGATCCACCAGCACACCGCCCTCCATAGGAGTTAATGTACCGCCTCGCCAAACCTGGGCTCGAACCGCCTCAGGATGGGCTCGGCTCGGCCCGGGCCTCGGCAGGGTGGTGTTGTTGGGCCTGAAAAGTCTGTTGGTGGTGTTTGCTCGGCCCAACTCTGGTGTTTCGGTCCATTTTACCCCTGGGCTTGTAATCTTCTAAAGTACGCTTTCCAGGGTTGCGCCTTTGGGTCGTATTTCCACCTGTTTTATTATAAATGCTGCAAAATATATTTTGGACACTACAAGTGGAAATATGTCAGTAATAAATGTATATGAGTATGAAAAGGTATAGTTTCACCCCCTTTATGGTAGAATATTGACGGAAAAAATATGTCGTTAGTGACCGTCAACAGAGGCAAATCACGTGGAGGTCCATGAAAAATTCTTATGTTTCCATGGTGTAATTAGCCTTCTTGTGGCCAATTTAGCTCGAAGAAAATCATAGTAATTAAAATATTTAGCGAGAAAAACCTAAGATCTTGTGTGGGGTCATATTTTGGGTGTGCATGACTTGAAAAAAAAAAATTCAAGCCATCTCTACCTAGGAGGATTACACATCCTTCATAGAGGTACATGATCATCCATGAAGTTGTAGCATTGCTATATAGCACCGCCGATTGCGGGTAAATAACCGGTAGTGAATAGGATTGGGGTGAAATTTTCCATATCTATCTCGACCTCCTCCTGCCATTCGTTTCCCCACCGCGTCGAAACCAGCCTTGGCAATATATATATATATATATATATATATATATATATATATATATATATATATATATATATATATATATATATATATATATATATATATATATATATATATATGTGATATGTGAGTGGCTCGTTGCGAAATTTTGGCATGTCATTTGAACCCCGCGCCATTCATTCCCTACCAAATGCGAAGAGCACCAAATTCGCCGACGGAGCACCACCAACTCCCACGTCGCCGTTCGTCGTCCCCCTAAGCCACCCGGGGCCATCCGTTTCGCGCATCCCCGGTCGTTCCACTCCAGCGAATCGAAGATTGACGGCGTTCTCCCACGCCGCGCGCCTCCTCCGGCGTCCCCAACGCCCGCGCCAAAGATTCTCTGCCCTTCCATAGTGAGAACTAATTATTCCTTTAGGGCGTTCGAAGTTTTTACCTATGAGAATGGGGACCAATTCACTTTGCTGTCCCGGCCTCGCCTTGCCCGCTTGGTCTTCCTCCACGCCGACGGAGGACCGCCGCCACACATCTCTGTTGTCCGCAGCCTCACGCCGTCTTCCTCTTCACCGCCCAACGCCGTACCGGCCGTGACCTTGTCGTCCTCGAATCCTCTGAGACAAGATCGGAGCGCACGAGGCGCACAGAAGCTTGGTGAGTACATGGGTCACTACCCTTGAGGTGTTCTTTGAAATGCCCGTGTGGATAACTGCAACCTGTTATTTTCCTTTTATATTTAGATTTTGCTTTCAAACAATTCTGGATCCTTAGTAACAAATGAGCTCTAAAATATTATGGTCATTTACAGCATGATTGAAGACATAATAGTGCTCGAATTGTGATTGAAATTCATAGACTTTGCTTTCAAACAGTTCGGATCCTTAGTAACAAATGAGCTCTAAAACATTATGGTCATTTACAGCATGATTGAAGACATATTAGTGCTCGAATTGTGATTGAAATTCATGAGGTAGTGTTGTTCGAAATTCAGTTTGGATATTTTAAATATATGTTTGTGCTTACTGTACAACATTTATGAATAACATAGCATTATCATCCTATTTTGGTTACATGTATAGACAAGCATGGCGTGGTACGTAGTGTTTGTTGGTCGCGTGCCGGGGATCTATCTAACTTGGGAAGATTGCTATGCTCAAGTCCAAGGCTACGCTAATAATTGTTACAGAAAATACAACATCGAAGGTGAAGCTGTCATCGTCTACAATGGTGCAAACTAGCCGGCCCTAGAGATTGAAGAGAAGTCACCCCACATAGTTATGAAGAATGTGAGAATTGCTGCTTAATTGGTCTTGAAAAGATGTGATGCTTTTATTTATGTCTATGGTCATTGGTCTTCTTATTTCAGAAGTTGATGTAGGCTTAGTTTCTAGAACATCGGGAGGATTTTGTTGTATGTAACCATTAAATTCTGTAATGTTTTGATGATATTAATGTATGATGCGTTTAGGGATTTAAAAAGAGCTGAATTCCATGGATAAATTCAAAATTTAAAAAATTTAAAGCAAAAACGCCGGTTGGCATGGGCCCGACAGTGAATGACAAACGAACCGGCAGTGTAACTACACCAAACACTATCGGTTTGAATTACAAACCGTCATCGATGATAGAAACGACACTGTCGGCTGCATTAACCAACCGATAGTGTCCACCCTAATAACGCTGTCGGGTTAAAATGAGCCGACAGTGTTCATGTAAAGTTCACTGACGGGTCCACAGTAAACCGACATTGTTAGCTCTTCGATACATTGTCGGCACAATCTAACCCGATAGTGTTGTTCCCTTAGTTATGTCGGTTCGTTAAAGCCCGATAGTGTTCTCAATATCAACTCTGTCGTCTGACTTCCGAACCGGCATTGGTTGGATTAAAAATGTTGTCGGTCGATGGATCATCCGACAGTATTCGGTGACAGTGCACTGCCGGTTAGATATCGAACCGGCAGTCTCTCCTCAAATCACCGTCGGTGTTTCGACCCGGTAGTGTTTCGAAACCCACATCACTACCGCTTTTGGTTATGCCGATTCAGTTTTCGGCAGTGAAGAGGGGTTTGAGCCCCCACGATGTGTACAATTCTGTAGTAGTGGTGGCCCGTCAGGTAATTATGAGAAAGATGTAAATTAGAAAGGTCGCCGAGAGTGCCTTATGGAACTTGATCTATGGGCATCTCCAAGAGACCAGCTAAATGGCTCTCCAAACCAAATTTTCGCTGCTCAATACTAAAATAGCTCTCCAATAGACTAGCTATCCAACTCACCAAGCCGTCCGGCTCTCCAAATTAGCCCCTTTGGTAGCCAAATTTAGCTAGCCAATCTAACTGGTTACACTAGAAGATGAGAAATGGAGAGTCTGTTAAAGTGAGATGCTTAATATAGAGTGTATCTTTATGGAGAGACAAATAAAGAGCCAAATAAAGAGTAAAAGCATGAACGGACAAAAGAGAAGTAGTGGAAATAAAAAGTGTGAGATGCTTAATATAGAGTGTAATCTTTATGGAGAGATAAATAGAGAGCCAAATAAAGAGTAAAAGTGTGAACGGACAAAAGAGAAGTAGTGGAAATAAAAAGTGTCTTATGGAACTTGACTTTGACTATACTTGACGCGTATACTGCAATCAACTTGACTTGACGAAACACAGTGGGCAGTCGTCGTCTTCTCTTTTTTTTTTTTTTTTTTTTTTTGGGGGGTGGGGGGTGGAGAGGAGGAAAGTTTGCAAACTTTCTAAATGGGGTCAAGTTTGTCGGCAGTTTTATTCCCACGTCAAGCTGTTGCAGTAGCAGCAGGCTGCGGTTATATATTAGGCGCGGGGAGGCCTTGAAATTGCAGCTAGCATCCTCCATTTGAATTTGCGAGCGATGATGCGAACCAAGAAAATGCCTGCAAATGGTTGCTATTTCTCGACTTGGTTGATTCTGATTATCTTTGTCATGTTTATTATGATCCATGCCAACTGCACATCAGCACACAATCATCCTGTTGGTGGTGGTGAACCAGCACCTCCACCATGGCGTATACCAATACCAACATGGCTCCGTCCGGGAGGTAAGTAGCTCACATTTCTTTTATTTGAGCTATCAGTGTGTTCAACCGCTCTGTGCTTCTATATGTTCATGGCCCTTCTCTGCCATCATTGCAGATCCTCCGGTACATGGGCCACGTTATTGCTGCAGTTAAATATATATGGTCTGTTCTTCATAATAGACGGCACTCTTTTTCTGCGTATGCCCTCATCCAAGCATCTGAGCAGGGATGTTGTTGTGGACGCATGAGAGATAATCTTTTTTTCAAAAGCGGACACTTACCCATACTGCATTAAGAGAAGTGAGAAAGTTCAATTACATCCTAGACGCTCTCCCTGACGAGCTACCGGGGAGGGCAAATAGACGAAACACTAACAAATGGCACCGGCTATAACGGTGTAGCCTAGAGTGATGTACTACGAGAGACCAACAACATGTGGGGAACGAGTCAGCCGCATTTCTGTTCTCCATGTTTTTGTTCCATTTCCATGTAATCCTTATGATTAGTGTGTTACTATACTTTATTCCTCCAAATAAGTCGAAAGACACTAATACAGACCAGGTAATCATAGTGTTGTCAAAATCCTGCATCACTGACAGAATTTAATCCGACCGATGCAATTAATCAGCACTGGGGAGTTGTCCTATCATTGCCGGTTTTGGACCCGACAGTAACTTATTCCCTCGGTCCCTAAATTACCGTCGCGGCCCTTCTCAAAAAAAAACTTCAATTAATTATATATTAAGATATCGATATTTATGGTGTACTATTAAAAAGATATTTGAATTTAGGTTTTTAACAAATTTATTTAAAGATACAAATGTTGCATGTAGTTTTTACAAATTCAGTCAAATTTATGCCACGCACACCAACAGCGACAGTTATTTAGGGATGGAGGGAGTACATTATCATTGTCGAGTACAATAAACTAGCAATGATAGATAGCATGGCTACTACTACTAGGTCATGCGGTATTTGCATGTCCTTCAATATTTAATCCTCAATTCGTATGTCTTCTGAAACCTGTCTACACGAATTTTTGTTGTACACCACCATCTGCAGACGTCACAACCATGTCTCCTTGGTCTCCCCCTAAAGTCTCTAGGTCGTTCATTGTCGTCGGGATCCTCATCGGAAAGCACTATCCCGCAATCTGCAGACGTCACAGCCATCCTTGTCGGCAAGCACAATCCCGCCGTCTGCAACGTCACAGCCATGTCCACGCCTTTCCTGTCCTTGCTCTCTCGCTCAAATCTCTTGGTCGTCTCATTGTCGACGGGATCGGGATCCTCCACTACTACAGAATTGTACATCACTGCCGGGCTCCACCCCCCCTTCACTGCCGAAAAATGAACCGGCAGAACCAAAGCGGTAGTGATGTGGGGTTCGAAACATTACTGGGTCAAAACACCGGCGGTGATTTGAGGAGAGACCGGTTTGATATTAAACCTGCAGCGCACTGTCACCGAACACTGTCGGAGATCCATGGACCGGCAGCAATGCCGGTTTGGAAGTCAGCCGGCAGAGTTGATATTGAGAGCATTGTCGGGCTTATTTAATGAACCGACAGAACTGAGGGGATAACACAATTGGGTTAGATTGTGTCGATAGTGTATCAAAGAGCTAACAATGTCGGTTTACTTTGGATCCGTCAGTGAACTTTACGTGAACACTGTCGGTTGATTTCAACCCGACAAGGTTATTAGAGTGGACACTATCGGTTGGTTAATGTAGCCGACAGGTGATGTTTCGCTATCGATGACGGTTTGTAATTCAAACCGATAGTGTTTGGTGTAGTTACACTACCGGTTTGTTTGTCATTCACTGTCGGGCTCATGCCACCCGACGTTTTTGTTTTAGAATTTTTAAAATTTTTGAATTTATTCATGAAATTCAGCTCTTTTTAAATTTGAAAAATCATCATACATTAATATCATCAAATCATTATAGGATTTAATGGTTACATACAGCAAAATCCACATAATGTTCTAGAAACTAAGCCTACGCCAACTTCTAAAATAAGAAGACCAATGACCATAGAGTCATAGACATAAATAAAAGCATGACATATTTCCGAGGCCAATTAAGCAGCAATTCTCGCAATCTTCATAAGTATGTGGGGTAGCTTCTCTTCAATCTCCAGAGTCGACTAGTTTGCACCATTGTAGGCGATGACAGGTTCACCTTCGGCGTTGTATTTTCTATAAAAATTATTAGCGTAGCCTTGGACTTGAGCATAGCAATCTTCCCAGGTTAGATAGATCCCCGAGACGCGACCAACAAACACTACGTACCACGCCATGCTTTCCTATACATGTAACCAAAATAGGATGATAATGCTATGTTATTTATAAAGTTGTACAAAGAAGCACAAATATATATTTAAAATATCCAAACTGGATTTCGAACAATACTAACTCATGAATTTCAATCACAATTCGAGCACTATTATGTCTTCAATCATGCTGCAAATGACCATAATATTTTAAAACTCATTTGTTACTAAGGATCCGAACTGTTTGAAAGAAAAAAATCTATGAATTTCAATCACAATTCGAGCACTAGTATGTCTTCAATCATGCTATAAATGACCATAATGTTTTAAAGGTCATTTGTTACTAAGGATCCGAACTGTTTGAAAGCAAAATCTAAATATAAAAGGAAAATAATAGGTTGCGCTTATCCACACGGGCATTTCAACAAACACGTCAAGGGCAGTGACCGATGCACTCACCAAGCTTTTGTGCGCCTCGTGTGCTCCTATCTTGTCTCGGAAGATTCGAGGAGGACAAGGTCGCGGACGGTACGGCGTCGGGCGGGGAACAGGAAGACGGCGTGAGGCTACGGACGGCAAAGAGGTGTGGCGGCGGTCCTCCATCGGCGTGGAGGAAGACCAAGCGGGCGGGCGAGGCTAGGGACAGTGGCGAATTAGTTCTCATTCTCATAGGTAAAAACTCGAACACCTAAAGGGATAATTAGTTCTCACCGGTGGAAAGCGAGGGATGTCGGCGCGGTGTTGGGGCCGTCGGGTGGAGGAGCGCGGCGTGGGTGAAACGCCGTCAAGCCTCGATTCGGCTGGGTGGAACAACCGGGGATGCACGAACGGACGGCTCGGGCAAGCGTGGGGGACGACGAACAAATGCGTTGGAGTTAGTGGTGCTCGTCCGTCGGTAGTGTCGGGCGGTGGTGGGGAACGAGAATGGCGCGGGGTTCAAATGACTTGCCAAAAATTTCGCTCCGAGCCACTCACATATATATATATATCGGCAAGGCTGGTTTCAGCGCGGTGGGAACGAATGGCGGGAGGTTCAGATAGATTTGGAAAATTTCACCCCAATCCTATTCACTGCCGGTTATTACCCGCAACCGGCAGTGCTATAGAAATGCTGCCACTTCATGGATGATCATGTACCTCTGTGAAGGATGTGTAATCCTCCTAGATAGAAATGGCTTGATTTGTTTTTGTAGTCATCTACACCCAAAATATGACCCCACACAAGATCTTAGGTTTTTCTGATAAATATTTTAATTACTATGATTTTCTTTGAGCTAAACTAGCGACAAGAATGCTAATTACACCATGGAAACACAAGAATCTTGCATGGACCTCCACAGTGATTTGCCTCCTAGGGCACATGAGAACCTGTGGAAAACTCTCGCAGCGTTACGGCTCTTTTTTTTGGGTACGCTAAGTTCAAACTATAATTACACGGTGGCGTCGCGCAGAAATTCAAATAAACTGGGAAAAGTACCAAACCAACTCCGAAAAATCTCAAACTTTGTAGTTGATTACCCATTTGCATCTGAAAGTCTCAGAAAAAGTTTGAGACCACTACAACACCGGCAAACATATGAACCACATGGAGCACAAGAACTACATTGTATAGTCATGGTTTGATGGAAGGGATCATGTGCCTCTGTGAAGGATGTGTAATCCTCCTAGGTGGAAATGACTTGAATTTTTTTGCAAAATCATGTACACCCAAAATTTGACCCCACACATGATCTTAGGTTTTTCTAATAAATATTTTAATTTCTATGATTTTCTTCGAGCTAAACTGGCCACAAGAAGGCTAATTACACTATGGAAACACAAGAATTTTTCATAGACCTCCACAGTGATTTTCCTCCTAGGGCACATGAGACCACAGAGAAAAGTCTAGCAAAGATTCTAGCTTTTTTGTGGGTGCGCTAAGTTCAAACTATAATTACACGGTGGCGTCGCGCAGAAATTCAAATAAACTGGGAAAAATATCAAACCAACTCCGAAAAATCTCAAACTTCGTGGTTGCTTCCCCATTTTCATGTGAAAGGCTCGAAAAAAGTTTGAGACCATATGGGGCACAAGAACATTACAAATTAATTAGAAACCAGTTAAACTACAACCTTAAAATAATTAACATAGTAAACACACTAATCATCATCATCGCCGTCGGGATCAATATTCGGTCCACCTTGCGGTCCATGCACACGAATGTAGGTTTCTAGAAATATCGGGTAATTGATGTCACGGATTAAGTATCTGCTTAAGTCGATGAAGGTCAATGCCCTTATGGTTGAACTCTCTCGTCCCTCACAAGGCCGTAAAAATGTTCGACCATAGATGTAACCTACTGAACGACCATTGTCTAAGTCAGTAAACCTTATGCAGTATTGTCGCCCATCCGTAGTTTGCTGGCCGAGGTGTGCACCAAAGTTCCAATCGTACCCGAGTTGGTATGTAGCTTGGTCGAGAACGGCCGCCAAGCCACATGCAACATAAGTAAGATCGTGGAGCAAAATCTGCAAGTGGGAGAATCAAAATGAATGAAGATGATGTGAATCTATCTAATATGCAAGTGTAAAAATGATGAATTTAATTTATTACCACATCGTCCCGTTGTAAAAATGTTACAAAAAAAAAATTCATATGATGACCGGATAAGGGAATGGCCTTGTGTCCACACCGGGGTGAATGGCTCATCGCCGATGTGGAAACTGTTGTTGTGGTGGCGGCAAAGGCGGAGGACCGTTCTTACCACCACCGAAGCGATAAAAAGGAAAAAAAAAAAAAAAAGACAAAGCTCATGAATATATATATAATATATATATTATTTATATGCATATATATATAGGAATTCTAAACAAGAAAAAAATCCTTACCAATAAAATATTCGAGCCATGAACAAATCTCCTAGAAAAGAGAGAGGGAAAAGAGTTGAGTGGATTTCGTGCGGAGTGAGTGTAAAAGCAGCAAGTTCGAGCTCGTGGGTGCGTGCATGGGTATGTGTGTTTATGTGGCGGGCGCCTTGATTTATAGCGGTTGTTGAGGGCAGGTAAATCACTATCGGGTGTTAGGATACCCAAAGAAAGGAATAAAATATCACTACCGGTTATTTGTTATGTTGCCGCAAGAACGAATGCAATATCACTACCGGTTATTTATATGTAGCCGGCAAAGGTGAATTCACAGCCTCGTCACTTCACTCGCTTTTGCATGCATGCATTATTGCGATCTTCTTTGCATATGTACGAGTAGATGCTTCACGCAAGTTGGATTCCATATCACGTTCTATGCAAAGCATATTATTATGAATGTTTTTACCGACATTAAGGCCATATGGATGTGAATAAAATTTATTATCTGTTGTATCCTTGTTTGTTACATATATAACTTTATTTCATTCACATTGGATTTGGATATCTGTTGTATTTTTTTTCGACATTGCAAAGATATTTCATTGACGCAACCGCCTTTTATTATGTTCGATGAAGGGTAAAAATGAGAACTCAAAGATATCGAAGAGACAAACAACATCCATAACAAACAAAAATACAAATGTAGATAAGAAATTTGATAACATATATTTCCATAACAAAGACCTTACATAAAACTAAATATACGGTAACAAAGACCAATTCACAAATAGGTCAATGCTACAATCAAAGTGTACAAACACATTAAAATTTAACCACCTCGGAAGTCTCTTCTAGCATATCCGGGGTCGAAGATGCGGCGAGACTTGTAGAAGAATTGCCCGAGGAGGTTGGAGGATGAGACTCATCCGGAGCTTTGTCTTCAACCCAAACTTGACCATTGGACAAAGGATGAAGTCACAGTAACTTGGTCCAATGGGGATTGTTTTTCCGTGGATCTATATGATTCAAATACTATACACCCTTGTGCCTAGGGTTTTGCTTTGACATTTTCACCCCAAAACACAAAGACGCTGGACTCTTAATATGAGTCCAGAGTAGGATCCTAACGGATCCTAGCACTGTGAATCATCGCACCCACAGAAGCTGCAAGCTCTGGTGTCTCTCTATCTTAAGTAAGACTTTTCTAGCACCTTTTCTGTAATCCATTTTCTTGGACTAGGCATATGTGTATGTGGAGGGCATTCTCCCAAAGAAAGGCCATATGTATGTGGAACTGGAAAGTACTGCTAGCAAAGAAGATTGAGGACGAAGAACAAGGAAAATAAGCAGAAAAAGATTTCCTAGATCCAAAACCCATAACACTAAAATTCAAAACTAAGCCCTCTATATTTTGAGGAGAGAGTAGGAACTACAGGACAAACCAAGAATGCAAGAACAGAGAGGAGAAACTGGGTGCAAAACATAGCGTCCCCCTTGCTGTTTAAATAGGCGAGATGCCGTGGTTGAGGCGACTGCCATTGTACGGAGGACGTGGCAGCAGTGCGCCAGCATTGGTGAGTGATAAGCCAGTCAGATGGGAGAACTGTGCGGCAGTTGACTAAAGTGAAATCACTACCGGGTCTTAGTTTTCACCCCAAAGGTGATATCAATGCCACTACCGTAAAAGCTTTGCCACCGCCGGTGATCTATCGATCACCGCCGGTTGTAAAACTACACCCGGCGGTGTTTTTTTAATCATTGATTTAACCCGTTGACTCTACTGTGGTGCCACGTGGCTTTTCTCATGGGTTCCGAGAGACACCGCCGGTTCCTAACCGGCAAAGTGAATACTACCGGGCAATGCGGTTCTCCACGCCGGCGCCATGCATGCTCTCATAGGCCTCTGTGAACACGCAAAGTGAACATGACAACTACAGTATTGTGCGTACTCGTACTACTCCCATGGTAAAAAAAAAGAAAAAAAATGTGATAGCTATCCGTTGGGCTGTACAAGTTTGATTCTTTTAATAGCCTGGCAGTGTTGTGGACGTGCTACAGCAAGTTGAGTGTCATTTGTTCATGCTCCACCCAAAGGTAGCAGAAGTTTCTCATCTCCAGTCTCTCGTCTCCCTCCCTCCCCCGTCGGCATCGTCTTCTAAAGGAACGTGGTTCTTGTAGCAATGGTAAATAATGTAAAGCATTTCTTGTTTCAAAATAACAATGGTGTATTTAGATAAGTATCTATCTATGCTATCAAATAAATATCATTAGATTTCGTGAACAACATTTATAGCAATGGTAATCCTAATTAAACTCGAGCACCGTTCTTGAAAAAAAATGGTCAAAAACTGGCTCGGTGGGGGATCGAACCCAGGGATCAAGATTGGGTGCCTTGGGAAACGCAGTGGTAGCCGAGGAAGAGGGAAGCAGCCTTTTAGAAACGCGCGCGCAGCCGGTCGCCGATTGCCGCACGGTTGCCGCGGAAGCGGTGATTGGTGAGAACGGGCGCAAACGCGTAGCCGGTCGCTCATTGAGTGCCGAGGAGACGGCCATTGGATCTCACGGTCGCCGTGTTTGAGTGCCAAGGAGCCATCTTTTTTATGGCTCGTTCCTTGGGAACTGATGTCAATCAATTCTGCATGGCTTCTTGTTATTATTTGTACACCCTCGACGACCGCAGTCGCTAATCAACCTCTCTTTCCATAACACCAGTTTTCACTTTACAGGCTCACGGACGACCGCCATGGCCGGCAACTACACCATTGCGAAGATGCAGTTCACCATCGCCCGCTGAAATCTCATGTTTGGTTTTGAAAATTGATGACAGACGTGTTATGCTAATCCTTGCTCTAAGTGTGACTTAAGAGATAGGATTGCATGGATGACGTGGAGCATGATGATCATGAACATGGACGATGATGATGGACATGATGGATCGTCAATCTCGGATTGTCGGTTTGAGAGGAACCCGGTGATCAAGGCAAAGGTATATCTTGATAGGGTTTTCTTTTAGTGATCAAGACACGATAGAGCGTGTGATCACATTATAGGATAGATGGCCGACTATCAAGAGGGGATGCCGTGACTAATCCTTTGGTGAAGTGCTTCTAGGTCCAATTGACTTGCATATTGCATTTAGGATTGAGAGCACTAACTTCGTTCTTGCCTAATCGATCGCGACATGCTAACATACATGATATTGAGATCATCTTCGACGTGTTGGCAACTTGTGGCAAGAGGCGAAGCAAGGTTGAAGCAAAGGCGACAACAAGAGGCTGATTTTCGCAGGAAACGGTGACCGGATTCACCGACCGGATGCTGGACCGGACTCTCGGTTTTGACCGAACGGTCCGGTCGACGGGTCCGGTTGGGATTCCAGTAAGCATGTTTTCGAGCTCGACTCTGAGGATCGACCGGACGCATGGACCGGAAGCATCGACCGGAAGCATGAAGCGACTGCCAGTTGTGGGGCCAAGGGAGTTGTCCTGTCTGACCGGACGCTCGAATTGGAGCGACCGGACTCGCTGGTGAGTCCGGTCGGTGCATCCGGTCAGTGCGCAGAAAGCTCATTTCAAAGCACAACGGCTCTATTTCGTGGGAGGCTCTATATATACTTGGATGGCCGGTTACTAGAGTTCTCTCTTGCACATTTGAACACTCTAACTCTATTGTGAGCTTGTGATACTCCACTCCACTCATCTCTTCATCCAAACTTCGAATCTTTGGTGAGATTGAGAGTGATAGAAGTGCATTTGCATTGTTGCTTGCATTTAGAGGCACTTCATCCTTGGAGGAGCTGCGGGATTTCGTTTCTCTTGGGAATTTGCTTGGTTCCCTAGCGGTTTGGAGCAAGAGGCGGTGTTGAGCTCGATTGGACCTTGTTCGAGGCCACACCGGTGGTTTTGTGAGGGGTCGTTCCTTACCCCACGGGAGATTCGTGAAAGGAGCACTAGTGGATTGCTCGTGGCTTGTGAATCCTCTCTTGTGATAGTTTCATTGAGCTCCCACCCAGTGGCGGAGCTCATCAACTTTGAAGCCTAGGGCCACCAGCCACCATCAAATTAAACGATTTCCATGTTTAGTCCTCTTTATCATGCAACTTTACAAAAATCTACCAAATCGATTAATTAATTAACAATTCTCACGTAGGGGATAGTTCAACATTAACAGGGAACTTAGAATCGACTCAGAGTAGCCCGTAGAGCAGGACCCCACGCGGCCACGCTGAGATGTTGAGATTCGAGACGAAGTCGGCCCCAGCCTGCCGGGTGCCAAAGCCAGGTCGCCGGGTCGCAGCCGCCACTCACTCTTGAGTAGCCACAGCCAATGTGCAGACCGCGACCAGGCGTAGGAGCAGACGAGCAGGACGACGGCGGCCGGCGCGGATGTAGCCACGGATTGGACAGTCGGGAAGAGGACCATGGCGTCCGAGGGGAGAGCGCCTAGGTGTACTGATGGCTGGATATGCCGCCACCGCTAGGTTTAGCACTTATCACTCGACGTTCGCGAGTCACGACGGAGTTCGGAGTCTCGGAGAGGAAGCAAGCACAACGACGGAATTGAGACAGGACGCCCCGAGTTCCTGCTCTCTTCCCTATTTTCTCTGTGTTGGGCTGTTGGGCCAAACTCTTACTATAGGAAATTTTTTGGGCCACGCCTAGGGTCGTGGCCCTACTAGCCCTAGGCCCATATCCGCCCCTGCTCCAACCGAGGATTTGGCACCGGCCATTAAGCTTGTGAAACTTTAAGTGAGTGTATCGCCACAACGGGGACTAGCGTGCCGGCAAGCACGTGAACCTCAGTGAAAAATCATCGTGTCTATTGTCTTGTGCTCGTTGGAGATTTCTCATTGTACACGGTGATTGGCTTCCACCTCTACACATCGACGTCGGTATATCGATCACTCCTCCTCGTGTATTTACATTGATATACTTGTGTAGCTTTGCTTAGGTTGTTTAGTTGATTAGAATAGTTTAGCTCTCACCTAGAAGTAATCTAGCAACCTAGCACTTGTGTGTGATATTAGAGATATTAGAATTGCTATACTTGACTTGTGGCTTGCATAGATAGCTTGAAGCTTCTCTCAATTTGCTTCGCCATCTTATTTTCTAACCGCCTTGCTAAGTGTTGTTTGTATAATTTTTAATAGGCTATTCACCCCCCCCCCGACGACATTTCCAAGATCCTCGGCCGAGGGATACCGCCCAAGTGTGGAGGGCCGAGGGAGGCGATCACGGCGCCAGCGGGGGATGCGGACGCCGTGGAATAAAGCGTGTTTCTATCGTTTGTTTTGACTATTCCTAGTCTTCAAATCGCTATCGGTTCTAATTCAAACCCGGTTGTGATCTGTGTCCATCAAGACCACCGGCCGGGGAGCGATTCAACCCGGTGGTGCGCTGAGCGGTTCATCACCGCCGGTGGATTAAATTCAGCGGTGATGAAAGAATCTGTAGTAGTGCTCGTCGGCAAGCATATCCCACACGTTTACCTAGCCACTTGATCCCGCCGTCTGCCGGGCGTCACAGCCATGTCGCGTGGACGGAGTTGTGGTAGTTAAGCGATCGGTTCAATCCAATTCATGGCAAGTCATATAATTTGATAATTGATTCCCATGATTTTCTCATGGTGAAACGACAGTTCGGGTAACATGTTTTGAGACCACGATCAACACTTTTCATAAGCCGTATGGGACTAATAATACAACAAAACGAAATATAAAACATACGGACTATAATTGCAAGCGAAAATAACAAACAAATGGATCAAAGTAGCGGGGTTCGCGGAGATTCAATAAATAGGCCCAATAGCCTAGTTCTTGTTAGTACAGCTTTTTGTTGGATCTTGGCCTCTTGGGAAACTAAAATTATTTTATAATTTTGAACCATGGGAGTACTAAGCAAGCGAAACCAAGCAAACCATGAAGACACGACTTAAATGCGTAAATTTAAATCCAGTCTGTTTTAAATAAAATTAATCTGTTACTTTTATTTTGTGCAATGATCTCTGTTAGTTAAAAGCAAAAATAAGGATCTCATACGTAAATAAGGATCTCATCATACCTTGCCGATCGCAATTGGCAAAAGACTATTTTTGCCGCTGCTTTTTACTTGAAAAAAAATAAAGTGCTGACCAACAAGCGCAATCTAATGCAACGATCGATAAGGCCCAAGACTGATTTGGTCAATCTCTTCCAGGCGTTTGCTTCAAGGCCCAAGTGCACAGATTTTGGGCTTGAAGATTCTGAGTTGGCAAGTACTTGGGCTGAATCTTGCCGTCTATCGACAGGAGATGTATAACTAAGATAAGATAGGATTTGGAACAGGAGACGTAACTACGTAAGCGAGTTGTAATCACCGAGAGCGGATAGGAAATTTGTAGCTGATAGGCACCCATAACCCCTCGTACGAGTACGAGAACAACGCCTCATGTCTGGTGATAATATTGCGTCCCGTTGCAGCATGTTTGCTAGCAAAAGATTCAGGACATGCCAACTCACGGCCCCAGCTAGGCATATTATATGTGAAAAATCCTCCGATGTGATCCTCCGTCGTGGATTGGAACAACGTCAGATCCGTTCGTCCGGTGATCGATCCCTCACGTGCACGTACCCGACGGAACAGTCTTGAATTGGTGCTGACAAGGCCGGCGCGCTCTGGCCGACCGGCCGCGCATCCAGGGGGCATATACCGAGCTCGATGCATCATTTGCCGTGCGAGGTCGGCAAGTGCGCCGTGGATGCTAGCAAGCTAGCCTGCTGGCTGATGCGTCAGTGCGTGCCCGTGCAGATCGACCTGCATCTGCATGCGCTAGGGACCGACCGGCCGCGGCGGGGGGTTTTCCGCTGCTGCATGCACCTGCCGGGGTCGTCGTCGTGGCGCGGCCCATGTGAGCTAGCTACGCGTGTGAACAGTGAGCGGGACCGGACCGCCGAGGCGCGCGCGCTGCACCAGAAGTTGACACACGCCACGCGCGCCCTGTCAAGACGCACGTACACACGGCAAGATATAGAGGGCCGGATATTCCCGGCGACCCGGCCGTTCCATGCATGAAGTGTGCAACCCACCACTGCCATCGAGGGACGTGATATATATGGATGTAGACACTAGTACAGAATTGTTCATCACTGCCGGTCTCCGACCCCCTTCACTGCCGAAAACTAAACCTGCAGAACCATATCGGTAGTGATGTGGGGTTAGAAACACTACCGGGTTAAAAACACCGGGCGGTGATTTGAGGCGGCACACGCCCGGTGTCAATACGACCCGACGTAATGACTTCAAATAACACTACCGGTTTGCAACGGAGCCGTAGTGTTGAGGAATAAAACACTTTCGGTTGTGTATCGAAACCGCGGTACCATAGTAAAGAACATTGTCGGCTGTGTGTCAACCGACAGAGATGTTTACGATCACACCGCCGTTACATTTGCAACCGAAAGTGTTTGTTATGCCAACACCGTCGGGTTGTTTGAAACCTACGATGTTGTAGACGCTGGCACTACCGTTTTTTGGGCGCCCTGTGGTGATTGCTATGCCAACGGTGCGGTTTGTAATAGCCGGCAGCGTTAGAAAATTAGAATGACAGGTAATTACAACAACGTATAATGTCAGGTTTATCAACAAAACATTATCATAATCACAATGTACACATCACGGGGTCTTGGTCACGCCAAGTAGTCCAACAGTTATAATAGCTCACAAGTTTAGATCACAGGGTCTTGGTCAACAGCCAAGACATTGAGGCCTTGTTTAGATTGCTAAAATTTTTAACTCTTTTTCCACTCTCCCTCCATCACATCACATTAAATACACCAAAACACATATGTTTGGAGTATAAAATATAGATAAAAAATAACTAATTACACAGTTTCGATGTACATTGCGAGACGATTCTTTTGAATCTAGTTACCCCATGGTAGGATAATAATTACCACAAACAAACGAAACGTGCTACAGTGCGTTACAGGAGTTCCAGCAGTTGCTTTTGCAAGTTTTTCTAACATCTAAACAAGGCCTGAGTAGCTCACATGTTCAGATCTCTCACAACATCAACAACAAACTACAGTAGTCTCTTGATATGTTCTAGTGTATTTTGACACTTAAACAACCTAGCCTTTGCAAAGGAAATTGGCCCTGCTTTTGTCAATACCTCATCTATGATGAATTTGGCCAGCTCCTCTTGCGGTGTTGCAATCTCCGACGGTAGGATCTGGTTGTAGTTGAGTTTCTTGCGCTGTCATTCAGAAAATATATATGAATCAGTAGATAAGTTTATTGAATTATTTTAAAAAAAAACAAATGAATTGGGGAGTATACACACGCTTTAGTCTTGTTGTGTCGTTTGCCCGTGGAGGAATTTAAACATCGCCCACATTGCATAGAAACCGCCTCGATCGTTCCCGTTGGCTGATCTAACCGAGGCACAATATTTTCTCCCATTTTTTCAACCTTGAATGGGACAAATGAAGGCCCGAGTTTTGCTTCACAGACACTGAGCCACATTAAAAAGAGTGAAAAGGAGAAAAATTAGAATGCACTATGATGATATGAAGTTCATATTAGTGGTCTAAAGACCTAACAAAAGGGCCTATATAGAGAGAGTTGAGCTTATACTTGTGGGTTAGAAAAGTAGTAGTAGTAGAAGTAGAATCTAGTTAGAATTCAATTGTACCAGTCTCACAAGCATCAAATGTATAATGTGGGTTAGAAAAGTAGTAGTAGAAGAAGAAGAAGAATCTAGTTACAATACAATTGTACCAGTCTCACAAGCATCAAATATATACTTGTGGGTTAGAAAATAGTGAGCAACTAACTTGCATCACACACGTGATGTCAAAATTAATATGTTATTAGGGTCACTTACCCGTCGAAGAACTTTACTAGTGGATCCGAAGAGAAAGTGGTTTTGGCTTCGAGTCCCACACCAAGATTTCATTGCGTGTAAGATTGACGACAAGGAAGACAAAATGGTGGCTGCAATCACAAATTCCTAATTATCGAATCATCTTAATGAGAAATATGCGTACATATGAATTAAAAGCGGTGAACACATACTCGCTAGCTTGTGGGCTAGTAAGATTTCTGTTTTTCCGAGAAACACAAATTCATCAATAACATCCTTCAACGATTTGCTTCATTGTTCCGGGTCTTCTCCGTTTAGGCCTCGACACTGATTTCAAAGAGTTTGGTGGGTTCGAAGAAGCCATACTTTTTGAATAAGTTGATGGCTTCACAATATTTTGAGATATACCTGCATAAAACCATGGGTAATGCTCAAAACTTAACAATTTGTGACTGGATAGTAATTAATTGCATTGTCGTGCGATTCAGGTACTTACATTGTCCACAGCGTCAAGATTTGTGTATCGAGGGAGCGTTGTTGGTATAGCTGGAACAAGACCTCCCATCCAACAAATATCTTCTGTTCTTCGATAATGAAAAAGCAGAGGCGACTTTGCAGGGACGATAACACGAAAACCATCCAAAATTGGATCCCATGTTTGATCTAGGTAATAGTCATGCAATTTACGCATGGCTGGGGTTAAGTTCATCACCAACCAAATTACGTCCCATTACAAACTGCATTGCCATTGGTAGGGGATCATCTTCGGCATAATACATGTCTGTAGCACCTTCATAACTCATTTTTTCTTAGCGGCAAACTTCTTTATCTTCTTCTCGACTTCTTTCATTATATCTTCTGGTGACGTAACTTGGCGCCGATCCATTTGGTTGCCGTGTTTTTTCACAAATGAAACCATTAAATTGACGAATGTATTGCATGCTGCCTTCTGGGGTCGAAAAAATTCTGTTTTTTGGACTTCTCAACAAAATGCATCGGCCTTTTGTTGGCATGACAGGGTTGGTCCACAGTGATATCCTTTCCCTTTGCCTTTGATCTTGTGATTGGGCTATTTGAGGAGGAGGATCCTGCTTTGGCGGGACTGATAAAGAGTGAGGAGGGTTATGATGCTCAGGGGGTAATGAAGAGGAAGGATGAATCTGTTTTGCTGGGGATGGTGGCACATGTCTAGGGGAACTAGGAGTTCTATCAGGATTAGTATCATGGGAGGGATTAGACTCACAGTCCTCCTCATCATCCGATGACAACTCATTTGTCGGCTTAATGTAGCGCTTTGCGCCAAAAAAACTTGCCGTGGATGTTCTCACCAAGTTTGGGTGCATCTTCCACTTGCACTCAATGACTATCTTGTTATACTTCTTATCAAGTATGGTATCAATCTTTGGCGCGAGCATACCCTGCGGGGAATTGGTTGGCCATTGATGACCCCATCTTCGATGGTCGGCCAGGCCCGGGCCGACCGCCACCTTATCTTTTGTCCATTCTTTGACGGACGTACAACTTGACATTGACAAAGGTTCTTTGATGTTGTCCACCGCATGAGGCGCATTCACATCTTTCTCAAACGGGGTCGATCCGCAGCTTCTGCGACCCTTGGCATGAAGGCTCAAGGCATCATTAGGGTCTTGTACTGCTCCTTGTCTTTGAGACAAAAGTTGCTCGACTCTGACATCCACTAGCGTTTGCAGACGTCTATTCAACTCTGCCTCACTCTCCTGTACACTAATCGAGCGGCGCCGATACTCTCAAGAGTACTCCGGGAATGCTAGTTTCCAAGGAACAACATCGGCTCCTCTGGTGCGACCAAGGTGCTCCTTCTATCCGAGTGCTTGGGTGAGCACGTCATTCTCCCTCCTAGAAGCGCGAGACCCTTTCTTCACCTCCTCAATTACTTCGGAGATCTTCTGGACGAGGTTGCTCATGGGTTGATTTTCAGTGCTAAAGCTCCCGTCTTCTGCAGAGTGGCGTACTTTCCTCGGCATACAGTTTAATAATGATCTTGTCTCCCAATCTGCAGTGTCAACTTTTGTAAACCTTTAGCGCGGCGTCTCTCCATCGCATCCAGTTCTGCTTGAAATTCTGGCATCTTTTTGGTATAGCCACGAGAGCCGAGACGATGAGGATTATCGTTTTTTAGCGAGTTTTGCTTGTTCTTCATGCTCACTTCTCTGAACTCATTGCTTAGCCTTTGTTTCTTGAATTCCTCCCAGTAGATCCTCTGTAAGGTGTACTCTCCTCGATCCCAGTTTGGCTCTTTATCTTGGAGCACAAACTTTTTATACAGACCCCCCTTGAAAGTCGCAAAGCATTTACACATGGTTTCATAAGTTTTTTTTCTGTACCAAATCCATGTCACAACCCTCTTGGAAGGAGAAATAATCCTTTAACCTCTCCCATACAGCCTTCTTCGAAGCGTCAGGAACCTTCCACGGATCTTTTTCCTTCCCAGTCCACTTCCTGAACTTAATTGGGATCATGTCCCTTACAAGTACCCCCAAGACACTAGAGTATTTCGACACAGCTATTGGGGGTGCGGCTGGTTCCCCTTATTCATCCACCTCACTGATATGGTAGGTTGTATTCGTCTCAGGAAGCTTTGTTTTGCCTCGCTTGATTCTGGGCTTCTTGCATACCGAACCTTACGCACCGCTTTCGGGCCAACCATGCTTCCTTAAAGTGCGAACACATTTCGACATACCTCCTAAAAACTTTCATCAACCTTTCGAAAGGGAACATCTGATGCAGGTGCATTGGGCCAAGGCCTCTAATTTGTTCAACAAGATGAACCAGCCAGATGCACCGAGATATCAAAGAAAGTCGGCGGGAATTCCACCTCAAGCATCCTTAGTGCTTCGGCTATGTCCTCCTGCAGCTGGTCCAGCGTGGACATAGCAGTGACCTTTTTTGAGATCGCATTGAGGAACAAGCACAACTTTAGGATTGCGGCAGTGAGCATTGGGGGGAGCTGGAGACCACGTAGAATAACAGGGAGCAGTTGAGTCATAATGACATGACAATCATGGGCCTTCATGCAGCCATAGTTAAACTTCAGTTCTTTCATGTTCACTAGCTTCTTCAGGTTACCATAGTAGCCTATTGGGAGTTTGAGTTCATTGAAGAAGGAGATAAACTTTTTCTTTGCTGCCCCGTTCAAGGTCCATGTCGCAGGCGAAAGGTGAACCTGATCATTCTCTAGCCGCACTGGATGCAGATTGTTCATGATTTCCAAGTGCTCCATGTCTTCCCGTGTGGCTACTGAATCCTTCGAGGTCCCCGGTGTTCATCAAAGGGTTTAGGGTGCCAAAGCACATATTTTTAGTAAGGTGCATGGGATCAAGACAGTGGCGTACCCTCAACAGTGGCCAGTAAGGTAACTTCCAAAAAAGCGATTTTTTCTTCCAGATACTCCCTTCAGGTACTGCTACTGCCCCCTCCCCCTTCCCAAGGACAAAATTCAGTTTGTCTAGTTCTCGAAGCATCGCTTTCCCATCTCGATAATCTGGAGCCCTCCCTTCTTCATATTCCCCGAACGTTCTTTTGTTCCTTCGGTACGAGTGTCCCTCTGGTAGGAACCTACCGTTTCTCATATAAACCATTTTATTGTTGCCCGGTAGATGTACCGCACGTGTTTCATCCAAGCACTCGACACATCCGGTATAGCCTTTTATATTTTCTCCAAATAAGCAACCTCGGCCCGACAAGTCAATGATTGTAGCGATTAGTATTCCCTTGACCGTGACATGTTCCTTTTTGTACTTGTCCCAAACATCCTTCACACCCGTACTGAACATCTCTAACAATTCATCGATCACTGGTTCTAGAAGCGTGTCTATGTCATTCCCTGGCTGTCTTGACCCTTGGATCAGTAGTGGCATTTGGATGGACGAACGCTTCATACAGAGGTGTGGCGGAAGATTATATATACAGAGTGTCACTGGCCATGTGCTATGCTTGCTCCTAACCTGGTCGAAAGGATTCATCCCATCTGTGCTCAAACCAAGCCAAAGGTGCCTTACCTCTCCATCGAGCTCCTTGTAGAACATAGTATTGACAGTCCTCCAGTCACGCCCGTCGGCTGGGTGCCTCATCTTGGTGTCTTTCGGGGCGCTCTTCGCCATTCCAAATAAGAACAGCTTGGCTGACTTTGCACATGCAAACAGCCTATGCACCCGGGGAGCTATTGGAAAATACCAAACGACTTTAACAGGACCTCCTCTGCTCCTGCTACCTTCATTTGATGGCCCATGCTTGTAGCGTGGTTGTTTACACTTGGGGCATGCATCCAACTTTTCGTATTTTGTTCCACGGTACAATATACAATCATTGACACATGCGTGGATTTTTTCGACCTCGAGGCCGAGGGGGCAGATCATTTGCTTGGCCTGGTATGTCTTCTCTGCCAACTCATTGTCTTTTGGGAGAAATTTCCTGATTACACTTAACAAGAAATCGAAGCCTTTGTCGCTCACCCCTTCTATGGATTTGTAGTCTAACAGCTGTTTGGGAGTAAGAAATGCAGTCTCTGCATTACGTAGCAACAAAGAAAGGCCATCCTCTTCGTCGTTGTCATCAGCAAGAGTATAACTAAGCAAGCCAGTAGTGCCCTCATGTTGCTCGTGCATGGCTACGTCGTTGTTTTCCTGGTCATCATTGTTTTCCTCGTGCACGATAGGAATGGCCTGATCATCATTGTTTTCCTACGGAACATTCAAACCAATCTCACCATGCTCTGTCCATATGCTATACCCTGGCATGAACCCCCGTGTATTCAAGTGGTTCCGGATACACTCTGTGTTAGCATATTTCCGTTGATTCTTGCAATCCAAGCATGGGCAAAAAACATACTTCCCAACCCCAAAGATGAGCTCGGCAACACCGCGAAACTAGGAGACTCCATGAATGAACCCTCGGTTTGCACGGGACCCATACATCCACTCTCGATCCATCTCTACAAAAAAAGTGAAATTGAAGACTTGATCAATTCAGCTCGAAAAAATGTGGCTGCTAGGTGACACATGGACTATTGTGGTCGGCAAAATTATAAAATCTTGACTCACATACTAACAAGAAATAATTATAGCACCATAGGAAAAGGGCGTAATTAATTAGGCGATCAACCTTATAGATGATGGATTCTCCACAAATTGCTTGGAAGCCTAGCAGAAAATTCAATTGGAGCTCGCGACTCTAGAATGTAGAAAGAACAAGAACAAGAATCAAGGGATGTACCCATCAAAACAAAGGTAATTAGGGAATAAAATCAAAGGAGCAGATGATTGTTACTAACCTTAAACCAAAAATCGTCGAGCCATTCTTCAAATACAAGCGATTTCTTCACGGATTAGAACGGTCGCAACACTGGAGGGGAGGGTCTAAACCAGCGCCTCTGTTCTTGGGATGGTACAGACCAGAAAGGAGAGAACACTCCTGTCTCCTTTTTGAGTTGGCAGCTTATCAATGCCGGCAATTTTTTAAAACCGAGAGTGAACCGGCACAGCACTACCGGATCGGTCACACTATAGTTTTTCGGTGACAACAACCGCCCGGTGCATGCGAGATAGATCTCTGTCGGTTCTTATTTGCACCCGGTAGTGATATGAGTCCATCGGATCACTGCCGGGGCATAATAAGCACCGGTAGAGATATAAATCTTCACCTGCCGGTATTGGTCGAGTCCGTGGAGTTTATGGTTTGTCCCGCGCCTGGACGGTTCATCATTGCCAGGCGCGGTTCATCACTGCCGGTGGACTAAATTTCGGCAGTGATACCGACGGTAGTGATGACCGATTCTGTAGTAGTGAGATGAAGCATGCATACACTACTACACAAGTTGTCTTAATTTTATGCGGTTGATATCACGGACCCGCCTATGTATATAAGTTGATTCTTTTTGTTCCGTAATGGTAGCTATGGATATATTCCTCAAACATCACTACAAATGGAGGCCATTTTTAGCTAGGAGCGTTTAGTGTTATGAACCAAATGACGCAAATTTGATTATCTCGTTATATATACAATACTCCCTCCATATTTGAAAAGAAATACGTTTAGAACAGCGACACGGTCTCCAAACCGCAACTTACTTCTCTTTTCTATAAAAAATATTTATTAAAAAATTTTATATATATATACTTTGGTAATGTTTGGTTTAGGGACTTTTTAGCCCTTGAGGCTAAAAAAAAAGTCTCTTTTAGTCTATACTCAACCAAACAAGAGGGACTTTTTGAGACTTTTCCTCTAGTAGTCCCAAAAACTCTCTTGGAGGGATTCTTTTTATTAGTCCCCAGGGACTAAAAAAGTTTAGTCCCTAGGAACCAAACAAGACCTTTTATATGAAAATATTTTTTTAAGATAAATCTATTGATTTTCACATTTCTAAACTCAACGACTTAAAAGTTATCCATGATTTATGTTCATAATGTTTAACACAAAACTTTTCCAAAACGTCTTCTTTTTTTAATATGGAGGGAGTAAGTTGCTAAAACACAATCCATGTGGTACGCTGTGGATCACTAGTCTTTTCTAGTCACAATGTCAGAATCACAAAGGACCGCTGCACATGAAGAACCAAGGACCGACAATTGGAATACCACGAAGGACTCCTCTACGAGGTCACCAAGATATTATGTGGTCTCCTCAAATTGTTTATAGAGGCCTTGTTTTATGAGAGCTTTGTTTATATGACTTCAAAAATTAATTACAAATTTGTTGATCATGTTGAGGGCATTAAAAATTTTGTATAGACCATGTTAACATCCCGGTCATTTGTAAAATTTAATTATATTTGCAGAATATGACTACTTAAGCAAATATTAATTCGTTCCTCTAAATAATCACATATCAAAACATTATCAACTCTAGAATTTTGTTTTTTTTAACAAAAATATAAATTATATTAGCAGCACGAAGCTTCGCAAAACCCTGACCAGAGGCAAAGAAATGTTTTGCAGTGCACCAGAAAGTGGGCACTGTGTACAATGGCCCGGAAAGAGCAGGCATAATTACACAATGCACAGGCATTGTTACAATTTGCCTGTTACAATTTGTGCAAAGGCCTGCATTGTTACATATATATTTTTTTTTTTTTATGTCCGTCACTCGAGCGATTCGCCATTCGCGATTTCTCGACAGAGAAGACCGCCCCAGGCGCACGTCGAGGCTCCGGCGAGGTTTGGCGTGCGGCAAGTGGGAGCCTGGGGAGCGGAGGCGGGGGGAAGCCACTGGCCTGGGCACCTGGCGCGGCCGCGTGGGCTCGGCGCTCCCGCAGGCGCAGGCGGGCGGCGGCAGCCCGTGGCGCCGGGGCACCGAGGGGCACCAGGCGCCGGGGCAGGGGCCATGGAGTCGGCAGGCCAACAAGGGGTGGTGGGCGGAGTCGCATTTGGAGTAGAACAAAGCAATTTCTGATTCGCAGATTTGGGTGAGGGTGAGGATTCACTTCAATCTTCATTGAACAGAAGTTTTTGCTAGTTGCTGTTGCTATTGAATTCTATCTAATATTGTGCATATATGTTTTCCATAGATTTGTTTTGGTTTCCAAACTGAAGAACAAATCAGTTAATTCGAAGACTTTTGTGGGATACAGCAGCAAAGGCAAGAATGGTACAAGTAAATCAGCCTCCCCATCAGTGTTGCAACCAGAACCAGTTACTGTTTCAGAGTTAGGCTGAGCCTCAGAATCCATCTGTTGTTCCAGTTACTATCGAGAGTCATCAAGTTCATAATGAATGAAAGCATTCCATCCATCTGTTGAGAATGAGATAGCAACCAGAGAAGTGCCGGAACATGAGATAAGGTAGCAATGAACCTGATATACAGCAGCACTCTACAGAAGCAGCAGAACCTTCTACTTGGTCCACTATCAGGGATGGTCATGACTCGGATCAAGTGATGGAGCTATCTGACATTGACCTTCTCTGTCGTTATCCCTGGAGGCGGGTTCGAATCAAAAGAGATGATGTTAATGAATGGAATTCTGTGATTGCATTACGGCCTTGTCAATAACGGAGTCACAACTTTCCTATAAGGAGCATTGGAGGTAAGCCTCGGTACTTCATGGCAACTTGGTTTCATGAATTGAGTTGGCTTGAATATAGGGTTGAGAAAGATGCCACATTTTGTTTTGTTAGCTATTTGTTCAAGCATAAAATTAATAGTTCTGATGGAGATCCATGGACAAACATGCTATCCCGCTCTCACCATGCGCGTTTCACAGAACATGTCACGCATGACCGTGACACAAGACATGTACATGATCCACTCAAAAATAAACTTTTAAAAAGTAAATTAACCAAAGTAGAATGTGAATTTTGAGCAGGAAATAGCCTAGACAAGCTAGATCTGAGAGAAATGGTGGAACGAGTTGGCCCTGGGCACTCGGTTGCGTGTTAAATAGGGCGAGAAAAAGCCCCTCGCATGGCTTACATGATTGGGTTACAACAATGCAACAAAGTCCCTAAGATCTGTACTCCATCCTAACAAACTCTTGTTACAAGACTTCATATACAAGGCATGAACCAGGACGCCTAACCTGGTTCACCTGACATAGTGGGGATCAATATCATTTAACAAGATCAACACGAAACCTCACTAATGTTCTGCTGTTCGTGATCAGCAGGGTCTGAAAGTACCAGCCTGCCGCCTTCATGTAATTCCATAGCTATAAACATCACCCTCTGTGGAGAGTTTGCTCCTGAAGCCATACTCTGCAATAAAGTAATTTATCAAACATTGTACCCTCATGATATTGTTAATCATAAAAGCATATTTTCAGAGAGTAGGGAACTTAAACATACATATGAAAGGGAAATTCTCACCAAGTGCAATGTATCCGATTGATCCTCTCGGTCCAATTAAGCTTGTAGAACTATGATCGCTTGAATAGCTATAAGTGTGAAGAAACTTAGCCAATCCAAAGTCACCAAGATGTGCAACCATGGCATCATCAAGAAGTACATTGCTGGGTTTCAAGTCACAGTGGACCATAAGCGGGCACACAGTGATTATGGAGATAATCCAATGCGCAAGCTATGTCCATTGCTATTAATATTCTAGAGGCCAAACTCAATGGTTTTTGAATTCCATACTTGTTCAGTTTTGGATAGAGCCAGTTCTCGAGGCTGCCACTAGACATGTATTCAAGAATAATAGCTTTGAACTCATGTTCCGCTGAATCAATTGTTGAACATGCAGTGATCACCTTCACGAGATTACGGTGTCTACTATTCCTCAAGGCCTCACATTCAGCAAGGAAGCTGTTTGGTGCTCCGAGTTGATCAAGTTTGAATACTTTGATGGCAACTGTATGTTCCTCACTCCAAAATCTTCCTTTATACACTAACCCACATTTTCCGGAGCCAACCAAGTTGTCTGAGGAGAAACCGTTCGTTGCTTTGACTAGATCAGCATATGTAAAATTCTTCAAATCCATGCCAGATGGATGATCTACTTGTTGAACTTTCTTTCGCTTCTTTAAAAGAAGGACCGCAAAAGCATAATAGCAAGACTAATGAAAGAGAAGTAAATCCTACTAACTTCAGAATATTGGAGGTGTGTCTATGTCGTTTAGATATATCTGTATTGCAAAGTGGCAGTTGTAGCAATGGGGTACTGGCACATAGGTTCTTGTTCCCTTGAACGAACACATCACGTGCATCCTGAAATATCCCACCTGTTGGTACTGGTCCCTCAAGGTGGTTGAAGGACAAATTGAGAATCTTCATAGAGCTAAAAGATCCAAAGAACTCTGGGATCCGAGAAAGGTCCATCTCAATGAGGCCTCGTAAGGCAATGAATGATTCTGGGATCCTCCCATCAAGAAGGTTCCCCTCTCCAAATGAACACACTGACCAAGAGTGGAGGGTATTTTCCCATTCAACATGTTATTAGAAATATTCAGAAGGCCAAGGTTGATGAAGCTGCCAATCTCTAGTGGTATTTGTCCAGAGAGTTGGTTGTGAGACAAGTCCAAGCCTGTAGAAAGGGAAGAAAGAGTAAATAGCTCCTTTGGTATGCTACCATCAAAGCTATTATAGGAGAGGTTCAGCTTATCTAAGTTCTTGCAGTGTCCTAAAGCACTTGGTATCTGGCCAATCAAGTTATTTTCTTGTAAGGAGAGCTCATTGAGTTGACTTAGGTTACCCAGAGAGCTGGAATTTGTCCTAAAAGTTTGTTCTGCGATAAGCTTAGGGCGAACAGGTTCGGAAGATTCCCCAGGGAGTAAGGAAGATTTCCAGTAAGGAGGTTCTTCCCCATATAAAGAACCTTGAGGTTTCTGAGGCGCTCTATCTCATTGGGAATGGTACCAGATATTTCATTTGCACTTAAAAACAATACCTCTAATGTAGTGGACAGGTTCCCTATGGATTTTGGCAAGACTCCTTGGAGGGTGTTTCTATCCAGGTACAAATTCACCAATTGCCTGCAATTTGTTAGCGACGATAAGAAAGACCAGTCCCCAGCTTCAAGCCGGTTCAAGGTTAGATCCAGTTCAATTAAGTTGGGCAGGGTTCCAAACAAAGGAATAGTACCATGAAATTCATTATCCCAGAGATTAATGATCTGGAGATTGGTGGTGTTGGCTAGCGAAGTCGGGATTTGGCCTGTGAACTTGTTTCGTGCCATAATCAGATTTATAATTCTTGGAAGGTTCTTCCCAATATTAGCTGGAATTTCCCCGGTGAGATTATTCATACCCATGCCAAGGTCTGTGAGTGCTGACATGTTGTAAATCGAGTCCGGAACAGTCCCTGAGAAAACATTGTTAGTCATGCCTAGTACTTGCAGGTTTGCGAGTTTCCCTATACTCATCGGGATGCTACCATGAAAACTGTTACCATCAAGCGTGAGCCAGAGAAGGGAAGAAAAATTCCCCAAAGTGGAAGGTATGGTACCTGTAAGACCATTTGATTGCAATGTAAGATACTGTAAGGGTGAGCCAATATTTGAGAGAACAGGTATGGACCCAACAAAGTTGTTCTCCTCAAGCACTAACATCCAAAGTGTTGTGCTATTAAACAGTGACGGAGGAATCTCTCCACTGAGATGATTGTTTCTTAAGCGCAATAGTTGAAGCGTAGAACTATTGGCTAATAGAAATGGGATAGGTCCTGTCAGGCTATTGTTGGTGAGAGCAACAGAGACAAGAGAAGAACTGCTTCCAAGAGAAACAGGAATGTTGCCCGTCAGGTAATTATCAGAAAGACTTAAAACAGAAAGGTTGCCGAGAGTACCCAAACCTTCTGGGATACTTCCACTGAGGGAATTACTTGAAAGATCAATGACCTGCAAGCCAAAGCATGATGATAGAAACTCTGGGATCCTGCCACTACTAAAATTGTTGGAGCTGAGGTTAAGGTAACGCAGCCTTTTTAATTGGCCAAGTTCAGATGGGATCTGACTCTGCAGCTGATTATTTGGCAAGTGGATCCTTGTGAGGAAAGTAAGGTTACCAATGCAAGGAGGTATTTGGCCATGGAGGTCGAGTGACTCAAGGTCCAGTGCAACAACACGAGACGGGTGTTTCTTGCTGCATGTAACACCGGACCAACTGCAGAAGTGGATGGAATCATTCTTCCATGACGGTGGGAGGTCTGTAGGGTCTGAAAGGTGGTGTTTAAGGCAAAGGAGTGCCTCCAAATCATCGTTAGGTTCACGATGAAGAGGTGTAGCACATAGTGAAGGAGCCAGAAGAGTAGTCAGAAGAATGAGCAATGACAGTGAGGAGTTGAGAGTCCCTGCGGAGGGCATATATGTTGTGTGGCACATGGTTATTATTCTGCAGTGGACGTGTGCAATTGCTGCAGTGATCTTCGGTACTGGTGTATATGCCGTATTTATAGAATTCAGAGATGCCTGCCAGCTTCTTGCATATTTGCCTTGCTAAGGGCAAAAGAACAAACTAGCATGAACGGACAAGAGAAAGGTCTAGTGGAAAAAAAAAATGTCTCATGAAACGGTCTCTTCACCCGACTACTGCTGGATTGGAATCAACTTGAGTTGACGAATCAAAGTGAGGAAATTGTCGTCTTCTTTTGTTTATTTAGGAAGGAAGTTTTGCATACTTTTAAAATGGGTAAAGTTTTGTTTGTCGGCAGTTTATTCCCACGTCAAGGTGTTGCGGCAGCAGCCGGCTGCGGCTATATTAGTAGGCGTGGGGAAGCCTTGAAATCTTAGCTTGCATCCTCCCTTTGAATTTGCGAGCGATCATGCGAACCAAGAAAATTCATGCAAATGGTTGCTATTTCCCGACTTGGTCGGTTCTGATTATCTTGTTCATGTTTGTTCATGCCAGCTGCACATCAGCACGTGTTCTTTTTGGGGTGCCGGTGCTAAATCCATCCGGTCCGGGAGGTAAGTTGCTCACTTCTCTTTTACTTGAGCAATCAGTGTATTTAACTGCTTTGTGCTTCTATATGTTCATGGCCTGGTATTTCCACCATCATCATCGCAGATCCTCCGGTACAGGGGAGCCGTCGTTGCTGTCATTAAATTATGGTTTGTTATGTTATAAATCAAAGTCGGAAAAAGAAGTATGAATAAGACTTTCAAGTGGTGGCCAAATTTGATGGAGAGGAGAAAGAAAATCAAGGAGTTCATATATTATATTCCCTCCATTCCAAATTATAAGGCTTTTTGACTTTTCTAGATGCATTTCCTTTACTATGCATCTAGTACACTATGTCTAGATACAAAGTAAAAAAAAAGTATATATCTAGAAAAGCAAAGTCTTATAATTTGGAATGGAGGTAGTAACTTATACTCATCCAGCCTCCTTCCCCTATAAATAGGAGGTCTTTCACAGTTTCGCCATTGTAAGAGCATCTCTAAGAGTACCAAAAGATTTCTTTCCAAAACCATTGAGTTTTCCAAGTGATCAAAAAGTATTTGGGAGCATGTTCTCCAACATTTTCGCCAAAAAAAAAAAAAAAAAAAAAAAAAACACACACACTCCTAAGAGCATCTCCAAGAGTGATTTAATTCTAAATCATCGTTAGGTTCATGATAAAGAGGCGTAGCATATAGTAAAGGAGCAGCGAGTGCCAAAAGAGTAGGCAGGAGAATGAGCAATAGTGAGGAGCTGAGAGTGCCTAAGGGAATATAATATATGAGACAGCAGTAGTCCCTCAACCCGTGCGGTAAGCACGGGCTAATAATATAAAGACATAGAAGCATTATTAAAATCTTTAATTTATAAATGTTTAGGATGCACAACTTTGCCTCTTTCTCCTGTTTACTCATATATTCTAAAAGGATAAGCGTATCTTATAACAAATAGTTTTAAATATTAGTTGTGACAGGTTTTAATTCTCAACTTTTGTATATAATTTTCTGACCTTGTGCAAAATTGACGCCTTCCTTACCCACGCCTGCCGGACGACCGTTGCCGCCCCCGGCGGGCCCCTCCGCTCCCCCCGCACCCTCCCCTTCCCCCTACCTGACCCAAGCCCCCGCCCGGCGACCCCCCCCCCCCCCCCCCCCGACCTCCTCTCCGACGCCATCTGCGGCGGCCGGCGGTGCCGGCCGCCAGCCCACCGCGGGCCGCCCACCCCGACCTCCCCATTTCCCGTCACGTCGGATCGGACCAATCCCCTGCTGCGGCGTGCCCGAGGCGGCGCGCGCCCCCCCCTCGCTTGTGCGTGCATGGTGGCGGCGTGCCGCCTATGTCCGTCTGGTGGGGGTCGCCCCTTCCGCATCCGGAGGCGGCGGGGGGGGGGCCTCGGCCGGCGTGCCACCTCGCGTCCATGGCCGGGGTCCCGGCCCAACGACGCCGGCGTCTCAGCGTTTGTGTAGCTTGGGGGCCGACCCGAGTGCCTCGCCCACGTTGCTGCGGCCTCCTCTGGCGCCGGGTGCCGACACCGCTCCCCCATCCCACCGTCGCCGTCGGAGGCAGAGGGGGCCTTTGCCGTGTGGCCGACCTCGGACGGACACCTCCCACCCTGCTCTCACCCACGCTGCCCCTTCCTACCGTCCTCCTTGGGAAGGTCGAAGGAGATGCGACAAAGCCGAAGGAGTCGTCTCCGGACCGGGATGACGGTGATGACGGCGTGGATGGGGGCGCGGCGGCGGACCAGCTCTACCTCCGTGCGGCTTGTCGTGGCCTCTCCATCTTGCCGGCCCGACAACGGGCGCGGCCTTAATCGCGCCATGTCTGTCGACTCCGCCCGGAGCGTCGGGTCGGTGCGTGTTGGTGTTCTTTGTGACGGCCCGACGTCGGCGTCATGCCTCCCACCTGGCCTGGGGTCATGCCGTGTCTCTGCTCACCAACGTGCGGGGCCGTCTTCTTTGGGCAACCTTGCCGGGTTCTTTGAGGGATGGCGGTCGTCCTCCACCACTCGGAGCGGGCCGCGCGTCTGCCGGCCCCGACCTATGGCGACCAACATCGTCTCACGCCGTCGTCGCCCCATCCCGGCCTATCTCGTTGGCCTCTGCTCCAACGCGCCTCGCGAAGGACCACGTCGATGCGGCTGTCGCTGTCGTCCGCCGCCTCTTCTGCGAGAGGTGCGGACCACCGGGCCGTGGCTGCGCGGGCGGACACGGGCCGCCGTTCGTCGGCCGACTACATCGGCGCCACCACCTCTACCGCCACCGCGGGGAGGAGCCTCTGCCCATTGCGGGGGACACCGTCGTCTGCACCTTCGCCACCTACCTCTGTTGAGCTAGCATGGGCTTTGTCTAGTGGAGGTTTCGTGTGGCCTCCACAACCTTAGGTCCTTGCTGAAGACTCGGCTCACAAGTTCATCGGGTGCCACGAGATCACAGTGGCCGCTGCCTTCGCCGACAAAACCGCCGCCTCTTCGGATCCGCTCGCGCTTTTCTCGTGGGAGGTTGCGGTGCCCCCGCTAGGGTGGACCCAATGGTTGATGAGCTCGTGGCCTCCATTGTCACACGACCATCCACCTTTGTGCTGCCACAGGCGGTGCAGCTGGAGCCTTCTTCGCCACTGCATTTGGTCGCGCTCAACTTCACGTACGTGGAGGCCCCAAAGGACCGTGCGGTGCTGGCGGACCCTCTCTCATCATCTCGCATGGCCCAGCCTAGCACCACAGGTGAGGTGGGGGCTTGCCTCAACCAGGCAGTGTTGGAGGTGCCCGAGGTGTCTGGGCCCAGGACGTGCTGGCGTCAACCCTTTCGCCGCCTCGCTTGGCTTCGCCCAGCCCCGCAAGCGCGGACGTGTCAGGGGCAGTTGGGGTGAGCACAGTGGCTGCTCACGCTCCGCCTTCTACTGCCCAGCGGCCGTACTTCCTTCAACCTATGCTCCCGTGCCTTCAGCGTCTCCGGTGCCTGCCTTCACCAACTCCTTGACACTGCCGTTCGAAGAACCTCCCAAGGTTCCACCTCGCACGCGAAGGTCAAGGATTGTCGACGATGACCGGATAAATTTGGCAATCTCCTGGATATGAAGATTA
Source organism: Hyparrhenia diplandra (assembly GCA_015847255.1). Taxonomy (NCBI): domain Eukaryota; kingdom Viridiplantae; phylum Streptophyta; class Magnoliopsida; order Poales; family Poaceae; genus Hyparrhenia; species Hyparrhenia diplandra. The sequence continues at coordinate 380,938 of JADLZK010010481.1, read as the reverse complement.
GTTTTTTCCGTGCTTTGTGTGTTAATTTGGCGTGGCCTCTTTGTGGTCATGACTTATGAGTAAAGCTCCGTCTAACCGGTAAAATATATTTTTTAGATAATGGATTAAAAAAATCTGACCTCTACATTCGGGGATTTACACAGCCAAAAAATACAAAAGAGACAGAAAAAACAACAAGAGAAAATCCATAGTCTTATAAATCGACCAGGACAATACAACAAACTAAATGCTTCGACCCTCTATTTGATTAACGAGAGGGCGTCCATGGTTTGCCCTTGACGCCGCAGCTGGGTCCCAATTGCCGTAGTGCAGGGCGTGGCTAGGAGGTGTGCTTGTGTTGAAGCCTTCAAGAAGGTAAATGGCGTCCCACGGATGCCACCATCAACGAAAAGAGGAGGAAGTTACAGCGACGCCTCCAAGGGGAAAAATGACGTCGATTGCGTCATCGCCGCCGCCCATCATCGCCGAAGCGGGGTTTTCACCCGTATTCCAAGATCCCGCAAAGCACATCCAAGCCGAACCTTCACACGACTAGATCTTTGGAGATAATCGGCGGGGGTCTTCACCGAGATGGAGCGAGGTAGCGAGAAAGAAACGAGGGGCGACGGTGTCCTTTGGTGTGGATGTCGGAGTTGATTAGCGAGCCTCCCGGGAGCTACGTATTCTTGAGCCGAGAGCCCATTTGTAGTTGATCTAGGTCACGACCTCGGGGGAGGGCGAGTTGGGCGGCGTGTTGAATAGCGGTGCCAACGCCGGCATCCCCATCCGGTGCCCGGGGGTCGGATCGACCCCGGCCGTCGTCGGGAAATATCCCGACCCAAGGCAACGCCCGCCCGAGTCCGCATCGCCGGAGCACCACCGCACCGAAGCGCGTAACGGGGCAGCGGCGTGCGGATCCGATCTGAAATACCCGATCAGCCCGCCGCCACGGACTCCTTAAACGGTGAGGTACGGCTGGCCGCTGATCCGTCCCTCCCCCAAACGGTGGAGAGAACGGTGCCGCCGTCCGCGTCGCCAAGCCCCCGGCGCGAGCCAAATCGGCCGCCCGGTGAGGCCGCCACCTCGCCCCGAACGAAACGTCGCGCACCAACCCTAGGTCGGTCCGCCGTTGGCCGATCCGGCCGCACCAACCGCGAGGAACACCGCGGGGAAGCCCGATCCGGCCATAGGGAGGCTGGATCCGGCCGCGGAGGAGCGGATCGACCCTCATGCCGCCCTGCGAGCCACCGACGTCGAAGGAGCGAGGGGAGGGAGGTGGAGCCGAGAGGGGGCGGAAAGAGGGAGAGGGACGGGGGAGAGCGGGGGCCGCCGCCGCCGACGACTTGGTGGCAGCGGCGGCCCCGGGCGAGGTGGGAGGGGGGCCTAGTGGCGGCGCGGTGGGGAGCCCTCGAGTCGCCCCCCCGGAGGGAGACGACGCGAGGAAGGACTCTATTATGTTAACCGGTAAAATATATAGTGCAAGCATTCAAAGTTAACACTTACGGTCGATCTCGACCAGTTTGGCCTGCTGTCATATGACTGTTGAAACTTTGTTCTAACGGTCTTCATGATGATTGTGAACTCAATTATCTTGGTCCACTTGTTGGCTTGCTCTGCACATATATTGCTGACTCAGTAAAAGTATGCCAAGGACTCAATTCCATCCTGTTGTGTTGAAAGATTAATGCAAGACAGTTAATTCAACCATGTCTGTTTCAGAAAAACTGATATCTAGTGTTGGTGATAGATTATTTAACAGTTAATGATATTGCTACAAGATACATAAGTATTGTTGGTGGCTTGCAAACAATGTATTGAACCTTGACTAGGGCAGGCATAAGTTTGTCAGTATCTTCGCTGCTCCCTCCGTCCCCACCGAGTTTGTCACCCCGGATTCCGTGCCATCTTATTCGATGCTTCGTCTTATTCAAATTTTTGCACAAATATAATTTATTTTGGTACGACTTATTTTATCAATAAAGATACTTAATATTGATTAATTTATTTTATAGTTTGCATAAATATTTTGAATAAGACGGATGGTCAAACATGAAGTTCAAAAGTCAAAAACGACGAACTCCATGGGACAGAGGGAGTACATCGGTTCATTACATCGCGTTCCAAAGAATTCAAGATATGTGACAGATATGTGACTGGTGCAAGTACAATTGACCATGGGCTAAATCAAAGCCACTTCTGGTGAGTGCTTTCTTAAATGCTGACTTTGACTGGTTGTTCAAATCATAGAAGATCTACAGAGGGATTAATTCGTTATATTTCTTAAATGCTGACTGTGACTGTGACTGTGACTGGTTGTTCAAATCTTATATATATAAATTATACATGTAAACTATATTCTGTGGAATGGCTTGTGGCCCTTTGATTAGGCTGCCGGCCAACTTTATTATATACTCCTATACAGGGGGTTGGTATCAGGACCAAGTCAAGTTCTGTTACAACAGGAATCGCAGATAAGTAAACTCTAGCAGGAAAGAGACCTATACGGACTTCTAATAATAGGACAAGAGATATATAACCTGATACATAGGTGTTGCCATTGTGAAACACATTTGCAACCCCGTCTAGGAAGCGTTGTTCAAGGCTATATACCCACACAAGAGCCTGCAATGCATGGCAATGAAAAATATGTGTTGCCATTGCTGCTATTGCAACTATTTTGCTCCTATTGCAACACATTTGGGGCGTTGCAGGATGGTCAAAATCTAGTAGCCAACATAATTCAAATTGAAAAGGACGTGGGTTGCCTTGAGTAGTAGAATTTCCACAATCCAAAAGCAATGGTGTGTGATCTGAAATATCCACTACTACTAATAGCTTCTATAGGGGCGGCTCATTTGGAACATTAGGGGCGGTTTTCGAAACCGCCCCTAACTCTCCGTTCCTACAGTGACATCACTGTAGGGGCGGTTCTCTGAGCCGCCCCTATTGTGGTCCTTTGTCGGGGGCCGACAAGACCAGCCCCCTACTTGTGGTTTTCATTAGGGGCGGCTGAATCTAAAACCGCCCCTACTCAAAAATACTATAGGGGCGGTTGTGTCTAAAACCGCCCCTAAAAGGAAAAGACTAAGGGGGCGGTTAAATCTAAAACCGCCCCTACACCGGATTTGGCGCCAAAAAAAAAATTCAAAACTAAAATATATATAGCCGCCTCTATAAACATCTATAATTCACAATTCATTCAAAACCGCCTCTATAAACATCTATAATTCACAATTCTCACAATATATGTACATATTATATTCAATAAACATCTATAAATTTATTCACCTCGTCACGAAAACCATCCTTCCACCTTAACGTGCCATACATTCAGTCATTCCTGTACTCCATCCTTTAATACAACAAAGAAAAAAAACATCAAATGTGTAGTTAGTCATATATATGAGTACATATGCATGGCAAACCCTAAATGGTTAAAATTAATAAATGCATTAATATCAAAGTTGTAGCACACACTAAAAGGTTATCATTTTAGAAAATTTTAGAAAAAAAAATAACCGCATTTGCACATCATATGAGAGAGAAAAAAACTTGTTAGAAATTTAAACTAAGAATTAAAAAAAACACATGTTCATCAACCATGAACACATGAAACCCTACCTATTTTATTACTCCACTAAAATCACATGTAAGAGCCACTAAAAAATGGGTCTAATTCAATACTCTTACTAATCTCCACTAGCACTTCCAAACCTAAGCTCTACTTTGCTCCACATAAAGCTCAAGCACCATAGAAAGTGAGAGGAAAGCAAAATTTAAATTACTCCACAACTAACCATTAAAAATCGAATTAAGTGGTAGGATTAGCATTTTTTACCTTTTTGAGCCTCCCCACCAAAGGATTTGAGTTGAAAACCTCCCCCCCCCCTTAGTAGAGTAATTTTTGGGAGGAGCCCAAGGCCTCCCAACCTTTTTTTTTTTTTCGAGTTTGAGTGGTGTCCCGAGGTGGAAGAAGGGGTTGGTTCGGCCTTATCTATACTGACCCTGTAGGGGCGGTTCTAGATCGAGCCGCCCCTACTGTTATTACAGCAGGGGCGGTTCACACCCAGTCGCCCCTACTGTGCCTTCATTAGGGGCGGCTGGATATCGAGCCGCCCCCAATAATAGTAGGGGCGGTTCGTAACACCAGCCGCCCCTACTGTGGCTTCAGTAGGGGCGGCTGGTAACCAGCACCCCCAGCCGCACGCTATAGGGCGCCTTGAAAAACGAACCGCCCCCCCAATGTAAACGGGGGGCCATTCTTACAAATAAGCTTTTGTAGTAGTGATCTCTAGTTAAAGCCTGCACCACCTCTAAAGAGAATTTTTGTTCCCAGTATGTGCCATCTATCATTGTGTCTATCATTTTTTTTCAGAAGGACTCCTAGTAATATTAAAATCTCCACCTAAGAAGGTTTGTTTATCTTCACTGCTACTAATTTGAATCATCTCAGTGAGGAAAGCTTCTTTTAACTCATCTTGTGCTGCTCCATAAACAGCAATAAGAAGTAAGAACCCATTCAAAGCCATCTTCTCTGGTTCGGACATTGAATTTAATGTGAAAAATCTCCTAGGGTTATATTCCCAATATCAAGAACTTGAAGATTAATCCTAATAAAAATTCCATGAGACTGTCCTCTAGGTGAAGTCCAATGCCAAAAAAAAAAAAAAAAAAAAAAAATCTCTACCATCACAAAAGTGGTTCAAGTCAAAAGTAGTAAAACCATCTCTATGAGTTTCTAAAATTGCTATGAAATCAAGCTGGTGGTCACACAAAGTATCAAAAAAGAAATTTATATTTAGCCAAGTCCCTAAGACCTCTTCTATTCTTGAACAAACCTTTCATATTGAACTTCGTGTTTTAAAATTAGTGACATGACTTTTCCGTGAGGAGTTTTTCTTTTTAGACACTGTATGCCATTCACCTCCAATATGATTGGTATCCTCATCTACAAATTCATCGATTATACACAAGTGGCCAAGCGTAATATATTCTATCTCATTGTCTTCTACCTCATCATATATAACTATCTAAGCAATTATCCTGTGCATTTCTATCTATATGATTTGCATGAATTTTATCAATCTCTCCACTTTTAATTTCAGATTAGATCTAAAGATGTCATTCTCGTTTGAACCAAGAGAGATCCCAACCCAACATTATTAAGATTTGAAAAATAGCATTATCAGAAATGGATAAAATTGAACCGTTAAAATTCTTACCATTCTTTGCTAGAATGTCCAAGTTCTTCATAGCCACGAGGCATTCGGCTCTCTCCAACGAGTCATCATCAACCGTGGCTTCCCTTCTTTTGCTCTGTCTATTCGGAGTTTTGTTGACATTCTCTTGGAAGGGGTTGCTGGAAGTCTTATATTCACCTCTGCATCATCCTCTTGCATCACCTGTGAAGCTATCTCATCTAGCACAACCACTACTGGAGGCTGAGCCTCTACCAAGCGCTAAAAGCGCTCAGTAAAGGCCTAATAGCGCTCGGTGGAGGCACTACCGAGGGCGCGCTCGGTACTAGCCCCTCGGTGAAATTTCAAACGGGGAAAAGATTGTACCGAAGCGCTCAAAAACGCCCCTCGGTGCAACCCGTGCCAAATCGCACCGAGGGCTCGGCCCCCTCGCAAACACCTGGCGTCCACGTCGATGGCGTTTGCCACCGTCGGCGTCAACTACACCGAGGGCCACCTCAACTACCCTCTCGGTGCATTTTATTTTTAAAAACTTGAAAACATTATCTACCGGCGCCTTGTCGGAAGGGTGCTCGGTAGATTCAAAATTAAAAACCCCGGACACCGGTACCGAGGGCCGGCTCATCCATGCGCTTCGGTGTAATATGGTTGTTTCACCGGGGGCGTGGGCGTGCTCGGTGAAACGACCATATTACACCGAGAGCTGGTTTCACCGAGCGCTACCATCGGTGTACCTGGGAACATGGGGTTCCTAGGCCCCCATCTCCCAGATTCACCGAGCACTACCCTCGGTATAGCGTCCTATACCGAGTGTCCCGCTTCGGTGTAGTGACCATATTTTTGTTTTTTATTCCTGTTTTTTCCTGTCCACCTTTACAAATGAAACATACGAGATCACATATCACATATATTTGACATGCATGCACCGATACAACTCATTCATCACATATATATCACATACATGATCGAAACATAGATTAATTAGTCCAATATCCGGCACAAGTCTAGTTACACTGATACAACTCATAGTCATCAAGTTTGAATGTACTCAACAAAACCAACAACAAAACCTAGAGCCTAATGGGTTAACTCTGCGTTGGTGGAGCTTGCACCGGCAATGGGTGGTCCAAATTAGTAATGTACTCGGCATAGGAAGCATCTGCGGCTTGCTCTCGTGCGAAACTTCTTGTGATCATTACACGGAAAACCACTCACCCGCTCATTGCATTTTGCCCGGCTATCATAGACTCGGGGAATGACCCCACGATATACAACATACCAAGCCATAGCCTTAAAAAGTAGAAGCAAATGTTAGTCACGGTTTGATAACAAACATGAGGTAATATAGATGGGGCCTCGGCATAATATAGTGTAGCCTTACGCTAAAAAAGCATAGAGCCTCTCACCTCCCCCTTGATGCTCTCTCGAACATGAACAAGTGAGGATCATGGAGAAAGTGAGAAGCTCTATGTTCTTTTCTGTTGAGCAACGGCATAAGCTTTGCATCACGTGCCAAGCCATAGCCTTTAAAAAGTAGAAGCAAATGTTAGTCACGGTTTGATAACAAATATGAGGTAATATAGATGGGGCCTCAAAGCATAAGATAGTGTAGCCTTCTGCTAAAAAGAGCATCGAGCCCCGAACCTCCCCCCTTGATGCTCAGAACATGAACAAAGTGAGGATCATGGAGAAAGTTCGTAGCTCCATGTTCTTTCTGTTTAGCAGTGGCATAAGCTTTGCATCACAGGCCAAGTCCAAAATGAGATAGGAGAACAACAGAATGAAAATATATCATAGGCTGCTAAAAAAAAGAACATAGTTACATAAAGGGACTCGATCATAGGTGCACATTGATCATCCTTGCTGCCAAAGCAATTTCATGGAAGTCATGGAACCATGACTGCATCCATACCGGCTATCAAGGAGCCATGGAACTCGACTCCATTATTGCTTGGGTATGGATGTCGATCACGGTTTGATGACCACCATGAGGTAATAACGATAATGCAGCTCAGATTCATGGCACTAACATCACGGTCATAAAATGTAAGCATTTCGAGAACCAATTGTCAAAAATAAGGCATCATTGCATTCCGAACCGATATATAAGCCCAAAATGAGATAGGAGAACAACAGAATGAAAATATATAAGAGCAAAGCTTCCATAGGTGTGGCAAGAAAAGGAGGTAGCCTCAGTTTTTCAAGTAGGTTTGTATCATAGCCTACTAAAAAGAACATGCCACTCCGCACCTCCCCTTGATGCTCTCAGACCATGAACAAACGAGGATCATGGAGAAAGTGTGGAGCAAAGCATGTTCTTTACGTTGAGCAAATGCAAAAACTTTGCATCACGGGCCACCATTGCATAAAGGGACTTAGTCATAGGTGCACATTGATCATCCTTGCTGCCAAAGCAATTTCATGGTAGCCATGGAACCGTGGCTCGATCCATTCCGGCTATGAGGGAGGCACCGAACCGACTCCATCATTGCACGGGAATGGATGTGAGCCACGGTTTGATGACCACCATGAGATAATAAAGATAATGCAGCTCAGATTCATGGCGCTAACATCACAGTCATAAAATGTAAGCATTTCAGAACCAATTGCATCATAGGCCACCATTGCATCATAGGAACGATATATAAGCATAGCCTCGAGAATTAAATGCCCTTTTCTTTAATATTTGAACTTGGAGCATAAGGACTAATAGATAACATAGTTCATGGCTGCCATGAAACCATGTGACACATCCAAATAGCCATCGTCATCGAGGGTGGACAACGGTTGCTAGGCATGGATGCATCGCATGGTTCGATGACAGCATGAGAACATAAACAGTCCTAGCATGCATGGAAGTCTCTCACGGGCATTGTAAAGCATCATAGGCATAAAAGGTCAAAATTTCGACCACAACCATCACGACCACTCCACCATCATGACCACAACCATCACGACCCTTTGTTCCATCACGACCACAACCATCACAACCACTTTCGACCACAACTAGTGGTAGCCAAATACCTCACCTTTGCAAAGAAATCGGGGTGGTCGCGGTAGGGAACGGTCCTCCTCCTCGTTGCCTTCTTGTAGCGGGGGTGTGGTCGCGGCGGGGCACGGTGCTCCTCCTCGTCCCCTCCTTCCCTACTCCGTCCTCCTCCTCTTCCCCTTCCTTCCCTCCTCCACCCTCCTCCTCCCCGTTCCTCTTGGCACGGGTGGGGGCCGACGGACTAGGGCGCCGGCCGGGCGCGCGGGACGGGCGAGAAGGGCGGGCGCGGCGAAGGCGGCGGGCGGCGAAAGGCGCGCGCGCACGCGGCGAGAAAGGCGCGGCGAAGCCTGGGGAAGGTGGCGGGCGGCCCGGGGAGGTGGCCGAGCGCCTGCCGGCGAGGACGGGCGCGGCGAAGCCGTGGGCGGGGCGCATGGGGTGCGCGGGCGGGCGAGGCGGCGGTCGGGCGCGCGAGCCGGCGGAAGCGCGGGGCGGAGCGCGGCGAAAGAGGTGGCGCAAACGGGGCGGGAGCGTCGCGGGAGGTGGCGCGGCGCCGCGGCCGGATTGACGCCGGCGGGAGGTGGCGCGGCGCACGGTCCGAGTGAGTGAGTGTGTGTGTGGGTGAGTGGATAAGATGCGAGTTGGGGTGGGGGTGAGTGGATAAGATGCGAGTTGGGGTGGGGGTCGGGGAATGGATAAGATAGGACCGGCGTTCCTAGGGTTAGGGCTTTTACCGAGGGTCTTCTTTTACCGAGGGTGGTGGGGACACTCGGTAGAGGTCACCGAGGGAGGTTTCGGGAGGGCTCTCGGTAGACAATATTGTACCGAGAGCCGGACAATCCCCTCGGTGAATATATCTATTTTTTTTTTTTTAATTTTGGATCCAAATTTTTATTGTGTGGTTTATACAATGTCTCCTACGTCATGTTCAAATTTTAGAATTTTTAAAACTATTTAGTATATATTTTGATTTTCTTTCTTTTAATTGATTTTTCTTTTATTAGCCAAATTTGAACTGAAACCATTCGAATAGAGGGGAGACATGAACAGAAAAATTATATTCATATTCATGAGTGCAATGTGAGGCCCCATCCAGAGCTATCCCCAAAACTTTGAACATCTCCTTAACGGAACATGACCATTCACTCGCGGCTGAACGGTTTTAAAATTATAGTAAATGCAAACGAAGTTCAAAAATCGTGAAACTTGTTGAAGTGTCATGAAATCATATGTGGAGACTACGCAAAAAAAATTGAGAAGGTTTCGTTGACGTTGGTGTCGGCGATGTGGTTGAAACTTCGGGACATATAACACATGTGATAATAGAACTTATGTGGTGTTGTCCCGGGTTTTGGCCATTCTATGAACCAACCTTAACGAAATGTTCCCAAATTTTTTTATAGTCTCCACATATGATTCAGCGACAACTCAACAAGTTTCATGATTTTTCAACTATGTTTGCATTTTATATAATTTAAAAACTATTCACCCGCGAAAGTGAATGGTCATGTTCCGTTTAGGAGATGTTCATAGTTTTGGGTCAATCCCCCTAATTAGGCCTCACATTGCATTCAAGAATATGAATACCATTTTTCCTTTCATGTTCCCCCTATATTCGAATGTCTTACGATTTAAATTTGGCTTAGAAAGAAAAAATCAATTAAAAGCAATAAAATCAAAATATATAGTAAATTGTTTTAAAAAATGTCAAAATTGGATATGAACTAGTAGGCAATGTATGAAAGACACACAAAAAAATTGGAATCCAAATTCGAAAAAAAAAAAATTTTTTTACCGAGAGCGTAAGTTGAGCCCTCGGGAAAACACCTCTCCTAGGGTCATTCGCTGAAGCCATCGGTACAATCCTATAAATTTTTAAATTTTTGAATTTCAGCATTTCATTGCGAAAATTTGATGGCAAAATTAAACAAAAAGGTTTACCGAGGGCCGGCTTTGAACCCTCGGTAAAGGCCCCTATATCCCGACTCTCCGCCTTCTTCCCCCAATCCCTCCCTATCTTGATACTATCTCGATACTTCACCTTCTTCCGCCGCCGCCACCACCAAGGCCCGCCGCCCGCCACCAGCCACCCCACCGCCACTGGCTGCCACTCCCCAACCACCGCCACTCCCACCAACGCCGGCCGCCACCACCCGCCCGCCGCCACCCCAGCCTGCCCCAGCGGCAGCACACCCACCACCGCCCGCCGCCGCCGCTCCCACCACCGCCACTCCCACCAACGCCGACCACCACCACCGCCCGCCCGCCGCCCGCAAAGGCACCCCCCCAACGCCGGCCTCCACCCCCACCAACGCCGGCCACCCCCACCAACGCCGGCCACTCCTAGATAAGGTTATTTTTTTTACTTGTCATGGTTTGTAGCATGTTGTTGTAGTTGTTATATATTTTGGAGGGTTCATCATGATGATGGTATTATTTTATTTATATGTTTTTTATTTTTGTTTGATTTTCATATTTACCCCTAAGAAACATAGGTGAAAATGTTTGGCCTTCTTTTGGTGCTTAAACATGTTCTATTATGGATCTATTGTATATATTTATTTATGAGGATTCCAAAATGATTGGCCTTCTTTTTGGTGCACAAATCGTTTTAGAGAGATTATACTATATATTTCTATTAAGTTGCAAAAAAATTGAAACTTATTTCTATATATTTCTAGATGGCTGGACGTAATCTTCCACCGCCAGAAGTCATAGGTAGATGTGGCCATCTAACGACCCGGGGATTTGACCCTGATCAAAGATGTCTGCCCACCATAGCGGAAAATGTTCGAATAATAGTAAGTATTTGTATAATTAATTTGTCAAATATATTTGTATATGTATATGTATATTTACCATTTATATGAATTTTATATGTATTGCGGCCAATTGACCAAATCACTTGGCTTAAACACACTCTCTCGTACTTTGGTGTTCAAGAAGTGGTCGTCCAAAGACTCACATCATCTTCATAGTGAATTAGGACAACAAATCCAATGTCAAATTAGCTTTTCCATCTCCCCTAAGAAGGAGAGGTGGAAATCCTATAAACATCTCAGAGGTTGGAATAAAGTCACCTGCTAGCCAGCCGTCGGTTACACAAAAATATGCTGTCATGGGATGTGTAACGAAGCTTCAAGAACATGGGTACACTCGCCTACATTCTCCAATTTGTTGATGACAGCTAAAAGTAGGAACACGCTTGATGATCTTTGCGGATTTTGTTGCAAACCAGGGCTCGAGCAACCAAAATGATGTGGTAATCTCGATATGTTAATTTGTCACGTAGCTTATACCTAGAATTGATGTGGTACTCTAGAGATGTTCTCATATTTTTTTCCAATAATTACAGGTTGAACTATATGACTTAACCTACGCCGGTTGTAGTTATGCATCCATTCTTACCCGCACAATGTCTCAATTGGGTTATGTTTGGACATGGGCTAATCCAATACCAACGCCACACTACAGATGGATATCGGGCAAAGGTGGTTGCCCGTAAGATTGGAGATCCAAATGACACGTCCAGCGCGGTTAACCGTCGTCGATGAGACCATGTCGTCATAGTTGTGAAGCAAAGGAGGATGTATTAGTGAGAACGTTGGTCTACATTTGGGAGATCTGTGCATTTAAGATCGGTGACCTATACTTCACTCATTTTTGGCAAGAAAGCCGGCGGTTTTAAATTATGGCAAGTGAAGTTGTAGTACAACTTGTAGCTGTATGTGACTTGTTTTAAATTATGCACTTTAAATTATGTAAGTTTGTATGGATGTGATATATATGTGACTTGTTTTAAATTATGCAAGTTTGTATGGATGTGAAAATTATGTGACTTATTTTTAAATTGTGTTTGTCTAGGTGGATTGAGAAATCGGAAAAAAAAATAAGGTCAATGTACCGAGCGCCAGGCCATTGGCCCTCGGTAGAGTGACCATATTCTACCGAGCACCAACAACCGCGCTCGGTAGATTTGACGGCAGGGGCCCGTCGTCGACGGCAGACGCTGGGGGCGTCAACGCCACCGAGGGTGGCTCTCTGCGGAGAAATAGCGCTCAGTGGAGGCAGACTCTACCGAGGGGGACAGGGTACCGAGGCTGAGGCTCTCGGTAGACTATCCTCTACCGAGAGGTATATATCTTTCTCAGAGAGGAGCTCTCGGTAGAGAGTGACTCCACCGAGCGCTGGCCGTTGGGCGCTCGGTACACGTCCTGGCGCTCGGTGGAGGGTGACTCTGCGGTAGTGAACATCTATACCACACCTCTGATGGTAAATCAACACATGGACTTCTCGGGTACTTCTACATTCAACCCATTTAGAAAGGTAGATGGGCTTGATGCAAAGATCCTTAGTATCTAAACCCCAACAGTCGCTTTGCTCTATAACTGTTATGACCGGGCAGGTCTATCAACGCCGAGAACGCCGAAGTGGCTAATGGACTGGTCACGGACAGGGCGCGCGCAGGGGCGCGTTCACCACGCGACATGGGCTACGTTCAATTGCTCGAAGTTGTTATCAAGATCCTAGAGTTCAGAAGTATTTTGTATTTCATTTAATTCATGTTTTTAGCCGAGATTGTTAGGATCTCCAGTATAAGTACCGAACATTATTGATTAATGAAGTTTAGCCAGAGATTGAGTTAAAGCTCTCTTGCTCTGGCATACTGTTCACCGTCACCGAGTTGTCGCCCTTGGCTCCGAGCACGGCATCACCTCCTCGGCGTCAGGGATTCAAGCCCTGACCACCCATCTTCCGTTCCTACACGCTAAGGTCCCTGAGCTGTAATAGTAACTTGCTTGTTACTGTTGGGGCGCTGATTAAACCCACCTTGAGAAGAGTTATGCTCACCCGTTGGAGCAGAGGAATTTTCACCAAGGGGTATCGAAACTGGCCTTATTAGCAAGTTTGTAGCAAAGAAAAAGAGAAATTTTTACATAGACCCGCCATATGGAGCCCCCACTCTTCCTTTCTCTCCGCCACTCTAAAATATAATGTGTTCTTCTATGTACGTCTCATATATATGTAATGCGGACCCTTGTTCATACGACGACTCATGTGACAATATTGCGTCCCGTTGCAGCATGTTTGCTAGCAAAAGAGTAATTCATTCAAACTGACGGCCCAAGGCATATGGAGTATATGAAAAAAGATCCTCCGATCCGTCGTCGATTGGAACGAACGTCAGATCTGTGAGTCCGGCGATGCCTCACGTGCACGTACCCGACGCACAGCTAGGGCACCCGGCTGGGCAGCAAGAATATATATATCCTGGTCGATCTTGTGTTCCCGCGAATCCTCCTTTGGTGCTGACAAGGCGCGCTCTGGCCGGCCGCCTAGGCATATATCAAGCTCGCGATCATTTGCCGTGGGTGGTCGGCAACTGCGCCGTGGACGCTAGCTACTGCGTGCCAATGCATGTGTGCGCTAGCTAGGGACCGGCCGCGGCTGGGGGTTTCCGCTGCTGCGCCCGCCTCTGCCGGAGTCGTCGTCGTTGCCACCCACGCAGACCGTCGTGGCGTGGCGGCCGACCCTCGCCCCATGTGATGGTGTCGTCGCTAGCTAGCTAGCTACGCGTGTGGACAGTGAGCAGGACCGGACTGGCCGGATCAGGCGCGTGCTGGACCATCAGGACGTTGTTTTCTCTCTTTTTTTTGGCACTTCGCGATGCATAGGAGGGTGAGACCAGAGGATATATCGTCGGATATTCCAGTCCATCCGTGACATACACCAGATATATATGCATGCCACATTGGGACGTGATATGGACGTAGATGATGCATAGCTGTGGCCTGTGGAAGCTATCTTTTGGCTTTCGGCCTGTTTTTTGAGGCCGGGTTGTTAAGATCTCTACTCCTTCCATTCCATATTTGAAGTTGTTTCTAGCTTCAAAGCTAATTGATTTCTCAGTAGTGTTCTAGTCGAAAAAATCTTCTGAATTGTCAAACTTGTAGCTTTCACGTCCCCTCAAAGTAAACCACACACGCAGACGGAATATCACAACCTAGGTAACTAGTGGATGCGTTAGAAGATGTTCTAGACGCACAGACACGAGACCGAGCTGAACCAAAGCAAATCAGCACAACAACGAGACTGACGACGAAATTTTTGGACCCCGGACTATCCGCGATGTGGATCCGGACTGTCTGCCGACAAAAATCTCAGAAAAACACAGTTGCCGAAATTTGTACTTCGGACTGACCGGGCTTAGATGTCGGACTGTCCGCCATACAAAACCTGGGAACCCAGACAGTCGCACTTGGGAACTCGGACTGTCTGCACAAGGCCGGCCTTGAACCCCGGTCTGTCCGACGTTCAAAAGCTGAAAATCATACTTTTCTGTAACTCTAATGGCGTCGTGACCAAACAGGGCTAGACTGTCCGCGCCTATCGAATCCAGCGCGAACAGCAGCGTCGCCAGCGGTTCTCTCACCCAAACGAGATCCAAACTCGATCGAATCAACAACTCAAGTCACAAAATTAGGTCTAGATGATTTAGGCATGTAGGTGACCATATTCCCCAAGAAAACTCTGATTCTCACCAAGTAAATCGACGAGAAAATCAAATCTTATAGAAGAACGAGTTTCTTGGCTCAAGAACACAAATACGCTTGAATCCGTGGACACAAGAGGATTCAACAAAATTCCTTTGGTGAATCACTTAGGTTCTTGATCACGAACGAATTACAGCAACAAGAATCAAAAGAAACAAACTACATATGGCGAATCGAGCACTAGAAGAGGATGAGAAAAAGGGTTGCGAAAATAGAACACAAAAACATAAAAACTCTGAGCAAAATCACAGCACACAGGTGAACTGATCTGACCCCAAAAGCCCAGAGGGCATGCACACACTGAGTGGTGTGCTCCCTACGAACAAGATCACAAAATAGTTGTCTGGACCTCTCCCACTCAGAGCAACTACAGACTTAGAAACCCTAACTGAAACTGGAAACTGCAGAGGCAACCTCGAGATGGAGGGTTGCCCTCTCTATTTATAGTCTTGGTCACAGTGATCATCCTACCCCTACTGATACAATTGCCGAAACCACTTAGCCAGGGGCACAATGGTCGGACTTGGATATCTTCTAATCCGACGACCACCGCGCCTCCTCATCTGTAGCATTGCTCCACGCAATCTCCCAGAAGCCGCCACGTGTCATCCTTCTGTCCACCAGAACATCTGCCCGGGTTTTGAGGCCCAAACCCACGAAACCTGCCACCGATGGTCTTGAGGCCCAAACCACCAACCCGCGCCCATAGTTTTGAGGTCCAATCCATGAAACCATCGACCTGTGCTTTTGAGTCCAAACCACCAAACCTCCGACGCAAGGCGGAGGTCGGAGAGGAGCCAACGGCCGGACCCCCGCAAGGCGGAGGCCCAGGAATAGTCTGCGCTCGAACCCCACAAGGTAGAGGTCCGAGAGGAGCCAACAACCGGACCCCCGCAAGGCGGGAGTCCTGGAAGAGTCTACGCTCGAACCCCGCAAGGCGGAGGTCCGAGAGGAGCCAATGACCGGGCCCCCGCAAGGCAGAGGTTCAGGAAGAGTCTATGCTCGAAACCCGTAAGGCGGAGGTCCGAGAGGAACCAACGACCGGACCCCGCAAGGCGAAGGTCTAGGAAGAGTCTACGCACAAGCCCGCGGGCGGAGGACCGAGAAGGAGCCCGCGGCGGCGACGCCCGCGACGACGCAGGGCCCCGAAGAGCCCCGCAACCACAACCTCCGCGCGCCAGGGGGCCGGGGCGGAGTAAGCGGCCGGCGGGCGGCGGCCGAGGAGGGGTGAAACCTAGGGCTACCCAAGACTGTCATGTGCAGGACTGATCCCCACACTGCACAAATGGCCACCAGCACACAATCGAGCTTCTCCTCGGGCTCTTGTGCCGTCATCGCCACGCCGCCAAACCCCGTGCCTCACACCTCCGGTTCCCCTCATGGATCCTGCCATGCTGCTCCCTAAGTCATCTATGGCGGCTCCGTTGGTTGTACCCTTTCAGCAACTCCAAACCAGTCATTGTTTAAAGATTGTGGTGTAGTGCAATCGTCTCTATATAGAAATATCCTCCATTTTCACTATGGGGTCCGTACACTAACCGCTTCCAGAAATGGAGGCATCGTTGTCTTTGTAAAAAGGTGTATATCGTTAGTCCTATCCATCCATCGCCCATCCCGATCAATCTAACAATATTGCAGAGCAATGCAAGACGAGGCCGGCCTTTTGTTCATCAAAGCTGGTCCCATTTGTTCATCCTGGACCATGCATGCAAATGCACGCACAGCTGGCAACGCTTGTCTACTCGCTCCAAATACTCCCAATAGCGCCATGGCCATGCAACCTTGACGAACACGAGCCGCATGCCTCTCATCCTAACCCAAACTTCACACACGTTAACAGCTGTTAAAGTATTTTTCCTCTATATGCGCATATACTGAATATATTACTGATATACATACATGTACAACTACACATACAACTACACGCCCTAGCTTCTTTCTATATAAAGAGGCCCTAGGTTCAAGCCTACAATGTAACACACGCTTATACACACACTCAGGTAAAGCTATCTCGAGCTAGCTGTAAGGCGTACCTACGTTGCCATGGCCACCAGGACGGTGATGCTCCCCGTGCTCCTCCTCTCCTTCCTCCTCCTGCCATTGGCCTCCCTCGCGCTGACGCAGGACTTCTGCGTCGCCGACCTGACCTGCAGCGACACGCCGGCCGGGTACCCGTGCAAGTCCAGCGTCACCGCCGACGACTTCTTCTACCACGGCCTGGCCGCCAAGGGCAAAATCAACACGCTCATCAAGGCCGCCGTGACGCCGGCCTTCGTCGGCCAGTTCCCTGGCGTGAACGGGCTCGGCATCTCCGCGGCCAGGCTCGACATCGAGGTGGGAGGCGTGGTGCCGCTGCACACCCACCCGGCGGGCTCCGAGCTCCTCTTCGTGACCCAGGGCACCGTCGCCGCCGGCTTCATCAGCTCCGGCTCCAACACCGTCTACACCAAGACGCTGTACGCCGGCGACATCATGGTGTTCCCGCAGGGACTGCTCCACTACCAGTACAACGCTGGCACCGGCCCCGCCATCGGCCTCGTCGCCTTCAGCAGCTCTAACCCTGGCCTGCAGATCACCGACTTTGCGCTCTTTGCCAACAACCTCCCATCCGCCGTCGTGGAGAAGGTCACCTTCTTGGACGACGCGCAGGTCAAGAAGCTCAAGAGTGTGCTCGGCGGCAGCGGTTAAGCTGTTGGTTGTTCTCGACAATAGTCTTGGTCCGTCGTCATCGAATGGAACGTGTACTGTCTGCTGCATGCGTGCGTGCACATGTCGTCGTGTCAAAGTAGTCGTGGTCTATTTCATCTTACACTTCTTTCTTCATGCATGTACTTTTGATTCAAGGATGTATTCAGTTTGATTGCAGTTTATTGCAAAGGAAGATTAAAATGTGCATCTGATTGGTTTAAACATTTAGCGCTGGTGTGGTGTCATTGCCAAAGCTATATGACTGCTCATTTAAATTTGTAGATATGCCACATGCCATTAGTCGGTTTCATTTAAATCCTACTATATCGAAATATATATGTGTGTCATTTCACACCTAGTGAAGCTGTTCTAACGAGCCAGTATCAACAATAGAACAGTTTCATTATCCGATTGAGAAGAAGAGGTGGACACAATAGTATGAATGAAGAGGCTCCAATCCACAAATGGGTAGAACACATGACAAAGGATGCACGAACTCGGAGGCAAAATGCCCATTTCACTGAGCCCAACTGGGTTTAACACATATAAGACCTCCCTATATGTGGTCCATCTTTGCTTTATGGTACGTGCATATATAGCTGGCTTATATGCATGGAGAATGAGTATATAGTGTTAGATGATACATTGAACCAACCAAGCTCATTGCAAGCAAAGGAGGAGATGGATGTGGCTAGGTTGCGAAATTGGCCAATTCCATCCACTTCTCTATACATGTTAGATCTTGGTCGGTAATTGACAACAAGTATCAAAGCCCCTAATCCTACTAGCGTCACATCCGCATCTCAATAGAAACAATTCATCATTACAATGGAGACTATCCTGGCAGATCCTCACCATGATGAGCGAGAACAACAAGAGTCTCACCGAGTTTGAAGGAGTCCATGACTCCATGGACGAGATGAGGACATCGAAGGCAGATTTCGAAGCCTAGAAGCACGTGTCAACCATTGTGTTACAAATTTGGAGCATGTCAACAGAAGCCTGTTGATGGTCATTAACCTCCAAAATTGATTATCATCTCTTCCATAAAATGACAGCAAATGAGCCACAAACCATAGTCATAGGATTTATTTATAGCCAACTCCACAAGTTCTGGTGACTATGTGTAATATGTAGGACATCACCTACCAAAATTGGGCTTATTTGGACCCAAATGGGGGTCGTCAGGTGACTCCCGTGGTCGGCTGACCATGGGCTTGCCCCATTTGGTCCACCAAACTCCCACATGCAAGTAAACACACTCCCAAGTGTTCTAGGGCATGGCAAAAAGAAACACACTGATCAAGTGGATTACAAGGAAAGTACATGGATCCAAGGGGCCACTTGACATAAGAAATGACGTTCTAAGATACAACTCATGCACCATAGAAGTTACCCACGCCAAGGACCAATGCACGCACAAAAGCTAGAGGCCAGAGGTGCCAGTGAGGGGTCGAGGGACCGGTAAGTAGGTCTACCTACTATCACTTGGCTCCATCCCACTCCTTGAGTACCTTCTTACCTACTCTAGGAGTGAATCGCAACAAATCCGCACCAAGTCAGTGGATTCGATTATCGACCAATGAGTGGGATCTTATTACCACCCTACTTTATGGATCCGAACCACCTCATCTTCGACTACAAGTACCCCACTAGTGTCCTAAGACTACAAATAGTGGTGCTCAGCTCACTTTAAATTTTGAAAACACACAATGCAATACACACACATTCTGAGCTAATTAAAGGTG
Organism: Hyparrhenia diplandra; assembly: GCA_015847255.1. Taxonomy (NCBI): domain Eukaryota; kingdom Viridiplantae; phylum Streptophyta; class Magnoliopsida; order Poales; family Poaceae; genus Hyparrhenia; species Hyparrhenia diplandra. Next base: position 361,785 of record JADLZK010010481.1, on the reverse strand, counting down.
AAGCCCTACTGAAGTGTAGGAAATAGGGAGTGTGAGGCACAATTACTGAGCCTAGCTAACATCACCTCCTCCAACTAGTACCTTGGCGGATGACATGAGCCCCCTCTTATGAGCAAACATCTAGGATTCGTATTCATATATGGTACTTGAGTAAGTAATAAGTTACTTTATTGTTCACGATAGAACTGAGAAAAAAAAAATTAGGTCAGGCCGGGTTTGGGATGGGCCTAAAAAAGACCCGTGGCAAGGTTTGCGCCTCACATTTTTTGTCAGGCCTCTTGTGATTTCACAATGCAAACATAAAGGAAATTAATATTTTGGGCTAGGCTTGGGCCAAGAAAATTTATTCTAGGTAGCGAGATCTCACGCCATGCCCTACACTAGGAAGATAAATAGGAATTCCGCTACACTATCCATCCATCAACTTTGGGGTTTGGGACTTAGGACTTGTTGAGGCCCACTCGCCAAATGGGCCAAGCCACATGTTCCAATGGATCTAGACCCCTCTACTAGCACATAAATGGACTTCAGCCACTCCTTCCATTACATCCATGTTGGAAAGGGAGGATTCATATGTTACCAGTGGTGGTAGAGTGGTATGTTGGGGGGCTGAAGCCTCACCCGCCCCATCGTTGTTGGATCTGCCCACTAGGAACAGGATATATACCTCGAGATATGGCACCAAGTCATGCAGTAGGTTTTCACCCATGGGGGATGCCAAAGCGTATGGTGGTGCTAGTCAGCTGGTGCCTCGACAATGGCACGAAGGGGGCATGTGGTGCTCGAAAGTGTGTAGTACGTATTTATTGGTGAATTCGGTATGGTGCTCGAAAGCATAGTACGTATTTATTAGTGAATTCGGTTTTCTATACATGGCCTTGCGAAAATCTATAACCCCTATATAGAAGGAGGCCACTAGAGGACTTCTGCACATGCAGAGGTGACACCTAAGCAATCCTTCCGTTACTGGTACCCGTTCCCCCCGGCGACCGGCATCACCGCCTGCTCGATTCCTGCCGCCTGCTCGGTTCCCCTGGCTCCCTTGCAGCCTCCGTTTCCCCCAACAGACCTAGCTGCGGCAGTTACCGGCTTGGCCTGGAGGGTGTACGTACGTCAATCGGTTCGACGGGCCGTTCGTGGCCGTCCGCCTAGCGTCGCGGCGGCGTCATCCCCGTGAAATCAAGCGTTTCCACTTCCTTGTCGGCCGTCCGTGTTCTCGTGCAGTAATGGACGCTGCATTCAGTTGCATGGCTACTAATTACTTTGTGGAATCTATATATGTGGCATTCCTCGGAGATTTGTTCTCAGTTAATCCCCACCGGAGGCAGAGGTATGAAATCCTTTTCTTCTAAGCGCTGGTGCTGATTGAGCCATTTATTGCGATTCCTGAATGTTGGACTGATAGTATGATTTTCCCCTGTGCAGGTTATATGATACAGTTCGATGGATTAAGGAATTTTCCCTGGATAATCATTCACGATTGAGATTCTCAAAACAGGTTTGTCTCGAAACCATGTATGTCAACGTCTATGTTTATCTCTGGATTGTTGCCCCTGTTAATGTTATGGGCATTGGGAAGAAAGCTGGCTATCTTTTTTGATGATTGTTGTTGTCTTATTGTTGGTATTTCTTGAAATCTGTTTATATTCTATCATATGGCCACATGTTATTGGTTATACTTATATTAGTATGAGACATTCAGATTCATTATCTAATTCTTTATTTCTTTATATGTTTAATATGCAATTTCGGCTGCATAATCTTGGTTTGTCAACGTAGGTCAATGATTATATCAACTAAATAACAAAATCTGAGGTATGAGTTTTTCCCCATGACACAGAGATATCTTATTTATACTTAGAGCTGATCTGGACCTGATTAATATTCTACAAATCACCGTCCTAGCTTAGTACAACTCAACCATGCATGTTTAACAGTGCAGTATCTATGCATTTTTAAGTACTTCTGGTCATAGAAAATGACAAGTATCTGCAATCTCGATGCTACAGTACTATACCTTTTACTGTCAGTTCATTATCTTGATCAGGCAATGGCTTTCCTTGAATTGTTGTCATACTTTTTGTGCAATATATAATGCATATCATCTGAACTTTGTACTTACTTGGTCATCGTATACTTTCAGGTAGGATATATTAGTTCAGTTTTATATTTTTTCCCGTGCTCCTCTGAGTAGGATCTACTTCTATTTCTAGGTAGCGTGATAATAATAGTTCCCTGAGATTGCTCATTAAAAAAGAAACTATTTACTTACTGGACTTTGGTTCTAAATAGCTCAATTATTCTGAAAACCTTTGGTGAAAGGAGCAGCTGCAGAGGATGGGAGAACACCCAGCATTTGGGAGACCTTCACCCATTAAGATGCAAGCATACAGATGATTTCTTCAGATAACTACTATCAATATAATACACTTTGAAAAACTGTTGGTTTCTGTCAGGCTTCAAGTCATGCTAACAGCTTGAAGGTTTTGAAATTTGTCTTTGGTGATAGGTTATTCGTACAATGGGTCAACTGCATATGTTTCAGCAGATCAGTATCACCGTTACAAAGTCTGTATCCTATAGTGCTTGCAATTTACAGTAGGCAGTAGCAGCTTCAGAGTTCTGATGAACATAAGGGAAGCATCGAAATTATTTTGTTGTCAGGAAGATGTGAAGCTCATGCATGAGATGGGTTTAGATCCTTACATATTCTCCATTGCTTGGCCAAGACTAATTCGAGCTTACAGATTCTCCATTGCTTGGCTAAGGCTAATTCCAGGTAAGTTTTTCCTTTTAACAAAAAAATGAACACAATTCTGAATCTGAATGTATGTGTATTCATGAAAAATTGTGATGCCATTGTGTAGCTGGGAGATGAAAGATTAACCCAAAAGTCTTGGAATACTACAACAATCTCATAGACGAATTGATACTGCACGGTAAGGCGATGCGACTGTTACTTTTCGTATACTCCAACATTTACTTTATGTCCTCTCAGTTCTTATATTCTTCCTTGGGAAAAAAAAAAATCAGCATGCTGTCCTCTCATCCCTGGATCCCTGAACAAAAAAGCTCCATTCTCCTATTATGTCTGTAGGGATTCTACCTCATGCCACCACCTACCATTTCGATCTCCCTCAGGTCCTTCAGGATGAATACGGTGTACTTCTCAGCCCCGGATTCATGTAAGTGCCAAGCGAGAAGCCTGCTTCAGCCGACACACATTAAAAAGTGGACATATTTTGAGCTGAACGTAGCTTCTACCATGCGTTGCAGAGAAGATTACCGATATCTCAAGTAGTGCAAAGGGAGGGTACCAAGTTCACGAGTTTTGTCTAGAAATTTCACTACCTCCTGTGATAGCCTGTAATGAGCGTGCAATCAGGTAATCATCTCTAGCTAACAATATATGCGGCAGTTATCCTCTTGCTCCAATTTTGAATCAGTTACTCATGGAGATAGCATTCAGATTACATATTTAGTTTGATCATAGCACTGGACCATATTTAGTTTTATAAGCTATCAATGGATGATTAAATATAAATCAATTTCTTTTCTGTTGTTCAGATTGACATGGGGAGGTGGATGTGTACCACACAAAATGTTTGCATAACACGTGATTTTTACCCAAACAGATTGTATATGAAACAAAAATATCTCAATGAGAATTGGTTGAAGGACAAAATGTTTCCACAGTAAATAATTTCAGTGAAGGAAGCCTTGCGACTTTTGATAGCACCATCACCCAAGAAACTAAAGGTAAGTGTTTTTCTTGACTGCATTTTCTTTGAATTTCTGGTGATACAATATTTTCTAAAATTAAAGCTCATATAACTATTCAGTTTTTCAGAAGTGCCGACTTGGGCCTAAGCGGGATCCGGAGCAACACCTCCAACCTGCCGGCACGGCCCTAAGGAACTGAACTGGACCCTCCCTGAAGAGCAAAGACAAGCCTTTTCATTTTGGATTATCTACAGTCAAGGGACAACATTAACCAAAGCAGCCAGCTGTGTACTACATTGTACAGTAGCATCTAGGAAAATTCAACATGATACCTACAGTTGCAGTGAACATGACATAGTATATGTATGTATGCACGGATTAGTTCTCCGTTTTTGGCCATTGCGATATCATTTTTGGAATATTTGTAATCTCTCTATTAGGCTTCAAGCCTTAACTTCATATAACACTCAATTAGGCTCATGCCCTCATCGTGTATACTCAATGCAATGATATTTGTAATCTCTCTATTAGGCTCATATATCCCTATTGAGAAGAGATGATAAGATGAAACTCTTTCTCATGATCATTGCATTCTTTCTTGATTCCCGCAGCAACGCGCGGGGAATCCCCCTAGTATTGATAAGGGTGAAGTGCCTAGTCACAAAAGTTGGTCTCTTTGAATTTTGCCACAACCATCATATATGACAAAAAGCTGAAGACGAGTCATGTGAGAGAGCACGAAGGAGGCCGTAATGTTCTATCTGTAAGGAGCCATGGCTGGTTTTTTTTTTTTTTTTTTTTTTTTTTTTTTTTTTTTGACAAATGGTTGTTGCCTGTTGATGTGTGTATGTGTGGCTGTCATGTAAGCCTGGCGTTGAGGTGAGGTAGGGTTGAAAATTAAGATGATTCTAACTTGAGAATTCTTACCGTGCTTGGGGAACCGATGGTTCCTTCCTCCCATTCATTTTGTTTTAGCCATTTCCTCCACTCAATTCTCATAATGAAGGGTAGTTTAGTACTTTTAGTTTCCTATAGCTTCGATGGTTCCTCCCATTCATTTTGTTTTAGCCATTTTCCCCACTCAATTCTCATAATCAAGGGTAGTTTAGTACTTTTAGTTTCCTATAGCTTCTCAGATTTTTTTTTGACCGAAGTCAACAAGGGAAACTCTAGCCTATTTTTAAATTTTTTAATAATGCAGACTTGTTTAAATTCGCTCCCACGTGGAGTCGAACCCAGGTCTATTGGGTGCTACTCAGGTGCTCTCACCACTAGGCTAGAGGCCCTTTCACTTCTCAGTTTTTTTTAGTAAATCAGCTTTTCATTCTTTCCATTTTTCCAATCGTCCACACATTATCCGTCACCGTCTTGCACCGACAGTGAGGCAGCGCCACCGCCGCGAGGGTGGAGGATGGAGTTGGTGGGCGACGTGGGAGGTCCCATCGATGGAGCGAGCGTTCGAGGTGAAGCCCGTCCCGCCGTGGTCAGAGTAGGTGATGGGGCGTGCCCGGGCGGCAAGCCTCGTGCTAGGCATGGTACTCAGCGGCGTCATGATGAACCTGGTTTTCATGTCGGGGATCATCCTGTCGCTCAACATCTCAGCTGCCCTGCTAGGGTTCTTCCTCCTCAAGGCGTGGATGGGCCTGATCGACCAGATGAGCGTGACCCACCGCCCTTTCAGCCACCAGGAGAACGTCATCGTCCAGACCTGCATCGTCGCCTGCGCTAGTACGTACAATGGTGCGCGCAATCTACTCCCATTCGTGATCTCATCTTGTAGTGGTTCCTATATGTGCACGACAACGCCATTGCCATCGTCGGCAGGTCGCTGGCGTCGCCATGCCTGACATCGTCGACACGCTATGAACCAGTCAGGTTCAGGTAGTATCTTCTCGGTATGGACCGGCATACGGCGGTCGGTGGACAAGACGAGCACCGCAAACATCCCAAACGAGAACATTAGCGAGCCGACGTTCGTCCGAATGATGGCCTTCTTCTTCCTCATCAGCTTCGTCGGCCTCCTCGTCATCGTGTCCATGAGGAAGATGCATAGCTAGACATCAAAAGGCCATTATATCCTCCACATTTAATTACAGATCAGCTCTGGTCCCATGTGATTTTTGGTTTCAGCCCGTGACTTAAGTTTCTCTCATCTGGTTCCTCTTACCTTTTAACCATTGGATCTAAAGAAATGGAGGGCTCACATTATTCCCAAGCGTGGGAAAAAAATCTCTTCTAACTTAACATGTATCCACTATATATATCCTCTCCCAACCCTATCTCTGAACTCCCTTCAAATATAATTAGTAGTGGTGGACCCTGTATGTTACAACTACCTTTGTCTTCTCTTCCATTCTTCTGCACACAAACAAAAACGTGATGTGAAGAGAGATGCCCTAACAGATGTTACAGATCTGAAGAATTGTTTTTCATCTTCTATGGTGAACACACATACAGCCCTCCTAACAATCCAACAGTGGCATGCCTATTTTTTAACTAGTAGTAGCTCCATCCTAGTTGCCAAAAAATTAGGCTAACCAGAAACATTATAACTTATGAAGACATAGACAATATTACTAGCTCTTTGATCTCCTTTTAGTTTGACTTATCTTATTATCCATATCTCTAACCTACCTCAATTGTTTGAACTCTACCAAGTTGAAAGCTAGTTGCAAAAAGAAGGGTCAAGGGTCACCGTAGTACGAGCACAGATACAAGTATAGGTACAGTACAGGCAGGGGCACCATCCGTTGCCGAAAATGGCGTAGGAGCACCGCGCCTCAATCTAGGAATGGTTTGGGCTAAAACGAGTTTTTTTGGTTTGGGTTCTTGATTGAGCCTTTGTGGTTTGGATGGGAATGGGCTCACAATCGTATTGGGCTAGTTCGGTGTGGGTGATAGATAGAGTGGGCTGGTTCGGCGTGGAATCAATTTCAGTCTTTGCGGATGAAAATGGTGTATACACCATGGTTGGGCCGAATGAAGATCGTGGTCTCCTATGTTAATGTCGGCTGCCTCTCCCCGAGTCTCGACTCATGGTCTCCCGTGTTCACCCTCTCCATGGCGTCAGACGGCGGCTAGGGTTTCTTGTTGCTCCGTTGTCACCGAATCAACATCACGTAGTTGAGCCCACCACTCCCCACTCTAGCACCTGTCAAGCATGCGGCCGAGGGCTCCACTCCTCCAAGGAACACCGGGACGAGCATGACAGTCGATTGTGCCAAGACGACTGTGGAGTTGCTTGTGCGTGGCTCGGTGGGTGCGCTGTGTGTCAGCTACGGGATCTACGACGGACTCCTTCAAGACGCCACCGCCTTCACTGAGTGCCTCCATGCCTGTAAGCTCCAAATGTGACTCCTTTCGATGTGTGGCCATTGTTAACCTCTTGGTTCAGGATGGCATGGCTATATAGCAATTAAAAAGATTCTCAAGGCTTCAAGTATTCAACTCTCTCAAAAGAGATGGGTTTGGCCTCAAAGGTTGGTATCTACCTTGACATTTCAAGCAGATGGAATTCAACCTACAGAATGCTTAGGGACACATTGAAATACAAAGTTGTCGTTAATTCTTATGCTCCTAAATATTATGAAGATTCACCTGATGAGGAAGAATGGGAAAAGGCAAGAGTAGTGTGTGAGTTTCTTAAAGCATTTGAAGAACAAACACAATTGCAGTCTCAGCTCACAGGAAACCTACAAGGGATTGACGTGATGAACTGTTTCTACGTATATATGGCTTCTAAGTATATATGGATATGCCTGATGAGCACTCTTGTCAGGCAGCAAAGCGGTTGGTTTGAGCGGCTGCGTGGTTCAGATCCAAACCGTGGTGGAGCGCCTAGGTTAGTTCAGGTTAAAACCATGGTGCCTGGTTGGTTTGATTTGGTGTGATCATGTGTTCAGATCACGCTGCTCACCAACACCAAGCGCTCTATTGTTGGCTCCACCACTACCGGCAACAAGGAGGCTGCAATAATGGCGGTCGCGTACCTCTTCTTCAACACGGTCACCTTCTCGCTGGCGCCTCACGCTGGTTGTGGTGCTGCTGGTAATGAAGGAGAAATCCACACGCGGGCCCATGTGCTTCCTGCTAGCGAGAGGTTTCAGCGTGAAGCTCGCACTACTACAGAATTGGTCATCACTGCCGCCTCCATCACTGCCCAAATGAAAGAAACCGCCAGTGAAGGCCCATTCCAGGCTTATGATTCAGAAAATGACTATGAATGAGCAAGAACCGACAGTGAAAGTCCAGACTACTGCCGGTTGGTTTCTCCACCCCGGCAGTGACTTCTATCACTTTCGGTTGTTTAGCAAACCCCGGCAGTGATTAATGCACGCGGACCCGAAATATTCATTCATTGTGGTTCACACCATCCTCGCGTCTGTGACAGGCATCTTTCCCCGTCCCCCTCTCTCCTAAGATATTTCGTCTGCCAACTTGCCAGACCAATTCCTCCCCAACTCTCCATCCCGGCCCCAACAGCAACAGTCCCCGACGACGTCCCTAAATGGTGGCTACGACGTCCAGCGTGGGCGCGGGCAGCCTCGGCGGTCGGGCTTCGCGTGGGCGGCGCCGGTGGCGCCCGACGTCGGCGCGGGCGACCTCGGGCCACCGCACAAAGCCAGCACGGCTCGGCAGATCCATGGAGGCCTCGCAAGATCCGCGCAGGTGGGAGCGAGGGATCCATGTCGCGGCGCTCGCGAAGGAGCCGGGTGAGCAGGGATCCACGCCGCGGCGCTCCGGAGGATTGGGTGACGAGATTTGCGGTCTTGCTTCCTTGCTGCATGCACTCCAGTCATGGTCGGTGTTCTTAATTTAGTAAATGATTTTTTTGGCATTGCCTCATTTCAGTTCCATGCATGCATGTTTACAGGTTGTCGCGCAGGCAGGGCGGCACGGGCGCCAGCGAGCACGGCACGCGCGCGAGCATGGCTCCACCACGGCGGGAGTGGCCGCCTGGACCTGATTGGGCTCCAGCTCGTAGATTTGGTGCCCCAAATCTGCCATGGATTTGATTTTTGGTGAGTCCATTTTCCTGTCTTGGCGTGTTTCCGCTCGGTATCACGGAGTTTCGAGAGATATAATTTGTTCTTTCTCCACAGATTTGGGGGCCATGTTCCAACTGCAAGATTCGATTTTTAGGTCTGTTATTTTCACAAGGTTAGCTCTGCTCAGATCTGAAACCTTCTCTTGTTCTTAATCCGCTTGCTGCCTTTGATTTCATCCACCAATTATTTTCTAATTCTATTTTGATGTCTGCAGATTGCAACAACTGGATTGATAGATTGCAACAATGGGATTGATAAACCTTCTCATGCATGAGACGAAGTTCATCCTTCCTAGGTGGAATCGACTCGATTTGTGATGATGTGTTGATCTGTGAAGTGTTGAACCCTTCTGTGTAATCTATGAATTGATTTGATTTGTGATGTGTTGAATCTCTCCTTGTTTCTCGATAATCTATGAATTAATTTGATTTGCGCTGGAGTATGTGAATTGTTTCATGGAGCAACAATGGTGGGAGCCAGCGAGCATGCACTACTACAGAAATGATTTTGCACGCCGTTTCCAAATGATTTTCCGTGGCGGTTATTTGAAAAACCACCACGGTTAATATCTCTATTAACCGTGGCGGTCATTTTTATTAACCGCCACGGTAAATCAATTAACCGTGGCGGTTTTTTTAAAAAACGCCATGGTTAATGAGGCCCAAATTTCCAGCACAATTCGCAATCAAGTCCAATCAGCCCAATAAAAAGTGACCACGTATATAAGCGAGAGGGGCTTCCAAAACCCTAAGTCATTCCCTCACTCACACAAACCGCCACTCTCACCCCTCTCTCTCCACCGGCCCGTCTCTCTCACACTCTCTCTCTCTCCACCGGGATACACCGCCCCTTCGTCCCCCAACGGCGCGGCGTCCCCGCGGCCTCCCGGCGGCGCGGCGTCCTCGCGCGGGCGCCAGAGAGCGGCGTCCCCCGGCCTCCCGCCGACCCGGCGCACCCCACCTCCTCTCTCCACGGCGCCTCGCGCTGGCGAGCGGGGCTGGGCGCATGAAAGCGCGGCGCGGGCGGCGCTGATTCGCGCTTTGGCGGGCGCTGCGGCGTCGAGCGGCGCGCGGCGAGAGCTGCGCGGCGTCAGCGGACCGCGGCGTGGTGCGCATGGGGCGGATCTATGGGGCACGGCGCGGCGGCGCTCCGAGCCCGCCGTGGATCCAATGACCAGCGCACGACGGCGGCTCCCTCCCTCCGATCCGCGCGGGGCGGATCCACGGCGGCTACTGGCGGGCTGGCGTCGGCACGGCGACGGCCGGACGGGCCGGACGACGAGGGCGGCGGCGGCGCGGCAGATCGAAACCCTAACGGGCCCGACAGCCCGGTCCGGGGCCCGTTAGGGTTCCAGTTCGTTTTTCATTTTTTTTATTATTAACCATGGCAGGCATTTTGTCCGCCACGGAAAATCGTCCATTTTCCGTGACCCTCCGTCCGTGGCGGACGTAAAAAACCGCCACGGAAAATGTTTTTTGTCCGCCACGGAAGTTCGTTTTTGTAGTGGTGATGGCGCAGTGGCTATAGGCTCAGTAGCCCGCGAGCAAAGTCGGCGGTAGGTGCATGTGGCGCCATGCTGCTCATTATTTTTTGTTTTTAAAAGCACAAAGATCTGCCGGGTGAAAGAGAACGGTAGTGATAAAATAGCCCATCACTACCGCTATGGTTCTGCCGGTTCACTTTTCGGGCAAAGTGCAGGGGTTGGAGCCCGGCAAATGTACAATTATGTAGTAGTGTCGCCTTCGCCGTGTCCTGCAGCTTTGCCGTCTGCGTCTCCGGTGACAACCACGTCCTAGCTAGTCATTGTCTTCTATATCATGGCGATGTATGCCTTCTGCATCATGCTCTTGTGGGCTAAAGGTGCAACGTTCTTGGGCATCCTCAGTCTCGCGGTGCTCGGCGGGTGTAAGCATTGACCCAGTGGCGGAACTGAGGTGGGGCTGGCAGGGACCATGGCCCCCCTCAATGCTGGAAAAAAAATTTAGTACCCCTTTGTAATTAGCGGATGTATTGACCACTTCTTTAAACTATATTCTCATATTTTCTATTTTATGTATTGCTACTGCATGCGTAATTAATTATTAATATATACTTGCATTTGTGTGGAGGGCTGCCCCCCCTAAAATTTATCTCCGTTCCACCACCGCATTGACCGTTGGGGGCCTCGCCCGCTATCATAAAGAAAGTCCAGCAGAGCAAGCCTTTAAATTTCGGCCCCTTACTTTCTTTGGCCCCTCGCGGTGGCGTTGTTGGTTGAATTCGCGTGATGTTAAACTTGCTCTATCGTGGTGGTGGGGTGAATGGCGACGGTCGTCTCTTCAACTTGTGGGGCTTGGCATGTGGGCAGGCCTTGCTTGCCGTTCGTCGCGCTGGTCGACGTGCTTTGCCTATTTGCGCTTATTGCTACTCTTCACTCGGTTTGTCTAGTTGGTGTTTGTCGTTCTTCATGTCGGCGTTCCTCGCCGGTGGTCCCGCCTCGAGTGACTCGGAGGTGTATCTTCATGTCGGTGCTTCTTGCCCGCGGTCTTGGCCCTCAGTGACTCGAAGGAGCACTTGGAATCCTCTGTCCATCTACAGCTACGATCAAGGGTCTTCCCGCCCCTCGTGTTTCTTGGCTTCCGTTCAGGTTTCGGGGCTTCGTTGGTAATCTCCGACGAAAAAAAAAAATCTCTTTAAAAATTTTTTTTGGAAGGAACTACGTACAGGGAGGAGCACCTGAGTTGTTATCTTAAATTTATTTGTTGTTAGTTTGTTGTGAGAAGATGGCTGAAACAGAGATATGCCTCTGCTCCGGTTTGTAACTTTGTATAGCCAGCAAACTTTGTATATCTAGCTTTTGAATTGCCAAAAAAAAAAAAAAAAAAAATGAAGACCGAAAAAACCACTCGTCGCTGACAATGAGAAAGTACCCACTGATAGAACATCAGTCAGAGGAAACCTCCACCAAAGGACACAAGCTGTAATCTTTCATCATGAGAACAGTGTTGAACATCGGTCGGAGGAAACCTCCAAAGGACCGTGTTGTAGAATAGACCAAAACAAGTTGAGATCGCCGCATCGAAAGCCAACCAACTGCTTCTTCAGATTATCTAATAAGCACACAAAATGGCAAGATCTGAAGAACAACAGATCAGACAAACACCAACTCCCACTGGCCCTTCACCGATGTCAGATCAAACATCGTCGTTGAAGAGAAGAGCCAGAGAGATGTTATTCCAAAGTATCATCGTCGCCGCCACCTCGACAATAGCACTACAAATTAATAGAACCTATATCACTAAAGATCCACAAACCTAACCAAAAACTAAGAAGGGGAAAGGATAAGTCTACAGAATCGCCGGTTAGGAGAGAGTAGGGATGTGTGGTGGCCCCGAGGATGGAGGTGATGCTAACTAGGAAGGCGAGAAGGAGAAAAGCCATAATTTGAAATGGAGTATGTTATACTTCAGGAAAGCTTTAAAACATGTTTACTGTGCGTCTATGAGAATGTTTTGGGAATTTTTCATCTTTTTCTATCTTCATTTTCCTCATCTTTTTCTATTCCCATTTTCCTGTAGCTGAGTCTAATTTCTAGAAGTGTCCAGATATAAATTTATGGGACTAAATGTTTTATTGGGTTTCTCATGCCTTAATCTATCTTTAGAATTTTCTCTCCATTTTTTAAAAATCATAGTGTGTTTTTTTGTGATTTGAAAACCAAGTGCCTTAACATGAGAGGGATGTCATTTAAATGATTTTGAGAGAGGAAGACAGTTTATCCAATTTTAGAGTTGAAGAAAATCTAGATTCCAACAATAGTTTTTCCTGATTGGGTATTTGGACTCTGGAGTCCAGGCTTCCCCGTCTAGCAGGTCTGCTCAGACTAGATTTCGGTGAGCTAGATATGGACTACAGAATATGAATAAATTTGAATAATATCAGCTTCCATCAACAGCAACATTGATGCAGCAGTCTTCTTCATGATGCCTTTATGGAACTACTTCGTTGCATTTACAAGGATGAACACAGCAGATCACCTAACATCAGCACTATCTTACATACAACGCGAACGCACAATGTCAAAGGTGGTTGGCTACTCATGAACAACAGGCAGCCACCAAATAAAAGAATATCCATCAGAAAATGGTGTCTACTGTCAGCCTTCTCTTGGGAGGTGATTTCTCGATTACCTGCTTCTGCAAGTCCATGAAGCTGATTCCCTTGTTCGCAAACAGCCTTCTGAGATTGATCACTGAGAGCTCGCTGTACTTCGCAATGGCAAGGTCGGCCTGTACCAACTCATACCTGCAAGTGATTAGACAGTGTCAGCTAAAGATGCGAGGATTGGGGAGATGAGAGTTCCAACAAAAAGATCCATACGCTGGATGAGCACCAATCAATGCAACTGCCATCATAGTACAGTTATGGGCGGCTGTGACACCCCTTGGGTCATCCTCGAACACCACACACTTTGAGGGTTTACGATCCAACTGAAAGGAAGAAAAAAAAGGGACAGCAAAACTGAGAGCTATTTATCCTAACATATTGTATAACAACTAGTAGTGGGGCAGGAGCATGCCTTCATAGCAGCTGATAGAAACCTATTTGCTATCGACTCCATATCATCCTCGTCAGTCACAATTGCCTGTAGTCAACAACTGAAGTGAATAAAATTGACTTTGCTAAGCAGCATGCTTTTTAGGCAACAGTAATTCAGTAAACTTAGAAAGCCCAAACGGTAGTTCAAATCACCTTGAAATATTTGCTTAGTGCCATCCGATCCAAAGCTTCGATCATGCATCTCCTGTCAAGGGATGATGCGACAGCACAAGGTATCCCTGCTGTCTGAACAGCATCCAGCCATTCTCTCAATCCTTCTACAGGTGTATCGAGCTGAATGAAATGAAAAACTAGTTATAGGTGATAATATTTTAAATTAAGCAGCACAATTTACAACAAAAAAAAACAGCACAAAACTTACTTTGAACAAGTTCTCATAGTACAGCTCTATAAGGCGTGCCTTCAATTTTTCCATTTTATCTTCCTCTTTTGCCCAGTACAAAACCTGGATGGGCAATGTAGAATTGCTAGTGAGTGCCAAATAAAATGAAATGGAGATACCAAGTGAGAGATCATGCAAATTTCCTTTTTTTTTCCTCTTAATTTTCTGTTGAGAAATTAGGAGTAAAATTCGAGTTGCAAAAAGATACATCAATTCATCATACAGGAATGGTGACAAATTCAGTGATACATGATATGGACATATGCAACAAACTCACACCTTTCTAAGAACATGGTCAGCAGCACCATGAAGAATGCTTTTCCGGACATGAGCAGCACTTGGGATATCCTTACCTGCACAAAACAAAGATCCTTAACAACTATATCAAGGTAGCATCCCCAAACATTGAAATAAACATCAATTCAATGACTTATGACAAGTTTATAAGAGATTTTTTGGTTTTCGGATGCAGTAAGCTCAAGTAGATGCCTACATCTAAAGAAAGTGCGGATAAATTTAAAATATAGCTTCATGAATCCAACCTAACTACAACCTGAAGTCAGTGTTCTTCCTTTGATCAACGTTGTAGGAAAGCGGTGAGAACTGAGCCCTTGCAGAGCAAAATAGATTTGCAGGGAATAACCAAATCCATCTAAGGACGACTACCTCTGATTGATAGCATGGATCATTTTTTTAATGCCAAAAGGACTGTAAACCTAATAACCATCATGATGACAGACGAACAGGTGTTGTTCATACAACAGCCCTTCCTTCCATCCCAAAATTCAATCCAAATGAGAGATAACTTTTATGTTCTTATACTAGACGCTACCATTACTGAGAATATGAAAGAGATATGATATATCCATGCAAAAGAAAATGGTCCCTGCAGTTTCCATTGTTGCAAGGTGCTAGATTGGCCACATAGCAGAAGTATCGTACACAATTACATGGCTTTCCTTATAAGCATACCTTCCTCCAGAGCAAGCTGTCTCCAAGCATTCAACTTTAGTGAGTCTGTATCAGCCTAAGAGAATAAAGACAGACATCACATGTCAGTCAGTCAATGCTGCAACATATAATAAAGATGTTTTGCAAGTCATACATAGAAGCATGTACAAAAGAAACTGCCAATAACACCCACAGGTGCATCAAACCAGATAAGAGTTGAAGTATGAACAATGTAAGCTAGACAACTTTATCTTTACAGTCCATAATTGTAGGAAAAAGGAACTCCAGGATGCCATCTAGAAATTGGAGCACTAACATTTGATACACTTAACACCAAAAGAAAACTTACAATAACATTGTCCCACGAAAAAATTAGACCAAACGCCTCATCCGGCTTCATAGCATGCCTTATCCTTTGAAGGAAGCATTCTTGCAATTTTTCATTCAGATAATCCTGAAACATGGAGAAAATTTATAAGAAAAGAAAAGTTAACATTACAGAGATGTCATCGGACACCAAATAGATAAATTTGTATGGGAATCCAACTTATGATGATGTATGCTTACCACATCAACCTTAAGTGGTCCATCCATCCGAAATGTTTCGAAGCCCTCCCCGTATTCTGCTCCAATTGCCTAATTAGCATATAAAAGGGGAAAAAGGATATTCTTTAATAACCTGTAACTTTAAAAATGATAGCTAAATCCCTACCCTAAGAAACAGCATGGGCCATTATTGGATGTGGCTTTAGGTGGTTTCAATTTTACAGCACATTACCAATCAAGTTATGGAGAATAACCATGCAACACAAGAAACAAGGAGCTCAGGGAAAAATTACTAACTGCCAACTCTGAGCCCTCCAGCAGCTAACCGGTTACACATTCACAGTCTCCAGCACAATTTTATATAAGAATAAGTGCCAATTTGGCATACAGGAGATTTTCAGGAAACAGTTTGGTTCCTCTGAGAAATCCATGTGCTCCAAACAGGATTATGTTTTACTCAATAGGCCGCTCACAGATTGTACTTCAGAGGTCGCAATCTCGCACGGAGCTAATTCGACACCAACTGAACTACCTTAGTTGATTTGACACATTTGTTGCGCCTAGAGCAGGACGGATTTCTTGAAACCAACCGAACACAACCCAAGAAAAATGCATTCCTTGTCCAAGAAATCAAAACAGGGGGAAACAAAAGAATATAGAAAGCACCTCATCAACGAAGACCTTGCCTGGGAGGGGCGGGAAGGCATCAAATCCGGACGCCCTCCTCCGCACCCCAATCTGCCTCCCTTTTCTTGGTCTCTGCATAATAATAATAACATCCAGAAAAAATCAGAACATTTTCGAGAACGAAAAAAGCCCGAGAAATTAGGGTTACTTATACGAGCGGAGGAGGAAGCTGCTTACGGGAAATCGGAGTATGGGGCATGGGGCGGCACGCGGAGATGAAGATGAGGAGGAGGGCGCGGAGGGAAAGGGAGAAGGCGCTGCTGCGGCGCGGAAGCTACAGGACTCCATTGGAAGGGGAAAGAAGAGAGAGAGAGAGGAAGAGAGGGATAGTAGTGGAGGGGTTTTATTTATTTATTATTTATTTTTAGAGTTTTTTTTTGTCTTTTCCTATTTATTTTGTACGATTTTTCTGGCCGTGAAATGTCGGAATACAAGATACTTTTTATTTTTTATTTTTTGGCTGGTGCTGGGTTATGAAGTGAATTGATGTGAACTTTTACTGCCACAACAAGTTGAGGTACTATAAAAGTTTCTAGATAGTTGTATTTTCCTTTTGGATAATGCTTAGTATCTTTGTCCTTCTCTTGTTTTTTTTTATAAAATCCTGGCAAAAAAAGGTATCGCATACAAGAATGTATTCTCTTCTTTCGCTTTCTTTGCAGTTTATAGGTATTAATTATTTTAACATCCATCGACCTGCCTCAAAAAGGTTAATCAACCTATAGCTTTGTCAAGAAAATAAATTCACTGGCCGATTCATGTTTTTACTGAATTCTATGATGTTCATAGAGTTCATCGAAATCTTCCTTCACGTCATAGCTAGCTAACAAACGAAGTACAATCATAATCCTTACTGTGCTAGAGAAAAGGCGACCAAATGGGGGGCTAAATCATATCCACTCCGGTATAGTATAGTAGATAAGTTAGAAGGAAAACACGAAATAATTTTAGGTTTTGTTGATTTATTGAACAATAATTTATTAAAAAAGATCAGTATCTTTTTCTCCATCAGAAAAGAATTAATAAAAGAAGAATCGGACGATATCTTTTTCAAAACAAATAAAAAAAAAAAAAAAAACAGAAATCGATTATTATGGGAATAAATCCCGCGGCGAACGCTAGTGGGTGCTCGTTGTTATATGTTGGGCTGAACTTGGAATCAGTCACCTATGGGCTTAATATTAGTAAATTGGGCCGAAACTTGGAAGGCCGAAACTGACTGGGCCACGCACCAGTAGTCAAACAAAGCCCAACAAGTCTCGTCAGATCTGACGCTTCGAAACCATCTCCATTCGTGTGTCGTGTCTCGGCTGCCCCCACTCCCAACTCCGGCGACTGCCGCGCCCCCCACATGGCCGCTCGCCGGAGCAGCAGCCCCACCCGACGCGGCCTCCTGCCCGCCCTCCTTCTCATCCTCTGCTCGTCCGTCCCGCCCCTCGCCGCCGCATACCGCCCAGGCGACATCGTCCCGATGCTCCGCTCGGGACAGTACCACGCCGTAATCCAATCGACCTCAACCCCTTACCCAAGGCTGCGAGTATGGAGCTATTCCAGTTCATGTTTGTCTGATCTGTGCGTTCTTTTTTTGGGCGTGGTTTTGCAGTCGAGGACGGTGTGGTTCGACGTTGTGGGCCGTCACTGCCCAGCCTTCGCGGTCAACCGGGAGGTGAGGCTTTCTTGGAACAGATCGAAGGCTCCATCTCTGGGCTTGCTTTCTGTGGGGAGGGTTTTGATTTGATTGAGGTTTTTGTACAGGTGCTGATGCCGATCCCGAAGCCGACGGGGTTCACTGGTGCTGATCCCTACAAGATGTGAGTAACATCCCTCTAGATATCACAGTATATGAACATGACTGAGACTGCGCCTTCTGAATTATGCAGAATACTTAATGTGGTTGTGTGAATTGTTCAATTTCATCAGGGTTATTTAGTACAGTAGTTTCTAAAAATGCAAGATGCTGGAATTGTTACATGTTGTACAAGTGTTTTTTTCTCTGGATGAGAAATGGAGTTTCATCTTGTTCTTTCTCAATGACAGCATGGTTGTAGATGTGATGTGCCTGTGAGTAAATAATCACAAAGGTGGTTAGGTCCTTTTACCTCAATGATTCTTTTTGATTGCGGAGGATTTAAATCCTGGAACTAATTAGCAACATATTACTGGATGGATGTGATAGAAAGGATTTGTAATATATATAAGTATACCTTATTGTGAAACCTTCGTCCAACACAGTTACACAAAGACCCATAAGGGATGGTTGTAACTACTCTGAAATTGAACACTCTAGAACTTGGCATGTTCTAGAGAATATATGCAATATCCATCTGGGTAAAGTGTGATATGATGCACGTTTCGAGGCTGACATGTAGGATAGATTATATATGCCCTACAGTTTCTTGAAATGGACTGAATTTGATCAGAGAAATGACAATGACTGAATACGATAAGGTTGCATCACTTTGTACGCTTTTTGTTCAATTAGTCTTTTTTTTTATGAGGCCATCTTTGCAGAAGTATGTTTGTCTTACCTTATAAATATGCAGAACCTTTCAAATTGGACATGAAAAGTTTCATGTTCCTTGGCTTTATGTTATAAATCGCAAGACCTCTGAAGTTCCACTGATCGATTTCCATTTGGTGAGGAATACACTGCTTGCTTGACTTTTTGTTTACACAATCCTAGTGTGTCTTTTGCCTTTTTTGTTTAATTTACCATTTGCTGTGGATTTCACAGAAGTACTCTGGAAATGACATACTTGGGGTAACAGCTAAAGTTGTGGACATGCCTCACCACTGTACGTAATGTACTGTCTGTCCTTATTACATTGATTTTAGTATATGCCATTTATACTCAGTTTATAAAGTTTGCGTCCACTAAGATATGTCCAGGTTCTAAATCTGCCAACTAAAAAGCCAGTGATGATGGCTTTCATCATTGTCATGTATTGCTGCTTTCCAATACTTATGCAGTGTAGAGTTGTCTTATGCTGCGATTTGATATTATGATAGATATTATAATATACATGTCTTACATTTCGATCTAGTACCCTACCCACTGACCATTTCATTCACTGGCAGACGTGGAAGTTCATCCTGACATAAAGAAGAATTTCTGGGATCCAGAGAATTGGCCAAAATATGTTCTTGTTAGATATACATGGTATAAATTTTATCTGCTTTATTTGTGAAAGAGCATAAATGTAACCTTCTGAAGTAAATGTTGCCAACTTTGAAGAATACTCTTAACACTGGAATTTATATTCAGGGAGGAGCAATCAGAGATAGATGTTGCTGGAGGATTTTATGTGTTATTTGGATCCGGTGAGTCCATTTGCTAATTCAGATAGCTTTTGTGTAGCTAAGTCCCTAAGTTATGCTGATTTTAGTTTCTCTCTTACCCTTTGAACTGGAGCCTACCTTATCCAATGAACAACTGAGCAAACAATTTATGGTGGTTTTGCCAAAGGCTTAAATTTTGGATCCTAATTACTTTGGCATTATGCAGGGCTTGTTTTGTCCTTCATCCTTGCAATATATGTCCTACAGTCATCTCAAGAGAAGTTGACAAGGTACAATGCTTGCCACATTTGTTTTGTTTATGGGATTAATAAGTTATTGTGATTTGAAGTAAATGCTAGAGATTTGTATCCAATAGCTCCGTATCGAAATAAGCCCGTACGGCAAAACTACTTTAGAAGTCGGGCAGATATAAGCACACCTATGAATATGGGGCTTGTCAAGATAGCAAGTTTGAAAATGTTTTAGCTACTTTAATTAAAATTAACTCCATTGTGATCCTCCAAGTTTTATGAGCAAGGAACTTAATTCTGTTTGGCAGAAAAACTTGATGAAAATGTAGGTGTTGACATTGATACCATGGCATGCTGTTTTGCAGGTTCGTGCGAGAAGCAGTTGCAGATAGTAGCCTCCCAGAGGGAGGAGTTGCAAAGGTCGAGTGACCTATCTACAATGAACTGTCGTATTGCCCACTAATTTGTACACTGATCAGAACATCAAGATATTCCCAACAGCCGAGTTTCTTGGATGCGTAACATGTGATACAACAGAATACCAACAGCCGAGTTTCTTGGATGCGTAACATGTGATACAACAGAATACCATACATATGATATGAAGAGCCAGTGGTTTATTTGATTATTTCTCCGCATAATTTCATCTCCATACTAGAGTTTTGGCGCTCAGTATCTCTCTACTCTAGTGAGAATTGGGGACTAAATAGGTTTTTCTGGTTGTGGTTTTGTAGGACCTTGTAGTGAGAAATGTAAAAAGGAAAAAGTCTATATAACCCCCTCAACTATTGAGGGTGGACTACTCAGCCCCAAAACTATGAAATCACATTTACCTTACAAATTGGGTAAAGTTTTCTTTTTTTTTTTTTTTTTTTTTGGTAGCTTTTAGATATTACCCACGAAACAAATAGCGCGTTATAGCGCCGGCGGCGCTATAGCACGCTATAGCGCGCCAATTGAAACGCCGTGACATTATTGTCAATTTTCACGCTATTGGCGCTATAGCGCGCTATTTCCACGCTATTGGGCTATGGCAGCAGCATGGTGGCGCTACTGCGCATAGCTGCCGTTATGGCGCGGCAAATAGCGCCCAGAAAAGCCCGACGCTATTTTTCATAACCCGCGATCAAAAACTTGGGATATTACTATGATTTTTCAAAGATTCAGCGAAAATAAATTAAAAAGATAACACTATCACTGTAGCAAAAACCCGCCTTGGGGTTATTTGACCAAGTTTCAGAGGTAGAAAGTCTAAAAAAAGATGCGCTATATGATTTTTCTTGCATCTAGTTAGAAGAGCAAAATACCAAATTGATCTGAACATCGTGAAAATTTCACAGGCTTCACATCTAGTAGCAAACCATTTGTTTGGGTCGTGAAGGAATCATAATTGCTAAAACATGCAACATTTACATGGAAGAAGTAAAGGAAAAATAGGTGTTTTCTTAATTGAATTCTAATGTACAAAACTTGCATGGGAGTTTTAAAGCGAACATGAACTGAAAGCAACAGACTTGAACCTATAAATGCTACAAATCTTGGAACAGGTCTTATCTGGATATTTTTGGTACAAAAAGAATGAAGTCTATCTTTGGATATAAGCATGCCTTGTCCCAGTTGGAAGTTACAGTAAGAGGATGTGGATCATATCCAGATACAATCATACAATATCTGCTGTCTAGTTTCAGGGTATATCTGAGAACCCTGAAGGTAACATCCTCCCAAGAAACAGATCCTTTTACCGCTAGTAAGATTGTGATGCTAAAGCAGCCCAAAAATGTAACTGAAATGTTCATTACACTCTGGGTTGGCTTCCAACCCTACTATCTGCCTACTAAATTGAATCCTGTATGACGCCATCTTCAAGAGCTAGAAATTTTCACTCCCGTGAATACTTGGAGCTCCACATGGGTACCTTCAAAGGCTCATCATCAACAACACCACCCCCGTTTTCAACTTTGCTCAAAGAGTCTGAGATCAAAGGGGCTGCCTCGCTTTCTTTCACCTGCAACGAAAAAAAACAGGTGCCAATTACAAAAACAAGAGACAAGAACAACTATAATCTATAATGATAAATAGTTGATACATGAATCTGCTCAAAGCTCTAATATCCCACTTTTACAGCTAAAAGCACAAAAACCCTAGTTTGTTCCATATACATTAGTAATTGTTAAAAAAAGAAAAATTCTATGTTTGCCACTAAAATAGCACACCTTACAGGATTGGCTACTCGTATATCATATTTACACACTGAGTCACTGCCTGTGACAAATTCTGAAGGGCAGCAGAGTTTAATAGTGCACACTGAAATATGTCCAGTTCATGAGAAAGGTACCTGCTGTGGGGAGACTTCTGTGTTTTTTGCTGGGTCTCCACTGTGCAGAAGTATGAATACAAGACCATCCCAACTACTGCAATCAGGATTCCAAGTATGTTTCTCCAGCTAAACGGATCGTGAAGCAAAACATAACCAAAGGTAAGAACAAGACATGTTTTAAGATGGCCCAGGACTTGGTAAGTAACAGGAGATGTCTTTCCAATCACAAGAAATGTGCTGAAGTTCACTGAGACTGATATCAAGCACGACAAAACGATGAAAAAACTGCACACAAAATAAGAGAAAAGTTAGAATATGATAACTGTTGGGATATGTGCACCAAAGATGTTTTACTACTCACCACAACTTGAGATGTATAATTAAAAGCAAAGACATTTTGGTTAGTCAAAAAGCCATCAAGGAAGGGGCCAATGAGAAACAGGGTCAGTGACTGGTAAGGGCAAGACTGGTAGAGCAGTTGGGTTGATGAGACCTTGAACTTCTTCTGGATGGTGTTTGTCATCTGATAAACCATTAAGGAATACAGAAACAGACCAGAAAACAGAAACTCAAATTCATTAGAGTTATACAGCAAGTAAGACGAAAAAAGCACTGGGTATTAGAACAAAATACAAGCACATTGACAAGTTCTTGATTTTAAATCATGAAAACCTTCTGCTTTTTTTAAGAGAGAGCAGTGTAATGAGCAATAACAGCAGTTTGATCTCATGTTTTGATGTGAATGAAAACTAGTTTTTCTTTGCCTTCTAGAATACTAGAACACCTAGCCACATGAAAATAGGAGATGCTGTTGAAAATATGTGCAAATCCTACTAAATAAAGAAAAAACATTATCAGGCACTTCAACTTCAGTTTGTGGAAAATAAATAGGAGCTGCTGCTGAAAGGATACAATTTGAGCAATGCAAGTCGTGATAATTGCCAGCAAGGACAATATGGATCCGACAGCATTGAGTTGCAGATCAGTGACAGTTGCAACACCAACACCAAGAAGGAGCACAGAAAGGGACATCTGGATAGTTCGACTGCAGAGCGAAGTAAGAAACGTGTTAGCTGAAAGAAAATGATAGCTGAAGATATGATGGAAAAATGCACAAAATGTATCAAACACAAACCTGAACTTCTTTCTGAAGAAAAGTGTCTCTAAAATGACAGTGCACGGGATGATCGCCAGCTTAGTCATCTAGATATAAAGGCATTTCAGCATCAGTTAGGTGGATTGATTATTGTCTAAGGAAGAGGAACACCAATTATTCAACCACAATAAATACTTATAAAAGACCTTGCACATCTAATAAAATGATCTACAAAATGTGTCTAGCACACGGAGTAACGATGCCGGTGGGGAAGATTATGGGTCACCCATATCCATATCTGTTAATTATCCATCATGCAATTACACATAGGGTACCGAGGCACAGCTGGATGCCGCGGATGCTGACGCCGCGAACCGGGGCCACGTAGCGCTCGAGGAATCCCGCCACGGACTCCCAATTGCGGACGCTGTCGTCGAGGTCAATGTTGAGGCCCAGGACGGACTCCCAACAGCGGCGCTAGGTCTCTGACAGCATGGACGTGCGGACCACCTCGGAGGCCAGGAGGCCACCAAGGAGCTTCTTCATGACGTCGGATGGGAGGTCTTCAAGCTGGAGTAGTGCCGGTGGCGCTGGCAGCAGCTTAGTCGGCGGTGGGCGGCAGCATCTTAGCTTCTCGTCGTCGTCGATTGGGGAACGAATGGGGAGCGTTGACGAGGCAGAGACACCGCGATCCGCTGATGTGATGACCTAAAGCTACCTTCCAATTTTACCAGCAGCTAGCTAGCAACAATTGAAAGCGATAGTAGTGCTTGCCAGCAAACTTAGGTTCACGTCCCTCGTTCGATGATGTCGTTCTAGGGACGTCGCCCCAACTTAACATGGATCACGATCCATATCCAAAATAAATGTGCTGAAGTTGTATACCCCTCTCGTTCCATGCTATTGAAAATTAGCATACCACGCGTTCCGCCCCCGTTCCTCGACCCGGGAATGCGATGACTTAGGACAAGACGAGCCTGCTCAACCTGATCACCGCCACAACTGACGACACCAACCGCCCGACGATCTTCCGTTCCCTGCTTATGAGGCATGCAGCCGCATCGTCAACCCGGTGTATGGCGTCATCAGCCTGTTCTGGTCGCGCCAGTGGCAGATGTGTACCTCTTCTATGCCAAGAGCCACTCCATCTCTCCCTCCGCTCAGTTCTGAGCTGCAGCATCTAAATGGCTAACACCTATATTATCCTATCCATAGTCGTAGACATCTGGATAACCCATACCCTCCCAAAATAACATGGGCACGGGTTTGGGTATGGACAACGGTTATCCAGTAGCAATGTTAACAAGGAGAGTGGATGGTACATAAAGTTGAGAGAAAAAAAAAAGTGTATCAAACATTGTGTCAAGAAAAAAGGGGATGGCATATTGTGTCAAAAAAAAGTGTATGATACATGACAACGAGAAGATAACTTTTTACTTGACATCTAATTAGTATTACCACATATTGAAAATAAGTATTACTGATGCAGTACCACAGTACCAGACAAGTAGAGTGAAATATCTAGGAAATTCTGAGTGGTACAAGAACTACATTAAAAAGATAGCTATGTAGTACCTGGTAAAACCCAACAGAGTTGAAGCCAAGACTCAAGTTGAGGAGCCCAATGGAGATTCCATTGAGTACTCCAAATCCCATGACAGTTCTTGAATCGAAAGGCTTATGCTCAAAGAACTTCATCCATAATGCTACATGAAGGGAGCAGAATGTAACCAGCAGATGCCAGCTCGTCAAGGTAGTGGCTGCAGAAGACAAACACATTTCACAAACATCAGAAGTCAATTAAATCAGACTTACAACAGAATGTAAGGACTTCAGCGATTTTTAGGATAACATAGGCAGGAAGTGAAAAGACGCATGTACCCCTCAATCAAGCACCTAAATCACATTGACGCAATTAAATACTTCAAATTATGGTAACCGATGCCATAAATGATAGTGTTAAACTCCTTCTATTTAGGTGGATTAGGCCAGAGGCTCTTACATTTGTGGACAAATTTTGAAACCCAAGTCCTTGCATTCGCGGACGCGGGAGTAGTAGTATATCTTATCCCATTTTGTGATACAAAGTCTTGAAATTCAAGGCAGCACAGGCCTAAGCCAAATTATGAGTGCAAGTCAACCTACGTTATCGTTAAATAAAAAAAAAAAGCACGTGTTCTCCATACGGTGCATGGGTACATGAACTTCCCATGCAAATCAAATGTGTCACCAGCACAGACAAGGATACTACTCCCTTGTGTCAAGCAACCTATGCAAAAAGCAACCAGGACATGACACCCAACCTCAGTCACCAACTACATAGAAGGTAATCTAGAAGGTCAAGAGCCATCAACACTTTAACAGAAAGCAAGTTAGCTCCAGGGTCACACATGTTTCACCATTCTCAATCAAACTGGCAGCACTCGACGACCGCTGAAGTTGTTTCCGACAGATATGAATTGGCAATCCCTAGTCCTGCCTCAAAGTTCACACTGAAGCTAAGCCCTTCAAGCACCATCTAAAGTGCTGAACCTTGCGCACACACATCTCCAGAACTACATACAGCCTCAATGGAGCACGCAGATCTACACAGACCACCGAACGTCCAGCACGAGCATATATACATACACATATAACAACAAATCAAGAAACTGAGGCAGGAAACAGTCAGATCTCACACCGAAGTTAAAGCCGAGGGAGCTCATGAGCGCCTTGTTGCAGATGACAATGGAGACGGAGGACACCACGGAGAGGCTCAGCGCCCCAACCGTCCCCAGCTGGAACTTCTCCCCGCCGACGCCCATCTCCGCGGCCCCTCGAAACGCAGCAGCACGACCACCGGCAGTCCGGCACCGACAGACACACAAACCGAGGAATGCCCCGGAAAGATCACGAATTTCCAATCGAGCCGCCGGAACCACGCGGCCCGGTGCACCTGCATCCAAGAAAGACCCCATTTTGATCAGCAAGCCGCCCACGAGGAGAAGACGGCAGGGGGTCAGACCTACGTACCGCTCCTCCGTCGGCAGGCTTGGGCGGTCGGATCTGCGCGAATCTGGGCAGGGCGGCGGCAATGGCGAGGAGATCTGGGGGAGGAGCGGGCGGGATCAAGCAGGGCGGTGGCGCTCGTGCCTGCCCCTCCGGTCTCGCGAATCAGGGACGGGGAGGAGAGGAGGGAGACGAGGAGGGACAGGGTGGTTCGCTTCGCTTCTCCTTTATTATATGCCTGGGCTGCTCGGTCGCGGTCGGTCGGTCGCCGTCGGTGAGAAGAGCTGATTACAGAGCATTGCTAATTGGCTATTGTGCTATTTGACTCTGTCTGCACTGATGGCAGTAATTACTTTGGTAATGTTCAAGGTTGTTTTTCTATGTGGGGTGGCCAGCCTTCTTCCTTTTCTGTCCTGGAATTGCAAAAACATAGCTGAATGGAGAACTAGCTAAAAGCAGCCAGACCCACACAAGGATCTATATATACCACTAAAAGTGTATATCCTTAACTTATCTTGTCCTTTTTGTTTGTCTTGGTTTGTAATATTAACTGATTTTTTTATCTCGGATTGTATATATCGTGTGCAACACGAAATATAGACATTCGGATGTCCTCATATATTAACTGAGGAAAAAAACCCGAAACCTAACCCTCCACCCTCAACACGTACGCACATAGAAATGTCTTTGTTTTGTCGTTTTCATGACCTATTTTGCTTGTTTGGTCATTTTCTACTAAGTGAAATGCTAGTGAAATGCTAGTGAAATGCTACTTAGCGTCTCGGGGCTAAGTAGTCATCGCTTTTAAAAGACAATTATAATCTATGGCGTGCACGTCTCTTTCTTAGATGAATACAAATTTTAAGCACTGTGTATTGTTCTAGGTTGATTGCCTGTGTCTCTAGCTCCTTTATTTTCTTGACTATATATATGTTAACCATGTTAGCATGATGCTTACACTCTTGATGTCATAACTTACCATCTTTATTATAGTTCCACTTGATTAGGTCTTTTTATGTTTACTATAATGTGCTAAAATAGAAAAGCACAAAATGTGAGAAGACAACTAATGCACACTCTGAAATTAACATGTGTTTATGTAGTTGTTTCTTTGTGTATATCACTGAATCATCTATTGTGTTTCTCACTATATTTTCTATTCTTACTAGACTTTGAGAAGTCCACTCAAATAAATGTAATGATTGGAGGATCTTAACGGTTGTGAATATGAAGATTTGAAGTATTTTATGCATATGAGAGTATGCCTATACCTAAGAGTCCACTCACCCGTTATTCTTTATAATTCGCTTTGATAATAGTGGTATGAGCCATTAATACATGGTATCACCGATGAGATGATGCTCAACATACTACATATATACAAGGATAATGACAATCGATGGTGACAAATGTAGTATCCATGAATCAATCAAAAGGTTGGATTGTAACGATAAGGCGGTGGATGACGCCACTATAAATATCGGTTACAACTATAACAATAGACAAAAAAAAAAAAAAAAAAAAAGGGACATAGGAGGTGGTTCAAATCACAAATTAATTAAGACATTTGTCATCGCAATAAACAAACTTTATATTTTAGCAAAAATAATTACGCATTTATATTTGTAAACGTAACTATGTCCAACTTTGGTTCAGCATAATGTAAAATGTTGTTGAGCTGGAAATGTCAAGAGTGACCCGCATCTGTAGTTTGATGTGGTCTTGATCTGCAGTCTCTTGCCACTGACATATAAATTCAAACTGAACCCACCTTTTCATCACATGTGGATCCAATTTGAAATCCATGGAATATACCACCTTCACTAAAAAACGTGCAAATACTATTGTTTTCCCACTCACACAAACACAATCGGAGGATGGACGTGACCGTGTTGATCCTTTGAACATGATCGGACACAATTAATGTAACCATAGAGTATTATGGGGAGGTTTGACTAAAGTGTGGTTGCTTGAAAGTTGGATCAAATAATAGAGGAAACACAAGCCAACAAAAGGTTGGCAGGTAGCCTCTCACTGGCCGTCTTCTTCTTGGCCTCATTTCCATGGGGAAGCAAAGAAAAATGGCAGGGAGCAGCCAGCTTGAAGAACTCAACATACCATGTGGACCAGTTGACCATGTGCCCTGCTGTGTCACAACTTCGAACCATGCCTCCACCGTTCCTGTGTGATCCAACGGTCGACGTTGGCTCTTACCCTGGGTAGTGCTACTGGTAATTTGTTTATCTTGGCCTCATTTCTATGACACAGTTATGACGGCTTAATGTGGTTATGGATCCAATGCTGCTCCTTGGTTTTATGCTACTTTGTTATGCTACCGGAGCAGAGCTCATGTGCCTTAATTACCGTATGGTAATTAAGTTATTAGCCATGGCCAGACCAGTGTAGCACAGCTAAACTCTCAAGTGTGTGTACTTTTTTTACTGCAAGTCTGCAACTGGATGGAGAGCATGACCACTGTATAGAGCATTGACCAAAGAGCAACACAAAGTACTCTTCCACTATTTTCTATGTTGGAACATTAGTACTAATTATTAGCATGATGGCAACCTTTGCAAGATGCAAAGGATCAATAATTTTGGTAACAAGGTTCCTTGCTTTACCCCTACTTGTGCTGTTTGGTGAAGGTCCCTTTTATTCAAGAAAGATGGGTTTGGCTGGCCTGCCAGGAAAGGGAGAGGTTTGGTATAGTGTGAATATGAATATGGTTACGAGCTCATGAGCCCGGCCTTACTTTTGGTCATCTTTTGACATGTGAGCAATTCACTTGTTGATGCTCTGTCCAGCTTGGAAAAGGCCATCTTCCATGTGCTGAAAGCACAAAAACTCAAAATAATGTTAGATATGACTCGGAAACTGATTCCCATTCCCTCACATATAACTTTTCCTTTCTTCTCTTTTTCAAAACACTTATTTCGTTGATAAATCTTATTTGAGTTGTTTTCGAGCCAATTTTATGTATTCATCGCGGTCCCGACCGAATAAATTCAGTTGAGCATCACACTTACTAGACATAGATCTAAATTAATTGATAGTTCCTATTCTCTTCATTTGAAATCAAGGAACAGTTGTGATGTGATGGTTCTAACAAACGCATTATCCTGACCAGTGCCTAGGCTCTACATCAAGGATTAGTTTCTTCAGTCTTGGCATAAGTTGGTACCCAACCTAACTAGTACTACATACAACAGCTGATACAAACTGAGGAGTGTGTTCTTGGTGCTTTCACATTACTATAGCAATAGGACCCATGCTGACAGGGCACCAAACTGTGATATTATATTCCTAACATGGCTGGATTTAGTTAAGCTTCCTGCAAACAAGTTTCGTGCAAATAATCACATAAATATGTCTACATCGGCATAACTAAAGAAAATACGATAGATACAAAAAAAAAAACTTTCATGGTGGAAATTAAGAAAAGCTAGACTTGTTTGACCATAAACCAAAACCATCGATTTTAGCTGTTGGGCTTCCAATTCTTACAAAGTAAAATAAAATAATTTAGTTACCACTGATTTTTTTTTTTTTTTTAGATGCCATGCTCAAAGACGCACACACACTTATGAACACTATACCTATTAGCACCTCCAAAAGACTACTATGTCGGCACATCTCGAGATTGATGAAGTCACCATAGACGTCTTACTGTCGACAAGAACGTCGCCTACCATTGAAAGCATAATGCGGTTAAATTCGGAAATAAATCTAGGAAAATGATGCGAGCACTCCTGTCAACTCGATGACATACCTGGGTGGGCAAGTTCCACCGTAAGAAAATCTAACCAACTGAGCTAGGCTCGCTACCCCTACTCACATAGATCCTTCATTCATATTTATTCAATTCAAATACTTACATGAATTCTTAATCCGATGCAAAGTGATAACTTGCAAATGAGGAATTAGCCCCACAGGATAAATGTGTCATGTGTAATAGACCACTAGAGATTTGCTTGCTCTAACCTTCGGCCAAATGGGTTTGGACCCAAGTCCTGACTTTGGGAAAACTTTGATGTGCAACCGATCAAACACGATGTCAAACTCTTGGTGGGAGGCAGTAACCCAAAAAGGTTCCAAAAGATCAAAGGTGGAGATTCAATGACATGACATGGTTATCTACACATTGTGGAAATTATGGAAGGAAAGAAACCATAGGATTAACGCCGAGCATCAAGGGCTAAAGAAGAGATTGACATGAGAAAGAGAGCTTTAACTAGTGAAGAGTAACCCTTTGATATACCATTTGTGTTTTTTGTTTAGGGTGTGGTGCCAAAATGTGTCCCAGCGGGGAAAGAGTTCCCATTGCTGTGTATAAACTCTTTCCCTACCTCAATTGAAGGCAGAGTTCATGCCACTTTTTTCAAGAAAAATTAAGTCTACTAAATTCTCATAAACAAATTTGTATTTTTGAGAAGGAAAGGATCAAGCCCTTTATAGTAAGAAGAAGGTCTGGATTCTACACACGAAACACATCAGCCGTCTGTATCCTTTTACCCCGCATCTTATTTGGGAGGGAAAATGAAGTAAATTTCCCTGCCAATACTAGGAGATTGCTCCTAAGGCTGGTGCTATTTCTTTTCCTGTAGACGCCGCATGAACAATTTCCTAGACCTGTGAAATTTGGGGAGTTCATAGATTTCGTTTCCAGGCTTCAACAGTTAACTTTTCTAATCTAAGAACAATGTCTAATATATTGCTTTAGTTGTCATGACCTGACGTCCATAAATGTGCATCCTCCGCGTTAGCAACTTTAGTTCATATCCAAAATTGTGTTCAGAAAACTTGTCTTCAGGAATTCAGGTGCATCAGTTAGGTCGGCTCAGGATTGTAGTCAACCTCAACACCCACCTTTGCGCCTAGAGCACAGGTAAGATCTGAACTGACTCATGCAGCCCCGTTACCTTACTCTGCCTCTCGCATCAGTATAACATGACAGTCCTAACTCAGAAGAGTCAAACCTATGCTTCTGCCAAACACATCTGTAATCTTAGACTGAAAATAAAGTTCACATGTGCAGTTCAGTTATTGACCACATAAAGTCGTGACTGAATAGCTGAAAAAGATTAAGGTTCAAGCATATCATAACATCCATAACATCAACAGTGGACGAAAGGAACAAAAGCCATATAGGAGTATAAGGAACAACATGATATCCCATCCCATTACATTCTACACACATATCACAGAATTCTTAATACCAGGCTGCACGGCACAAGTTGCAAAGAACAAGGCTAAAAACAGAACATACCCAGAGACAAACAACTGTGCAATTCATTGGCAAACCAACACTGTTCATTTATCAGGTTGCCATAACCATCGGCCTCCTGTGGCCTTGCAACAGCTGCCTCAGCTGCTGATACCCACTGCGGTAGTGTTCAATGGAGAAGCACAACTGCCTGATGGCCTCCCGCTTTCCCTCTGCACTCTCGGATATCACAAGCTTCTGCTTCTCTACCTCTTTTTCCAGCTCAGAAACCTGCGCACGCAGCTCTGATAAGGACCTGTGTGCAGTGTCAAACTCTGCCGTCAGCTTGGTATGCTCAAACTGAAGCTCATTTAAGTGGTCAACCATCTGCTTCATCTTTTAGTCACGAGTCGTAATATCAGCTAGCAGTTTGGCCAACTCATCATCAACTGTGGCTTTCTCAGATGACAACAATTCAAGCTTTCTCCTGAGATCAGCAATATCGTGATTGAGGACAGAAATCCGCTTCTCATTTTCGAGAGATTCTTCTTCCCTGTCTGCATAAACTTGCATAAGCTCTGCTGCCACAGAGGACAATTTGCCTTCAAGAGAATTGTTCGCTTCAGATAACCTCAAAAGATCTGCAGTAAGAGAGGACTGCTCATGTGAATGTTTCTCCAAAGATTCAGACATAACCTGCTCCAGCTGCTTCAACTGGTCTTGAAGGACTGATTTCTCTTCTAAGGCACTTTCTAGCTGGGCTTCCAGGTTCTTGATAGTTTCTGGTAGCTTTGCAACCTCTGTACCTGAGACCTCAAGGGCACTTAAAAGTTGTTCAAATTCATTAGCTCGTTCTTTGAGCACTTCTTTATCCTCTGCAACCTTTTCTAATTCTGCTTGTGTATTCCTTATTACTTCTTGCAGCTTAACTATCTCGGAAGCTGAATATTCTAAGCTGTGAGCTGCCTGCTCAAGTTCTTTAATCCTAGATTTGAGCTGCAATTTCTCTTGTGAATTTTTTCTAGGTCACCTTCCATATTTTTTTATGACTCCATGGAGCTTTCTAAGCTCATCCTCAAGAGTAGACTTATCATGCAAATACTTCTCTGAGAGTACTCCAAGCTCATGCTTGCACTTATCAATTTCAAGATCTCGATGTGTCAATTCAACCTCAAACTGCTTAGCAGCTGAGGCCATTGCACCTTTCAGCATTTCATTCTCATTTTTATACCAAACAGCACAGCTTCCAATGCTTCCTTTTAAGCTGTTGAATTCTATTGAGCTCTCTAAAGCAGAATCCCTTTCTTCTGGATCCTTCTGAAGGTTGTTGGATTCCACATCTGAAGTATGCAGTTTTTCTTCATGTTCAGCAACTTTTGAGTTGGTACTCAAATCACTCTGGCAATGTGCATGCTTTTCCTCTAAAGCATCAAGTTTCCCCTTGTTTCTTGAAGCTCATCTTCTAGCTCAATAATTTTTTTGCCTCAGGGCATAAAAAATACTGCCATTTTCCTCTTTGGCCTCATCAAGCTCTGAATCAGAATCTGAAGATGATGAAGACCTTTCACTACCCTTCTTTGATACATCAGAGCTAACACCAGAGCCAATGGAAATATCAAGGAAATCTGATCCAGGTCCAGGCTTTTGCTTTTGCTGTGGCATATTTTCTTGCATGTCAGACTTTGGAGATGAGGAACATTGGGTCTCAGAATCTGATTCAGAGACACCAAAAAGAGCCATATGACTGAAGAGATGATGGAATGTTTTTTGCGCAGTTCTCCAGTTACACTGTCATATCGTGCAGCAAGAGCACGATACATGCGATAGAAGTTCTCCACATGAGTAATAAGTAAAGGCCGCTTCTCATAGAACACCTCAGCTGCTTCTGCAGAGAGCTCTCCTTCGCCAATGAGCCCTAGCATTTGTTTCATCTGCTTCTCCATTTCTGTCCATTTAGAAGAACACATATTCAGAAAACAACTAGGCATGCGGCATGCGGCATGCGGCATGCGGCATAAGTATTAAAATAAAACAGACTGAGGCACTATAAACCATATTATGTAGCAAAGAATAACATGTCATATTGTTTGGTGAGCATAGAAGATCATAGTCCTTACCTTCTAGATTTTCAGATAGCCACTTAGAATTTTGTGGACTAATATGACTGTCCCACCACCATGAGCGGGTTTTTTTCCTGACTGCGCCTTTCTCTTCATCTTCACCAAAATATATGAAAATCTCCTCTGATATGCAGACCTAATTGAGATTCAAAAGGAACAACAGTGAGTAGTTAAAAGGTGTGCATGATGCCAGCAATATGGCTAGCTTGTTAAGAAAGCTAGTGCAGGAGAAAAGAACCCCATGTAATCTATAAGAAAGTTAAGATAGTCAACTAAATTGTTCCAGTAGTCATAATAAAGTAATCCATGAAAGAAAGGGGAAAAAAGTATTAGAAATCTATATAATCTATAAAACACAGAAATGCGTAAACAACAACAGGCCCATAACAAGTTATGGTATTAATTTCAGTTCCAATTAAGCAACTACAACTTGTATGAACAAAATAAATATATGCAACACTCTAGCCAACAGAGTCAGTGTTGCATGATCTATAGAATAAGGCAATTACTAATAAATTGTCTGAGATAGAGCAGCCTTATCCTAGAAATATGGATGGCAAGCAGCAGGACTAGAATTCAGATGCAAAATGCCAGGGACCAGAAAAATGTCAGGTAATAGCTACCAAGAAGAGGCAAGGAATCATTTCACTATGATCTTATCAGCATCACTGCCATGAAGTCCAGGACAAGCAATAATCTGCTATCCAAAAAAAAAAAAATAGTAGCATACAATCATTGATGATTGAACGACAATGACCCTTTCTCTTCCTAAAAGGAAACATACTACTTTAAGAAGACATCTGAAAAAGAGACAACATGTGCATTCTAATTTTAGAGAAAATGTACATTATATATTAGGATTAACGTAAGGAGGGTCAGTGACAAATAATAAATTTTATAATTTGTGAGGAGTCTTGTTAGAAAAGAATAAATGTAGATGTATCTTGGGACATTTAGAAATTGATGACAATGAAGTTGATCAGACCTTGTATAACAATCAGTTCTTTACATTATGATGAAAGGGTTGGGACATGTATATCAAAACTGACAAGTACAAGTGCAAAAGACACAGCAACTACAGCTCTAGAGCTGTTAGGTAGGTCAGGAATCGATTCAATGAACTGGGAATGAATGAACTGAAACATAAGACAAGAAGAATGGACAACACAAAGTACTACCCCACATTGATCAACACCTGAGGGTTGAAGCAAGATGCTGCAAACTCGCTTCCA
Source organism: Hyparrhenia diplandra (assembly GCA_015847255.1). Classification (NCBI taxonomy): domain Eukaryota; kingdom Viridiplantae; phylum Streptophyta; class Magnoliopsida; order Poales; family Poaceae; genus Hyparrhenia; species Hyparrhenia diplandra. The sequence goes on along the minus strand of JADLZK010010481.1, from coordinate 327,363 downwards.
AAAATGTAGTTGTCAATGTCCAGCGATGTAACAAATGAGACCACTCAAATTTAATACTATTAAGTATCTGGGATCCACAAAACAAACATGGCTGGGCTCACACCCAAGACGGGCACATGGAAGCCTGAGGTGATGGTCAATTGGTCATTATCCCTGAGCAATCAGTTTCATTGAGTAATATAAACAGAAAAATAAAGGTATCAGTTTCCAGCTGCATATAACTAATTTAATGTGTGACCGAAGAAGTAAGTGTTTGCATTTTTTCCCAATCCATGAATAATTAAATAATTAAATGCACTTATATCAAGTAAAAAAAAAAAGGGAAATCAGATGAATAATTTTTAAACTGAGAAAATGTCCCCGTGCATTTGTATTTTGTAGGTGGTACCAGTATTTTAATCCAAGAAAATGATATCCCCGTTCCACCACCCATGGGAACATGGGACAAACTGATGCCATTCCTAGCCCATGCCTGCGAAGGATCCAGAATTCCAGGTAACTTTGCCTAGTTTCAAGGTGGCTACAAATGGCACTGCCGATATTTCAGATGAACGCAAAGCTGTTGGAGATTTCAACAGCGAAACTAAGGAATGAGCACAGATGAGCTAAATGAATCGCTACCAGATTAGTGCTTAAAGGTTGCTACGTAGGTACGACAAGACAGCAATCTAAATAAGGCCAGTTGTACTCCCGGCCACAATAATCCCAGTAGCAGCATTCACTGTGGACACGGTTGATGAGCATTCAAGACAGCACAGAAGAAGAAGCATCAATGGATGGCTCCTCTCCTGGAAGCAAGCACGGACCGACCGACCGACCGACCGAATTCCCCCGAGACTGAAACAGATCGGAGCCGCCACCGGCAAGACGAACGAACCAACAACACTACAGTGGGGTCAGTCCGGGGAAACATAGCAAGATTTCGCGAAGAGATGTATGCCAGGCTACGACCGTCCGCACACGCAACCCTCCCCAAAACTAGCACTCGTAAGTAGTACTACTAACCAAAACCGCGAAGAAGATCAGAGATCGACAACAATCCAATCCAATCCAAGAAGCCAGCCGAGATTAATCCCGAGACGCCGCAAGAAGAAGAAAGAAGACGAAAAGCCCCGCATCACAAATCCACCACCACCAACAACAACAATCGAAGAGGGCGAGGAGGAGGGAGGGGCATTACCGGAGCTGGCAGTCGACGCAGATCAACAACGCGAGCGAGCACTGGAGCGGTTGCTGTTCTTGGCACGCGGAACTGCGGAATGGTGGTGGGGGCGTGGAGCACTCGAGCGCCGAGCGCTAAAGCCCAGAACCCGCCGGAGGAGCAAGTGGGCGAGCGTTACAGCGCGCAGTTACCTTAATGCCCCTGGTGGCGAGTGGCGCCTCACCTCACCAGCTGGAGGCAGGCAAAGGGTTTAACGCGCTAATCTATTTATTATTTTTTTGAGCAAAAACGGCACTAATTTAATTTTGTTTAGCAGGGCGTTTCCGTGGTGGGTCCCATGAGGGCCGGGCCGCCGGTTCTGGTTCTGCTCGCGGCACCGGGAAAAACCGGAAAAGCCTGGGATCGCGGTGCACGGCCTGGGCCCCGGGAAAGCATAGGATCCTCCCATTTCCTCAGCATGTGGGCCTTGCGCCCCAGACCCGTCTTCTGCTGTTTCTTTTTAAATTTTGAATTTTGAATGAACAAAACCAACACCAACAATGATGACGCTGGCACGACAATCGAGGACTAATTCGGTTTATATACAAATGCATACTAGTACAACTTGTGAATTTAGTAGATCTTTTAGGAGGCCCCCAATGACCATAGATCGAACCTATCCTATTTTTATAGTGCAATGGCCGGTTGTTTATGGATTAGCTATACCCACGGTTTTTTTTTTTCTTGGAATCAATATTAGCAATGCAGTTCATCCAACGATAAACCAAATTCCAACTAAAGAACTAAGAAACAATCAAACCCGAATGAACAAAATGTTGAATTGAATCGTACCAGTCTATACTGGGTATTAATTTAGTTCAAATGATGACGAATATAAAGAATAATCCAGCATTCAATAATCTTGATTTAAGTAATGCACCCATATATCACTTAGTGTCTTCTTGTCTTCATAACCATATCCATCTAAGGTTGCAAGGAAAGAAGAAAGGTAAATCAGACCATAGGAATCTTCTGCAGAGAGGAGGGTTCTTTGTTGTATCATCAAAGGCTAAGAACTGGAGGCACAAGTTAAACAACCAAAAATGCAAGCAAACCTTGATCAAGTTTATAAGTTCCATTCATTCGTCACACACACACAGTTTCACAACAACAGATTCCATGCGAAAAAAACACAGGCGAGTGCGAGCGCGAGCGAGCGAAGCCAGGCACGGGAGCGGGCAAAATTGTAAAGCGTCATGATATCTCCAGACAAACATCACAAATGAACGAAACATGGAGCTATACACCGGGAAACCATCACAGGTGAGCGAGCGAGCGACCGACCGAGCGGCGGACACAGATCGTTTGCCGGCCCATTTTCTACTTCTGCTACTAGGAGGAACTGACACCGGCGGCTGCTAGCACTTTCCTCTCGAGCTCGGGTTTGTTGGCGCCGACGAGCTTGTCGATCTGCTGCCCATTCTTGAGGAAGAAGAATGTAGGGGTTGCGCGGATGTCCCATGACGAGCTGAATTCCTGGAGACGAACAATCGATCATATGAAAGAATTAGATGAATCCGCCTGATGAAAGCTATCAGGATGGAAATATATACTTAATACACTTGAGTGAAGTGTCATGTAATCTGTTCACTAATTTTTAGCACATACAAACTGATAGCATGTTTTGGCTCATGACTACAAGTATAGCACTTCTCTACAAAATCCATGTTCCACACCTTGGAATCTTTAGCTCAAACAAACTGTAGATTGACACTTTTCAAAAAAAAAAAAAAACTGTAGATTGACTTATCCTGACCTACTTCAAATCTTTCACAGTAATTCTCATGGTGATTCAGTAGAATGCCAAAGTGAACATTTCGAGTACACTTAGGTTATTCAATGCGGCTGAAACATAGAGCAATCTGCCCAAACAACCTTGAGGTATTTATTGCAACAACCTAGCAGGATCAACAGGCAAATAATAATACCAATACATCATCAAGACTAGTTGCATTGCTCCACCACAAAGAACTCCAAGCCATGTATATTTCCAAGAACTCATTTGGCATATGTAAGATTGAATTACCATCAGGTCATCGACGTCTATTGTCAAGAACATGAGTTGAGGATAAGTCTTTGACATCTCAGCATAGAGAGGAGCAATGACACGGCATGGCCCACACCAGGAAGCACTGAAATTTGCCACAACCTACAAAAAGAAACCGGTGAGGAGTCTAACAAATATAATTTTACAACTTGTACTGCAAATCCTCATCTGTTAGTTCACATAACAAAGTGGCCTTACAAGAAATCAAGAGTTCAGACTTCAGAGGTCTAAACAAACTTAAAAGTTCAAGAACGCCATAAGGTGGCTGTAATAAAATGATATGGTTGAATTTTATAGGATGACCATGCTAGCAGAAGTTCCAGTTCATAAATTAGCAAATACTCCATGCGCTCCAGCATATTAAAATCAAAAGTTGAATACCAGAGGTGCCTCTTAGAAACTGAAACATTCCTTTTTGTAGGATTACCATGCATGTTAAAGTTCTAGCATAAACACTTCATGTGATCGTTGTTCTTTTAAAAAGTTTTCAACCAGAAGTTCTGTAAGATATGAATTAGTGAATCATGTTCAGACAGCAAAAGCAGCAGGAAACCAACATTTTTGTGGACAATTTTGTAACTTGTTAGCTGGCTATTGGAAGCATGAACTTTATCATCTCATCCACATCTCAAAGTGAATGGTCATGATTGATACTAGGCAGTTTATGCAGGCTGATTTCTTGAACCTATTAGCTCCATAGCAAAGCACCCAAAATGCAAAGTGATAGAATGAAACACCATGTAATGCATATAACCAAAATCACAAGACACGAAGGACGTCTCCAGTCCTTTTAGCTTTTACTCACGGTTTTCCCATCTCTGTTTGCTTCTGCAATCTTCTGCTCCCAGCCCTCTTTAGTTGTTATAAGATGCACATTTCCACCTTTGAAATTGAGCCTGTCATCGTCGTCATCATGACGTGCCGCCTGAACAAAGAACAAAAATGTTATCAACTTCCAAGGAAAAAAAAACACTTGCACTTTCAAGATTGGTAGCCTTTGAGAAGGCTCACCTTTCCCGCACAGCCTCCCATTGCGCACTCCAATCGACAAAGCTAGCACACCAGTGAACAAAATGCTGCCTGAAAAATGGCATACACTGTCAATTAGTATCCAAAAGGAATTTATTCTGGCAATAGAAAATTTATACGCATGTTCGAATGAGGTGCATTAGTCATCTAGACTAGAATTGGGCAAACAGTATGTCATAACTAATAAGTGCCATGGAGTGTGAAAAATGATGAACTACTTGTGGTAAACTGCAACCATGGATATGGTTCAATAGGAAATGGAAACACTATGACACCTATGTTCCACATAACAGGCCAGTAATGTTCTAACATTCAGCAATTATGCTGCTAGCTAGCATATCTGAAAACCACGATGCAGAAATTTCCAGCTCGAAAACATGGTCTATGGACAATCAACGTGACAAAGCAAAACGAAGCATTTTCTTGTGGATTTCACGAAATTTGTGACAACCCACCCCAGCTAAATTCCTGGAACCAACCGGGAGATATAGAACAGCTTAAGAGCCTCCGCAAAGCGGACAGCACAACGACCACCACGCACGCGCATCCACGAAGCATTTCCTTGTGAGTTGTGACAACCCACCGCAACTAAATTCCTCAAGCCTCTCATCATCTCGAGACGAAGAATCGCAATCTTTGGATACCCTCGCACGGGGCTCCCCAAATATGTCTCTATTCCTAAATGGATCCGCCAGAAGCCGCACCGGAACCATGGGATCGAATCACCGATCAACCAAGCAAACAAAGGAAAGATTACCTGAGAACAGAGCAGGGAGTCCGGCCGGCGAGGGGAGCCGGCGCCAATTCCGGACCAGCCTTGCTAGAATTCCGGACCAGCAATTCGCCGCCGCCGCCGCCGCCCGAGTCAAGGGATGAAAGGAGAGGAAGATGGAGACGACAGACGTCGAAGGGGAACCAACCGCGGTCGTGGAGGAATTCTAGCCGGCTGGCTCCTGGCTCGCGTTTTGTTCTTGGCGGAGCACGCGAGACGAAGGCAACGACGAGTAGTCGACGACGACGACAACGCGGCGGCGTTGGATGGTTCCGGCCGGCTTCCCGCGTCAGGCCAGGCCCAGGCGTGACCGGTCCCCACCACCCACCCGCCCCGCGTTCGCACCGGCCGCCGTTGCCTCTCGTTCCTCCCCTTTTCCGCCTGCGAAATTTGCTTCCGTTTCCCTTTTATTTTAGCGCGCGCTCTCTCTCTCTCGTTTTTTTTTTCTTTCCGAAGGAAAATGAAGTATTATTGGTTTTACGAGGACACAAGTATATTTGGATTCATTTGGGTACGCTTTTTATTATGTTTTAACTACAGAAGGAATTGCTTAATCAATACAGATGGTGATGCTGTGCAAAAAGATGATAAACTATGTAGCACAGGATGTCAATAACACCAACGGCTGATGATCATTACAGTGTGTTTAGCAAGGCTGTCGTTTTTTTTAGTTTTCTATTTTAGTTTTCTCTTGTTATGGTTGTTGATGATGGGTAGGAGTGGAGTCGTATTTCTTCCGTGCGCAGAGACATTGGAAGACCCTCTCCAACAAGAGGAGGCAGACTCAAAAAATGCATGGTAGTGTTTTTGCCTTTAAAAACTAGCCTCTAATAGAACATGCATCCACACTAGTCATTTTGCCTATCACGCCAACGAGGAGGCAAATAAAGGTTTTCCGCGCAGTCCTGACCCTTTCCTCGGTGTGGCCATGGCCATCGGAGGTTGCTCGCCGCTGCCGCTCGCTCTGCTCGGAGCGCCGTTGCTTGCCCGCGGCAGCCCCTGCTCGCTGATGAGACCATGCCTCCTCAAGTCAATATGTTAGCTCCCAGTTTATCAGCTAATAATATAAAAGATCCCATCATAAACTTTGGTGCATTTTCATTTGATACAAGGCATAACGTGATGAAGCCAACCAAGCTAATTTTCCAAGGAGTTAATTTGCGTAAGAAATATGAGAAGCAATTTGTGCACATTGGTTCCATTCTTTGTGAGATCAAGTCGGACTCCACTGAATCAGGTGCTACGTAGTTGAATCCAGGTTGAATAAGGATCGGCTACATGGTACGTAGCAACTTATTTGGTGCCATATTATTTAATTATTATACCATGTGCCAAGAGGAGAAGGCACGTATGTTGCTGAAGCAAAGAGAAGCAAATTTAATATTTGCATCATGATTAGATACGTGCTAGTCAATTATTAGTTTTCTTTAATTTTGGTGAGTTAGAGTCCGGTTTGTACTTTTATCTGAGTCGAACCATGCTCCGAACATTGAGTCCAATTCCGGTTCGGTCGTTTGGCTGGCCTGCGTGCCATATAGCCTGGGCGCTGCCCATGTACGGGGTCAGGTTTAGATTTTATTGTGGAGTTATCCCTATCGAGCCGCCGCCGCTGTGAGAACCCTAGCGGGTGTTAATCCGGATCCTTGCGGTTTGTGTTGGTGTGTGATCGGGAATTCATCTTCTCGCCGCATCGGTTCCTGTTGGAATCTCCTCTCCGGATCGTGTCCAGTTTGGTGCACGGGTTGGAGATCGCTGCTGTTCGGATTGCATCTACGTTGAGTACTTGTAAGCCGAGTATATTATCCTTCAGTCAACTTGGTTTACCTGTACGTCTTGGATTTGCTTGTACGGATTGGTTGGACTTGGATCTTAAGATCAGTTTGTCTACGTGATTTTTAGTCAAGCTATCCAATACTTTATTCTCGAACTAAGAAAATGCCCGTGCGATGCAACGGGAAATAAAATAATGACCGATTGTAAATAATGCACCAAAATATATATGGTTCAATGGTATTAAGAACATCATTGGCAACTTATTGTTCCACGCCCGGCTGCTGTCACATAGATAGGTCATAGAGAATAACATATAAACTGCTGATGAGTGTAGAAGAGCAAAAAAGAAATCCTAATGCTACTCAGCGTTATGTAAGAAAGAGATAAAGCAAAAATTTACCAAATTATCATGGATAGGAACTACCTAAATATGATTTATGATTATTCTAGTTTATAAATTTTCGGGGAATTTTTCTAGCAATATTTACTTACCTTTTAATATATACTATGCGTACCTTTTTTTGGGTGCGTCTAGCATTTTTCCTATGGCTGACGCGTGGCCCTAGTCAGACCGGTACTATTCCATCGTCTTCAACACCGATCGGTGGACTCGCCCTTTTGCCTCTATGATTCACGTGGACCTTGTGCACCGAAGAGGAGGGGTGGGGCTGGGCGACAGGCCGGACCCACTGCCCTGGGTAGGCAACCTCGGATGCCTTGGCTCAGATTGACCGGGTGCACTGCTGCTTCTCCCCATTGCCCAGCCAACGGAAGGGAGAGAACAATATTGAGGAGCTGCGCTGCGCCGGCAGGCTTCAGGCAGGCAGGGAAGGAGAGCGGAGATGGAGCAGCTGCAGGGTAGGGCGGAGCAAAGCAGGGACGTGGCTGGCCGGAGATCCGGTGGTGGGCTTCGGCAGCGGCGTCGTGCTGCGAGGGGCGGCGTCCTCCTCGCGCGCGGCTGGGTGCGGACTGCATCGACCTCCGGTAGCTGGGTGGCGGCGTTGCCGTCCACGGCTCTAGCTTGGTCCATAGCGTCAGCCTCGACAACAGCAGCACTGGGCCCCGGTGGCTCCTACGCGACGAACGTGAGGCAACGACGGGTTCGTCTCCGTCCTCCTGCATCGCGCGTTTGGCTCCGTCGATGGCGAGGCCGCCGGGCTTGGCGGCCTTTTATACATCCCAACGTCCGTGCGTCTCCTGCAACCGCGTCCGTGCTATATTGCCAGAGTCCATGTTGTGTTTGGGTTGAGCATGAACGCCAACTTCTCTTGTATTTTGTTGATACCTCTTTTGAGATTTGATTGGACGTTGTTTATATTCCTCTTAGATTAAAACTTCTGGTCTTTCCATACTTGGACTCCCGCGTGTAGGCAAGGGGAAGTGGAAAATTGATGGCTTTGGAATTGGTTTGGGACACCCGAATTCTCACGATTCCGCCTGTGATTCACGTACCGGGACATCAAAGGGCAGGAAAGAAACGGTCGAAGGGTAGGCAGACCCAAATTTTGTCGAGAAATTTTCTCTCTTTATTAGTAGGTACAGATATAGATATAGATATTGCCTTTGCGCTGAGATCATTTGCTGATGTCCTGCTATTGCCTGACGTATATTGAGTTTGGATCAAATATTATTGACGTCAGTTTCCTCCATTCAGACTATTGCTCTAGTGTGGGTCGAATAAATTAATCTAATTTATTTGATCTACCGAGAGACTTTGCAAGTGAATAAATATATATTGTTGATGCCTTTATTCCCGTGAGGATACTTGCTGCTACCACACGTACTATCATTTTCACCGTGCAAATTAAGTCAGTATTGGTTGGATTTGAGCGTACAATTATTTGATACTATTGCTACTGAATTGTACCGTGAAAGATTGGAAAAGTTACTCCTACAGTGTAGGCGTGTCCTTATCACTCGCTGCTCGCCCCACGGTCCGCCTCAGCACCGTCCAGGAGCAAGCCGTAGGATAGAAGCAGAGCACCGCCGGCCTCCTCCACCGCCGGAGAGAAGCGCAACACCAATGCTCGCTGGGAACGGCGGGGCTCAGAACGGGGACTAAGTGACGCTCGGTGGGCGGTGGGGCCGCGCGCCTCGCCGAAGCTCGGTGCCCAGCCGCGGGAAAGATGATAGTGCTCCATGCACCACCGCCGGCGTGTCCAGGCGGTCTGTGGCGGGGGCGCTCGATCAGGCGGGGAGCGGCCCGTGCGGCGACGAGCGGTCACGGTAAGGAGCATCTGGCGCGGAGGAGCTGGGGCGGGTTCTAGGCTAGCCGAGGCGGCGTCCGCGGCGAGGTGCTGGAGCGGCATAGCTTGCCCGTGACGTACAGCTGATGTGGTAGCTGTTGGAGAAGGAGATATTTTGGGTGTTTCATTTCTACGTTCATCACCCATACTATCTAATGGGTCTCATATTTGCATACCAGCCGTTGGAGATAGCCTAAAAAGTCTTGTAAATATTTTACCTTTCCCCCTTTTTCATCGTCTATAAAATAAAAATGGCGGCAAAGATTTCGTCATACTTTCTAAAAATAATAAGAAGAGTTTAACTACTAGCATTTTTATTTGGATTTAAGCCACTTGGAAAGTTGGAAATGACATGTTCCTCGTGTTTGGATTTTGATTTATGAGCATCTCTATCAGTATTCTAGTACATCCTTGGTAGTAATTTTTTGATGAATCAATCCATTCTAGAGGTGATGCATCATAAGTTTATTCCTCAATTCAGTGGAATGATTTCATTCCTCAAATTTAGTATTTCTGTATAGTGGTACTAATTATTAGTTTCCAAATGAATGAGGTGGTGATGCTGATGTATCAACTCATTCTATTCCGTGAAATAAACAAAAAAATTAACATGTGGGATGACGATAGTGAAAGGATCGAGGTGGCAGACTAAAGGGATGAATAGTTATTTCTAAAACTTAATCATGGACCCTGGCCAGATCCAAGCCAATCAAACAAAACTACATGATGACACTCATTCTAATAACCTCAGCTCCTACTCATATGAGAAATCAAGTTAAGCAACTAAACTACACTAGTGCAAGTAGCTGCTCAAAAGGCTACTTAACTAGTCGAGCTACACAAGCAACTACACTAGCAAGTAGTGTTGGATACTGAGCGAGCCGAGCTTGGCTCGGTCCAGCTTTAATATTATGAGCTAGAGGGCCAACTCAGCAGCTCATTTGCGAGATGACAAAGTGATTTTTCTCTCAAGGTTCGATGGCTGCAAAACACCTACTATTCCTCGATGAGGGGAGTCCAAGGATTGTTGTTCCTCTCACTTAGTCCCAATTAAGCCCACAAACTCAGACTCCCTGCAAGGTAAGCTCTAACTTGAGCACCTTGAGTCAAGCAATAAACAGGTACTCCAACGAGCCACTTGATCTACTAGAGTTGCTTTTCATCCTTTGTGGGGACAAGCACATGAGCCCCCTTACAAAATCCTCCTCTAGAGTTATCACACAATCTTGTTGTGATACTTCACAGAGTCACAAGCACCGATCCATCACCTAATATCTAGTACCAATCCACCATAAGAGTAACGAGCACAACCCGCCTGCAAATCAATCACCTAGTACCACTCGATCAATGTCTCAACGATCCTCGCTAGAGACACTCATGTCCCGGCACGAATGGGATATCAAAACTTAGCATATGTGAGTGGAGAAGGCGCATCTTGGCTCTAAATGGTGTGGGTACGTATGAACCTTGGGAGTAAACAAGCACCGAACACATGGCCACAACACCTATATATAGGTTAGACTAGCTAGGACCCAACGACTCTCCGACGGCTATATCCAGCATGCCCTTTTATTTGATACAATTTCTATGGTGTGCCACTGGAGAAATAAGATGGCTCTCCAAGATCAACGTAGAACTATTTTTGCTCGCCAAAAAAAAAAAAAAAAAAAAATCCACTGTCCACTAAAGGGACCATCGGACAAAGCACGCGACCTTTTGAAAATTACCATATTTCAAAAAAAAAATATACCATGTGGTCTGGACGTGGGCCATGGTTGGGCCACCGTGCCCATAGTCAAATCTCCTGGTTCGTTTCTGCACGGCACCATCAGAGAAAGCCCCTACTAGCCCAGGCCATCGTGATGACCACACTAGGCCCAATGCCTCCTGGCAATCAGACTGGCCAAGGGCCGGGTTAGATTGCCCGACCCACAAGAACACCCCGATCGACAACAAACAAACCAAGGTGCTAGGGGCCTAAGCTCTAGTGTCAACCCCTTTGGGACACATCGGTGACACCGTAAACAACACACCTATATATCCTACCTACCTCTCAAGTCATTTTAAAACCTTTTTAAACTTTGCTAACTCCATGTTTTGTTCCACGGGACAACCAACACGTTTAGAAAAAATAATGAAGTTGGAATTTTCAAATCATTTTTGAAAGTTTTTTTCTTTCTAACTGTCTCTTGTCGTGAAGTGATGCCTATTAGACCTCACGAGTGGCACTAGATAGCTGACTTGTAAAACAAACCAGCGCCCCTCTTGATATTGCATCCATCTACCCTAAAATAAAGCCGACCGTGGACTTCTAAACACACCGATGGATGGCACTATGAAATGCCTAGAAGCCATACATTTGCCTCTCCAATTGGTGATGCCCGTGAGGATCCACTCTTCATCACCAACTTGATAAGAAAAATGACCATCACGTGTCAATGGGCTTCCAATTAAGTTCAGATGCCAGGAAGTAGACAAGAGTAGAAACTAGAAACAAAATAATTCTGAGCCGCAAACACGGAAACCAATCATTTAATCGGTGGACAGAATGTACGTACCCAGAGGAGGAAATTGCCAGTGCGGGATGGTGGATTGATTGGTGCTAATTACCCTGCCAGATTTACACTGCATTTACACGCAGCAAATCTCGCTTTGATCGTGTTTCACCGGAGACCGACCCCCTGCAATGCCTTGCGTATCTCGTTCTCGTTGCCACCCACACCACCAACACAAGTTGAGATCGAGGTCCAAGAAGTAGCCATGGCCGGGCTGGGGCACAAGATCACCGCAGTGCCGCTGCTCATCCTCCTGCAGCTGACGATGCTCTCTTCCATCGCGTCAGCCACGCGCCGCTCGCCGGCGGCAGCGCTCAGCGGCGAGGGCTTCGCGGTGCTGAGGAAGGTCCCAACTGGACCGAGCAACGACACCAGCCCGCCGCGGCCGCCGGCGGCAGCGCTGAACGCCGAGGGCTTTGTGGTGCTGAGGAATGTTCCAACTGGACCGAGCAACGACACCAGCCCGCCACGGCCGCCGGTGTCTCTAGTGGTCCAGAGCCCCGTCGTTGACCTCCCGGTGCTAAGGAAGGTTCCAAGGGGACCAAGCAACATCACCAGCGACCAGCCACCGCCGCTGCCGCCGGTCACCACTACCGCTTGATTCCCAAAGCTCTGGGTGAAGCTGTGTGTGCGTGCCTGAGAGGCAATTTTGATGCTTGTACTGCCTGCCGTTATCATGCATTGAGATTTCATCATGCAAACTACTAGCATTTGCGTTTGACATAATGCATTATTATTGTCGTGATCATTACATTTTGTTTTTCTTTTGGATCGATATGGAAACAAACAATTTCAGATATATAGACTCCAGAGGAGGACATGTTGCGATTATTTTTTCCATCGTGCTATACATTTCGTTGGTTGTTCCTTGCACGGATCGATAGACAGGACGACGTCGGCAGCTCTCCTGCTTGAGCGAACCTGCCTTTGAGCTAGTTTTTCTCAGCGGTGGGGAGCCGGCCGGATCACGGTGGCGGCAAAGGGGCTCTGACCTCTGCTCTGATCCAGTGCTCAAGCGGGTTCCGGCGAAGAGGAATACGTCAGAAGAGAGAACGATAGAGGCGACGCATGCATAATGCCCGCCTGCGACAGCACCGGTAGTGTCTTCCTAAGTCCTTCCTAAGTCCTTATCGTGTTGTTTTCTCATATGCCAGCATTTTTGCAATCTCTGCCACGTTTTTGATTAAGTATCGAGATGTGCAGCAGCAACATTATCTTACTATTACTAATTGGAGGCTCCGAAGCCTCCACGTTAATTCTCACCGCACGCCGCTAGGAAAAAAAAGATAAATGCTAGAAATTCTCACGTTAATCGAAAGCATCGACCATCAAATCTAGACTCCGACAATCTGTAACCATAAGATCCAAACTATTATGTCTAAAAGACGCTAGGAAAAAAAAGATAAATGCTAGAAAATTCTCACGTTAATCGAAAGCATCCGCCATCAAATCTAGACTCCGACAATCTGTAACCATTAGATCCAAACTATTATGTCTAAAAAAATTACCCACCATGCCATTATTATCATTTTGTAGAATGAAAAAGAAGAAAAATAAATCCATTATTGTCTTTTAAATCTACGTATTGTTGGCGTCAATAGATTGACTATGGTATCTTTGTTTTTAATAATAATAAATATTTCTAACTAATCATGGACGCACAGTATATATTTATAACTAATCATGGACGCACAGTATATGTTTATATTGACTCTGATATCGAATATGATGTGGGTACTCCTCGGTGGATGGATTTCTCACGACAGGATTTTTTTTCTGTACAAAACTTTTTTAGAAAAGGGAATAAATTAATATCCCAAATTTCTGCATTGATCAATGCATATGACTGCTCGTTATTACAAAACCAGAACAAACACTTTAAGGTATCTCAAAAACAAAACTTTGATCCATGAAGATGAAAAAAAGGCGAAGACTACAAAGCAATTCTATTACTAAAGCTCCAACCAAGTTTAGCAAATACTTCCATCGCGGCTATTTCAATGGTCTTGCAACCCATCTTAATCGAATGGCGATCCTCCTCCTCCTTCAGTGCAGAGACCAAAACCTTGTCCAAGTAGGTCCCACTTTTGATAGATAGCCTTGTAAGTAAGATGGCACTACAGCCTTATTAAAAATTACATCATTTCTGGTTAGCCAAATCACCCAACACAAAAGCACTTGCACCCACAATAATCCAAGATTTCAGGTTCCTATTTATCCCTTCCAACCAGCCTGAAATATATTCTGTATACACTAGTTGGTGGTGATAAATTTAAAGAAACATGAACAATCCTCCAAATAAATTTAGCAAAATGACAGTCAAAAAATAGGTGTTGAATGGACTCATTAGAGGAACAAAAACAACATTTCCTATCCCCTTGCCACCGTCGTCGTGCTAAATTATCTTTAGCTAGAATCACTCCCTTGTACAAGTACCACAAGAAAACTTTGATTTTGAGAGGTAGTTTTAGTTTCGAGATAAAAGTATTAGTAGGTAAGACCTGTGATCCTAATAGAGCTCTATACATTGATTTGACAGAAAAACAACCCGTTACGATGTAGCCCCCACACAAAATGGTCCCTCGATTCGTTAGTTGTACATTTGCCACCATAGCCACTATATTGTGCCATGCTTGCAAGTTCACACCTGTCGAGATCTCTCGAAAAGCTACATTCAACGGTATTGAAGACATCACTGATCTTACTGATGCATTTTTTTCAATGTTATAAAGTGTAGGAAAGAGCGATTTCAGAGGGCGCGGTCTTATCCACGAATCCTCCCAAAATCGCACTTGGGACCCATCACCTAGATCAAACTTGCTCAGTGCGAGAAACTCCGTTTTGACCTTCATAAGGCCAGCCCAAAATTGAGAGTCTCCAGGCATGTGTTGAACCTGTGCTAAGCTTTTTATTTCTTAGGTATTTGTTTTTAAGCAATTGCTGCCTATTTATCTATTTTTAACTGTTATTTATATTTTAATTGACAAATAGCAAGTAACAAGGAAAAGTAGGGCATTGCCTCGAGATGGATCTCGACGCAGCACCGCCGGCCAACTGACAAGTGATCTCCAGTCCGAGCAAGTACGGAGGAAGATAACACAGCTCAGGTACGTACATCTGCATCGGTGTCCTTCCTCGGATCGGGTGGACATCAATAGTGTTTGGTGCACCGTCTATGGGAGAATTCCGGCCTCCTGTGCACGGGTCTGAAGGTAGACGCACCCTGGAGGAGCAGCACACACGTATTCCACGCGTAAGGAGATGTTCCACTTGGGAGGAAAAAAAGACGACGCTGTGCCGGTCTCAGGATAGCTCCACGCGGCACCCGCCGCCAGGCAGCTCTCTTGTTATCGTTTCCTCGCCTGGAAAAGCAAGCAAAGAGGAAAGCCAACATAGCGCGGGCAGGTACATCTACACCGGCGTCCACATGCCAACTCCTTCGTCTTAGAGGCACGCGATATCCCCGTCATATACCGGCACCAGGTCTGCACTCCACCCGCTCCCAGTGTTTTTGTTGATTTGCTTGCGGCTCTCAAGGATGAGGAGGTTTCCATGGTGTCACCGTGTTAGACAGTATCAGGCTTTGCCCTGCTTTCACATTAATTGCTTCCTAGCGGCCTGATGCACGATCCAATAATGTTTCTGTTTTCGACGACATACTCTGCTTTCATCGTATTGCTTATTGTGGCCTCTGAGGTCGTAGTGATGATCACAATGAAAGAACATTTGCAGAATTAGTCTAAAAGGATCTGTCATGCACGAAAACATGCTTGACCATTAGACATAATTTTCATTTAATGCTTGTCTACCGGCGAACAATGACGAGGAAGACGACACTACATTCCAACTACCTACCAGCAAACACTGATGAGGAAGGCGACGCTACATCGACTTTTGCGGTGGACATGACCATCCAAATCGACACTACACCAGTCGTCGCCAATATGATGGTATGCGGTCACATGATCACCAGCTGCGCCAAGCCAACTTGACGTACATCGATAAGCACACAGCACTCAACGCCAACGAGGTGGACAAGATATATATGTGCCCCAGTCACTAACAAAAATATCCTAAAATCAATGCATCAAAAAAACTTATCGGTTTTTAAATGAGATGACTATTTATGTGCAACACAGTACCAAAGCCCGCATCCGGCTGTGCGCCCACAACTGTTGTTTGATCCAACCGCATCAAGTGGATGGAAGGAAGGTCGTGTCTTTGGGCATTATGGGCACTACGAGGAAGCCTATGTCAAGAAAGGGAAGGCAAGAACATGTAGGCCACCGCTGCCATGGCGTCTAGCATCCATGGCATCTACAATACATGGTGACTAAAGGTATGACCTTTTTTTTTTTTTTTTCTTGATCCAATAATTACAATTTAATTTATCCATTGCTGGCATACGTGCGCCTAGATAATACTTATATTGACCATTAAGTATAGTTTTTATTGGAGTGTCCTTAGATTACTTCGCACAACTAATTGTGATATAATCCTTACGGAGCATCAGGTATATATATGTTTTTAAAACACTTAATAGTAACGCTTTTATAATGTTTTTTTAACTATAGGTCGGGAAGCCCCCAAACCTTTTTGTACCCTATCGTAGGAATTCACCCTCATGGGTTTTGAACCTATTCTATTTTTTTTTTTTTTTTTTTGCTTATTGAACCTATTCTATTGGGTTACTATTAAGGTCCCCTGACTGCTAGGCTAGAGGCCCGTTCGCAAGTTCAATAATGTCACTCTACTACCTCGAATTACATGATACCTATTGTTAAAAAAAAAAAGGACCCATGATGTGTGGAGTTGCCAATAAAACCTATTTGGAACAAAAAAATCAAACCTCCTCAAATATAAAACAAAATTAAACTAATCCCATAATAGTTTTTTTTTTTTTTTTATAAATTATGCATATATGTCATTATGAAAGATAATGCTTCACGCCTACGTTTGCCTTCAAATTACTCCTAAATGGCATTATGAAATATTATGTAAAGTAATAAAATCTATATAATTCGCACCTAAATTATCCACCTCTCAACAATTATGGAAAAATAACAAAAGTCTTTCAAATTCACCTATAAATTCTTATATAAGCTATTATGAACAAGAATTCAACATGCCTAAGTCAATAAAACATACATTAGTATACAAATATTTTTGTAGGCTTATCAAGCGTGGAAATATATCCTTAGCAAACCACGTAGTAATGACACTTGCACAACATTAATTTATATTAACACTCATGCTCATAAATTTTATGAGTCGTTATCCTGGAAAATATTTAAACATTTTGATTGAAACATTATATCGTATAGTAACTTAATTTTAAGAATTACTTGATTAATAAAAATTACTAATACGATATAATAAATAAAAAATCTTGAGTGCCATGGTGCATGCTTTGAAACAACTATTTATGACATTGTCAAAACTAACGAGGTGGGCTAGGACCTAATATATGCTTTAAATAAAACAAAATATAGAAGAATGAATAATACAAGAAGCATTAGAATTTCAAACTAATACATGCAAGAAATATATAGTTAAAGGGCAAGTGTAGATTTTTTCATGATATCACATAAAGGTGAAATAAGAGTTTATGAACTTTAACTTTATTTATATTTGAACTCGATACATATGGTGCTAAAAAAAATATTAATCACAAAAATTGTAAAACATGAAAATAGTAGAAATACAAATGATAATCATAAAATTCTTAAAACATTTGGACATCAATTCCATAGACTTTAATCAACATTGTAAATAATAGCTATTTGTGGAATGAATAAGCTTTCAATTCGGGGAGAAGAAACAAAAAATTTCGGTTTACCATAGTTTAAGTAAATGTTTCAACAAAATTTTATGAAAGTAATTCTTATTAGTTATCTCATAAGAATCTAACATGTGCGGAGCACGGGTGGGTGAACTAGTTAGACATAATTTTCATTTAATTTTAATCCCCTTGAATTACTATCCATAAATAAGAGTACAAACACCCACCACAAGACTTACATCACCACTGTTTTTTTTGTAATAATGGAAATAAATCCGGCTTCATCTATCAAGAGATAGAATCTAGCCAATTATTACATCAAGTTTTGAAGCAAACTCATGCGCATAACCAAACAAAGAACAATTTTAAACTAAAAGCAACCAATGTATCTCGATGATAGCCATCCATTGGAACTAAAAACTGTAAGAGCGTAAGATTCAAGGTCTTTGTCCCGCTTGGATCAAAGATACTCCTCCGGTCTTCATCTTCTTTGTAGACTTGCCCATTGCCTTAGCCAATATGTTCCCCCTCAATGACCTGCAAGAGATTTTTTTGGTCGACATTTATCAAAAACTACTTCGTTTCTAGTTATCCACAAAGTCCAACATAGTGCCGCAAAATGCTATTAATAACAATGAATTAAGCTTTTTATTTCCCACCTTGGTCCACCTTATAAATAAATCATTTATGTCATTAGGTGGTGATAACCCAAATAACATGTGTACAACACGCCATAAAGACTTGGCATAAAAACAATCGAAAAAGAGATGTTGAATTGTTTCAGAAAGTGACAAACCGAACAATTTTTATCACCACTCGAGTTACGCTTAACTAAATTATCCTTAGTTAAAATTACACCTCTTTTCAAGTACCACGTAAAAATTTTTAATTTTCATAGGAACTTTAATATGCCATATATCTTTTGACACTCTAACACCACTTGTTAGTGCTTAACGCAAAGACACATAGACTTGACTGTAAAGATTCCAGATGCGTTTAAACCCCAAGAAAAGGTATCCCTCTGTTAGCATAAATTTAAATCTTGCAAGGATGCAACAATTCTATACCAAGCATTTAGATTTACACCCGCTAAATTCCGTCTAAATGAAATATTTAGCGGGGTTGAACTAAGTACTTGTGCCACAAAATCAAAAAGTTTTCTCCTAACAATATTAAATAGCGATGGGAATTTATCTTTTAGAGGCTTATTGCCCAACCAAGTATCATACCGAACACGGTTTGAGACCCATCTTTTACCTTAAAAGAGCCAAGATCTAAAAAACAATCTTTGATGTTCATCAAGCTTTTCCAAAAGTGCGAATCTGTTGGCTTTTATAGCAACTCCCCAAAGTCTTGTCTTTTATATATTTATTTCTTATTAATTCTAGCCACGGACCATCTTCATTAGTAATTTGTAAAGCCACTTCTTGTCATGAACCAAAAAATTGGGCCACCCCGAGAGTTGCTAGATGGGCTCGACACGGCGGCCAGCCGCCCCGAGAGGGGCGGGGCTTGCGGGCCAAGGGGGCCGGCGCCCCTTGCCGCCGCCTTCCCTCTCCCGTCACGATTCAAGTTTGCTTCATATTCAAGTTAGGATTATCTTAGGTAATTTTTGGTGTGCAAGGGGATATCTCATCTATAAGGGAGACCCTTATTAGGAAAGAATAAATTAGGATATGCTTGTAAAAGGTATTCGATCGTATAAGGAAAACCTTATAGAGATTGCTTAGATTACAAGTCCCACTAGTTGGGCTATATAAGAAAGAGGCATGTAATCTCTAGGGGACAAGCAAGCAAATAAAAATATATCTTAAGCCTTCGGCTCCGTGGGCGCCGCCGCCGCCCCCACTCCAGCGCTGCGGCATCCGCCCCTACCGCCGCCCGCGTCCAAGGCCAGTAGCGGCGCCCGCCGCCCACACCACCGCCCGCCGTCATCATCCCCATCCTCCTCCTCTCCTCCCAATTCCCTAACTCACGTGTCAATTCCGGCCCAATCTGGCCGGAATCGGCAAATGGTATCCGGAGAGACGGGGCGATTCCCACCACCCATGGCTTTCGAGATGAAGGAGTTCACCCGCGACATTGAAGGCGCTCCTCGGCGACAAGCTGCGTTCGGATCAGCCGGCGCCGGCGACATCGAGACTTCGCCTCGCCCGGATGGAGTCGTCTACATCACGTCGAGGACCCCCGCACGTCGGCGACCACGCCGGGAGGGCGGCCAGCGGCTGCCACCCGGGCCCGGCCTGCGGGGGGCGGCCGCCACGCCACGGGCCGACGCCCGCTCCCCTGCCGTGGATCCCGTCGGCGGCTCCGACCTGCTGTCCTCCGGTGGAGGAAGATGATGGCGTTGGCGGTGACGCTCCGGCCGTCATCGGCGTCACCCTCGGCGACACCGCAGCACCGGCCGCCCTCTCCTCCCCACCCACACTTGCAACCATGCGGGGCCTGTTGATATTTCTTACACGATCCCAATTAGGAAGGCGAAAGAAATATATATGGGATATCTATCTAATCATGTTAGCTTGTATATGGGATTAACCTCATGATCCAATAAAGCGGAGTTAGGCGGTGTTAGTAGTGGGATGTAACATAGTATCATTATCCATAGTGGAGTTAATCTCACCAGGATATGTACTCAAGGTATACCACTCATTTCTAAGCATTACCTACGTACTAGTCTGTCACCCTAGCAATAACGCTCAAAGAAATGCGGGGTATGGTATTCTTGATTGGCCTTGATAAAAGAATGAACATGATATCTCGCAGCGCCGGATAGAAATATCAATTGTAGCACTTCACCGGGAGTAATCCGGTATCGTATTTATATTTTACCACGGGAAGGGAGTCTATGGAAAGTAGAGAGAAAAGGATGTCTAATGATTTAGTTTATGATTTATTTATGAGATCCACCTTACAGTATTGTAATGCAGAGTAGCCATATGCATCTAACATTACTCAACAGGGATAAGTCATAGGATAAAGATAAATATATAAATGATAAATACCCAAGTCTAAGATCATCATAAGCCACTAGTGTCATACGAGCTATTAACATGTTATAGAAAGAATAGAATGAATATTCCTAAGATACTCCTAATCATATATGTCAATGAATACTACAATTAGTGCAATACATCTAGCTATCATGGCAAGGTTGGATTACTTCTACACATGGCAAGCATTACCAATAACAACCAAGGACGAAAACTTGATCATTACCGTAATAATAAACTTCGACTAGTCCTACATTCGGAGGGTGGATTCCAAAGGACTCAACAGGGACTGTCACTCCCACGATCTACCACACGGCCCGAAATGTAGGGTGCAATTGCAGATAAACGTTGTATAAACACCACGTTTACACATTGCTTATCACCCACATAGTGATCATCTATATGGATGCTGTTGGCGGTCGTTATCGACCATTTTATACCGCCAATTTTTGTCCAAATCCGGAGAAACAAGCATACTTATGACACATATACATATTCTCGAGATAACATGTTTTGCAGGACAAACGCCGGAAACAAGTAGAAATGCACGAAGTAATGAACAAAGCGCAAATCAGAACGCACATTCCAGGAATGCGCTACCAAGGGGGAATAGAGAAAGCCCAACTCAAGGCCGAATGGACCAAAGCACCCCTAAACTATGGATCCAGGACGGCCCGGAGGCCCACAGGCGAAAGGCGGTCGTGAGACGGGCCACCCCGGTCGGCCGGACTAGAAGTGGGTCCGCCGGGACCCACGGTGCCGCCTCTCGAGCCGACCTTTCACAAAGCGGTTGCATGCCGCCATGCATAGGCGGTATTGCTAGGTGCTTCCTTATTTACCTCATCTAAACCGACCATCCTAGCTATAAATAGATAGTTGAGGGCTCCATTCAAAACACACCACACAAGAGCTCTCTCCCTCCACACTTGTATCTTTTACTTTTTGGTTAGTATTAGGAGCTTGGCAAGATGTAATACAAGTTCAAGATCAACTATGGAGGTACTTGGTATGATCCATTTATTGTTCTTCATATCATGTTCTTCATTTTGTTCTTGTTCTTACTATCGATATAGCTATGCTTATGAACTAGAGTATAGTTCTTATGATATGATCATAGCATATGAACTAGTATATAGTTTTCATGTTATGATCTTGTCATATAAAACTTTATGCTTAATGTATTATACATACATGCTTAGACCAAGTCCAAGTTGAGATGTAGAGTTCTACTTTGAGTTGGTCTTGGTCGATTGTTGGTTTCTTGGGATCGCCGTCGTTCGCCCTCGTGGCGGATGCTCTAGTAGAAGGACCCGGGGACGGGTAAGCCTTGTTACACGCTAGAGTAGTAGTCAATAGCTTGGGCGTGGTGTCTAGGCTAGTGGCTACCTTCGATTGCCCCATTCATCGAGACGGACGGGGTGGTAGGCGGCGGGTGGTGACAGCCACTGTCGGCCCCCTTGTAATCCCCACGTCTCGGGTGGTGCGAGCATTTCTTGGGAGGTACCTAGCGGAACTAGGTATAAGCCGGTGCCAAGTAAGTCAACAAAGGACCATAGCTATCTTAACTTAGAATCTATAATGGTACAAGCATGTAGTATACCCGGTCTCTAACATAGCTATTCGGGATATGCCTTGCTCTAGTTTAGGGTCTTCTTTATCCTTGAGACTGCTTTCGAATGTGTGTGTCAAGTTATCCTCTATCTACCGTACTTCATCCCCGTTATGAAATTTGGTCTATTGCATAGTCATGTTATTGTGTCCATGTTCCTATTAGAGACTTTCACACCATGCCTTCCACGTGGAAATACGATACCCTGAATACTTCCGGTGAAAGCTACAATGGCATTTCCGTGCGCTATGCGGAACCCTTTACGTTTGCGTTAAGAAACGCCAACAAGCTTTCGGCGCCGTTCTTGGGAAGGCGTTGGTTAATGGAATGATCTATTAGAACATGTTCATGATAATATACATGAGTAGTAGTCATTGTTTACAATAGGGGTTTATCATAAAAACAAAAAAAATATATATATATATATATATATATATATGATGAAAATGAAATGTCCTCCTTTGAAAGCTTCAATAAAATTTTGAAAAAAAAATAATAACAACTAGCTCAAATTGCTTTGCTCTGCATATGTTTTCCATTGAGGCAATTACGAGGATGGTAAGTCCCTTGTCATCTACCATATCGCAACGATGCGGGAAAAATCAAAAAGCATGGGGGTACAACCCGATCCGATGGGTGTTGAGCTAGCTTGGGGAGGACCACAACAAGGTAATGAGAAACCTACACTCTCATCCTTTGTCCATTACCTTGCCAAAAAAAGCTAATTATTTTGTTAAGCCTTTGCAATGCCTTTATCTCCATTGGATGAATCTTGTTATCAATTCATGCTTCCTTTTTCTAAATTGGCATGTTATGGTTTTGGAAGTTTTGGTTTTTCGAATGATCATGCTTCCATAGGCTTTTTGAATTAAGCATGGTGCTTAGGTCAAAATGACTACCTTAATCGAATTAGACACGAGTCAAGTTTGATTATTGAACCGTGAATGCTAGTGTAGAATTTGGTTGACCATTTGGACTAACCCCTGCAGAATTTATCAACTTCAAGAGGGTGTGTCCCGGAGATGACAATGGAGATCGATCTTGTTTGGTGAACCAAAAAAATATTTTTATAATAATATGAATAATAATAATAATAATAATAATAATAATAATAATAATAATAATAAAATAATAATAATAAAACCTTTCAAACCCCAAGTATGGTTGTCCTGTTCTTCCAATTTCATCACAAGACAAGCTTGGGGGAGTCTCCAACCACGCCAACAATCACGACATCAACGCATGGCATGCACAAGGTAGCAACGTTCTTAACCAAAGGTAAGTTAGAAGCTAGCTTGGGGAGGACTCCACAAAGGTAAATCTCACATTTATTTAATCATTTCTATCTTATAAATGATGAGATATGATGAAAACATAATAACAATAATATTTATTCCACTCTCATATGTGTTATGGAATGCTAGTTTCTCCATGTTGAAATGTTGAATAGTTGCTCTGTCTATAATTCACTAGTGCCTAGTTTATAACTTTGTATTCCGCAATGTTTAGGTTTGTTGGCTAAAATGTCTCATCCTAAAAACTTGATAAATTGTGGGTTACGCCGCTTTCCACCTCGTTGGTATTGCCGCTGCGATGCCGTTCATGGATCTGTCCAAGAAGAACTCTTCGGCCGAGTGTGGGACGAATTCACTCACCGCCTACGTCATCGCTTCCGACCACCCACCTACCTCGACACTTCGGGCGTACGCGCCGCCTTCACAGGGGAGGCAAGCTGGGCGACTACATCGACGCCCGAGGTCTATGCTTCACGCATGGATTTTGAGGGAAAGACCACCGTGTCGACCTCTTCGTCGAAGGCTTGCGCACCTCGCGGCGGACGACACTCGAATGGTTCGAGCCCGTTCGATGGAGGAAGCCATCGACCTCGCCCGCCCGATTACAACGACGAAGAGCGGATGACGCCGAGCCGGGCGGCCGGGCGACGGCCAGCGCAACGCCGGCCATCACGCTTACACCGGCAACATCGACGACGACATCATGGCCGCCCTGGTTGACCGCATACCAGGCCAGCAGTGTCTCGCTGTTGCTATGGACGACATCGACGGCCCGACGTCGAACGCGACATGATCACGAGCTGCACCATTGGCGTTTCTTAACGCACACGTATAAATCCGCAAGCGCCGCGGAATTGTCGTTGTAGCTTTCACCCGAAAATATTCAGGGTATCGTATATTCCACAAGGAACGGTTGCTCTCTAATCTTTGAGCAGGGCCACCCTAGGATAACTATGGATAGTGAGGTATCTTTATGGGGCTTAGGTTTTGGTGCGGGGATTTCTAGGGCTTGTTATCTCCTTGCTTCGGACCTCGGCCCTCGCCCAAACCGGGCGTCCCGGCAATTAGCTCTACGTCATAGCCGAACGTGGGGGGGATTTCAAGGGGTCAAGGCTTGTCACGACCCAGCCGCCTACCCCCTCAACCGTGGGATGCTTCATAAAAGATAGGTGAACGCTAGCCCAAACACCACGTTTGCACTACCATCCACAACTCTTGGGTTGATCAAGGTTCCCCGGTCAAAGAGGTCCTTCTCCAAGAGTTATGACCCGAAGGTACGACTATCGATCCCGCAAGTCTATAACAGCTAAGATAATATACTTGAAGAACAATAAGCCGAAAGATAATCACAAGCTTTCTTACCAAAGTGTAAGTAGCTTGTAGAGGTATTAGCGTGGCGGGTGCCGACAAGTCCGCAAGACTCGACCACCCGAGATCCACGGCGCCTTTTGGGAGGCACACACCGGACTCCATGGAGAAGAGGCCAAGCCCTCTTCTACTCTTCCCTCTCTGACTCTCCATTAGAACTAAGAGGAAGAAGAATAAGAATAAGAGTGGGACTTCTTCCTCTCTTCTACATTGTGGCTCCTCCTTGTATTGTATGAAATTGGTGTGTCTTTACAATGAGGGGAGAGGGCCTCCTTTTATAGGTAGAGGAGAGGGGGCTTATTGGAAAATGTCCCTCCCCATATGGAAGGAGCCAAACCGACCTTGGTACACTGCCTAATTTGCTAAACCGACCAACCAATGTCGGCAACGCCAGATTATGGAAGGTAACAAACTGCCTCCCGAAAGCTGGGCTCGAACCGCCTTAGCGAGGGTGCGGCGCACCTGTCAGGTGGTGCGGCGCGCCCTCGGGCCCGCCCTGGTTCGGGCTTCGCCAGCGGGCGTGTGTGGGCTTGAAAAGTTGTGTGGCGGTGTTTGCTCGGCCCGGTTCTGCGTGTTTGGTCCATTTCTTCATTAGGCTTGATGTTCTTGAGAATGCGCTTTCCGGGGGAGCGCCTTTTGGTACTTTTTTCACTTGTTTCTTATATAAATCTGCACAATAATAATTTGGACACTATAAGTGGAATTATGTCAATAATAAATGTATATGTGTGTAGTAAGGTATAGTTTCAACCCCTTATTGGTAGAATGTTGACGTTAAAAATGTGTCGTTAGTGACCGTCAACAAACTCCCCAAGCTTACCCTTTGCGCGTCCTCGAGCAAAAAAGATAAGTACTTGGTTGTTGATCGGGAGTTGCTACTATGCCAATTATGTTCTAAGTGCCGGGGTTATAATAAGATTTTCTACTAGAGTTTGAATAAAATGGCATGCCTTTGCTCACCCTTTATTACCTTTCATCGTGGCGGGGCTTTTTAGCTTTTCTTAAAGCCTTGGGCGGTTGCCGATAGAACGGTTATAACGAAATACTTTTCATTCATCCTTTTGATCAACTTTCTCATCCGGGATTTATTTATTTAAGTTCTATTTTGTTTTTCGAGAAAGTATGGGCTTTATTGCTATATATATATATTTTTTTTTTTTTTGAGAGGTGGGCTCTGCTCGCCCCTAGACTTTTGTCTTTTATTTTCTCTCTTTTTTTTTTTTGGAGATGTGGGCTCTACTCGCCCTCGGACACATGTCCATTTTTCATCTCTTTTTTTTTTTTTTAGCATAGCCCATATCATTTCTCTTTTCTTTCAAATTAGATTCCCGGATGTCAAGTTTCTCTTTTGGACGAAATCATAGCAAATCCATTTGTACCATATCATACTTGGCAACAACTTAGACTAGATAGAGCCTATGCAACCCACATGAATCAGGTTTTTTTTTTTTTTTTTTTTTTTAGGTGAGTTTTTAGACTTAGCCACTAAACCCAAACTTTAGAGAAATTCGAATTATAAACTAGGCACGTGGCAAAACATAAGACGAGCAACTATTCATCATTTCAACAGGGGTATAACTAAACATTTCTACAACACATATATATGGAGTGGAATAAATCTCCTCTCTCTTTTTCTTTAGCATAACTCATCATTTCATAAGATAGAGAATATAATCAAAATGTGAGATGCACGTTACCTTTCTTGGAGTCCTCCCCCAAGCTAGCTCTTTACTTACCTTTCATGGTTGTGCTAGCTTGTGCGCGTAATGATTTGAGTTGTGATTGGTCGCGGGGTTGGAAGCTCCCCCAAGCTTGTCTTTTGATGTCATCACAAAAAACAGGACAAGGAACTTGGGGTTGAAAGGTTTATCTCCTCTTCTCTCATCTCTCCTCCTTCTCTTCTCTCCTCTTTTTATTATTATTGTGAGATGTGAGAGTGAGAGTTTTGCACAAACCACCGTTTGAAGAGGAAGGAGTTAATGGTAGTCGTTCGTCTCGTCCTCCTCCATCATGAGTTGCTTTCGGTGTTTGTGCATTGTGTTGGGGAGGTCTTAAAAGTTTGTTCATTGTGTTTAAGAGATCTCCCCACACTTGGTCTTGTACCTGGTTTTATTTAAAACAAAGAAAACAAAACCAAACAAAACTAACACATATGGTTCTACCTTAGGTTTGAACACCGTGAACCTTTATTGTAAGAACTTTATTTTATTTTATTATTATTTTATTTTTATTTGTTCACCTCATCATGACTCAAGCAAGGCTCATAAAAGAGGCAGTGTAAGCATAGCCTTGATTCATCTCCGGCATAAGATACTCCCAAGGATTATGACAACGAGCTCTAAGTTCATTAATCAAGATCCAACACCATGTCGAATTTTTTGATTAAAGGAGATCTTTTTAACCTAAGCACCATGCTCAATTTAAAAAGACCTATGGATGTATTACACATATACATGTAGGTACACCCAAACTCAAAACATATGTCATGGCATGGGAAGCATAAAATTTCATGGAGACAAAAATGAGTGAAGAGGTGGTGAATGTTACCTTTGCATACCTGGGTATTAAATACCGTCAGCATTTATGGATGAAGCATTGAATTTGTTCTTGCGGTTTGCTTGATGGCTCAGCCAGGGAGCTTCTCAAGGCCAGGCCACACACACACTTGTGTGTATGCGGGCCATGGGTCTTGATGATAGCAAAAAAGGATGAGAGGCAAGCCCTTCTTGCTTGTTGAAGCAATGAAGGGTGGAGTCGAGCGGCGCATTGATGTTTATGTAGGGCCAACATACTCCTCTCTCTCTTATTATATCTCTTTTTTTTTATTCTATATATTTTTTTTCCCCCCCCTTTTTTTTATCTCTCTCTCTTTTTTATTTACCTCTCTCTTTTTCGCTCTCTTTTTTTTTTCAATTCTCCTTTTTTTTTCTTTTCTTGTTTTTAGCAATGCGGGGCTAACATCATCTTTTATTTACCATCATTTTTTTTTTTGTATGATGCCTTGGTGTATGGAACTTAAGGTTTTCACCATCTTTCCCCACACTTGGACTTTTATGAAAAAAGTCAAGTTTTGAAGGTCCCGGGTCTCCTTTTTGAGTGTGTTCCACCATCCATGAGAATCAAAGTTTTTTTGTTGATGTGGCCCCTATGTTCTCGGCGTCGCATGCCTCTTTGTTCTTCTTAATCGATCTCCACCTGAAATGGTTAGCGACAAGAATACCCGAAGGTGCATACTAAACTTGATAACATGTTCTTGCTTTTATTAATAGGAGAAAGAGATATTATTATTATTGTTATGAAAATAAAAGCGAGGGAAAACTTTTTTTTTTTTTTGAGGAAATAAAAGAGATATAAAAAATTATTGTTTTTTTTTTTTTTTGAAAAGAGAGATAAAATTTATTTTATTTATTTATTTGGAAAGAGATAAGATAATTCTTTTTTTTTTAAAAAAAGGGTTTCCAATTTTTTTTTTTAATGACAATAATAAGAGATATAAAAGTATATAAATTTAATTTATTATTATTATTATTATTTTGATATTACGGGGTATCTCCCCAAAGATTAGCTTAAGTTATGGTCGTAAGCTTGACCGGGGAAAACATCTTGCGGTGGTGGTGGTGAAGTTCCCGCCACCACTAAGAATTTACGCTCAAAAGGCGCTGCAAGGTTAGCGTCATCATGCTACTATGAGGCTTGCAACCATTCTTAAAAAGGTTTACAAAGAGAACCAAGAGATGGTTATAATTTTTAAATCGAAGCACTTTCGGCTAGAAGCAAGACAAACTCAAGAAGACCCAAAGGTGAGCATGTAGGAAGTCTCAATTGACAACTTGTTATGCTCAAAAACAAATTTCCACTTGGTCTCAAGAGTTGTCGCTTCGTGCATGTCCATGGCACATGAGGTTTTCTCCTCAAAAGATGTGTCATGAAGGACGAACGTTGAATCTTGACCATTGTCAAGAACAACGTTTTGTTGGCCAGAAGGGACATGACTTGTGTTCGTGTGAGGGGCGGCAGGTGTTTCGTTTCACTAAGATGTGTTAACAACTTGGGTGAAGCGAATAGAGTTATAAACCGCCTCCTCGAACGGATTTTGGTTGGGAAGATGCTTCGCCTTTGGGATGTCTAGGTGTGAGAGGCGGAAGCAATCTTTCCCAACTTCTCATCACGGCTCCCCCTCTATAGGTTTTTCGTGAAAAAGTTTTTTTTTTGAGAGGGTAGCCTATGAGAAGATCGAAACCAAGGATGGGATAGACATGGAAGTCTAAGTGCACCTCAGGTTACGAGGTTCTGCCATCATCCTTGAATTCAATCGCGAACTCCGAAGGACGAAGCATTCCTTCCTTCGGTGTTCATGGTTCGGAGAGAGGGCTCAACAGTCGGTTCCAATGGCGGTACGAGGAATGGCTCGGCCCGATGAGTGCTCCTCAATGCTTGACATGCCCTTAATATGGAGGGAATAGGTTCTACAACGGGAGAAGCAAGCTTCTCTAGGATGTGTTCAAGGGTTTTCCTACGTTCCGTTGTAGGTTTACGTGCAAACAACCCTCCAACGGTCATGTCAAGGCATAGGGCAGCATCTATGTCAAGACCCAACAAACATATGCAAAGGCACACTATCGGGTAATGACAAGTCTAGGCCAACATGTATAAACATTATAAATCTGGCCTAGGCTGCACCTATGGACTCCTTCTCATCCTACTTGAGATCGAGGGTTGTCCTTGGTAGGCATTGATGGGGAAGAATGCTAGACAAAAATTGTCTTTGAGTTCTTCTCAGTCCCCATTCAAATTTCCTACGACAATAGTGTACTATTGTTTTGCTTTCCCTATGAGGGAGAGCAGAAACAAATTCCACATGTGAATGTCTTGGATCATGCTAGGAATGCTGAGGCATGATCATAATTCCTCGAAATCTCATAGGTGGCAACATAGATTTTCAAAACGGTCACCAGAGATGGAGTGCCCGAACCAAAGTTTTTTTTTTTAATCAGGGTGAGTTCATAGCCAGATAAAAATTTTGGTTTTGAAAAAGATTTTGGCCCTGTAAACTCCCCCTTTGGAGAAGCAGGAAGATTTTGAATTTGGTACTGGCTTCATTTTGGAAAAAGGTAAAATAAATAACTATTTATGATTTTTTTTGGATACAACACACGGGTGCTCTAGGCTCAGAGAGAATTACAACAACCATTCCCCGGCAATGGCGCTAGAAAGCTTGTTGACGTTTCTTAACGCACATAGATAAATCCGCAAGCGCACGGAATTGTCGTTGTAGCTTTCACCCGGAAATATTCAGGGTATCGTATATTCCACAGGGAACGGTTGCGCTCTAATCTTTGAGCAGGGCCACCCTAGGATAACTATGGATAGTGAGGTATCTTTATGGGCTTAGGTTTCGAGGCGAGGGATTTCTAGGGCTTGTTATCTCCTTGCTTCGGGCACCGGCCCTCGCCCAAACCGGGCAGAGTCCGGCAATTAGCTCTACGTCACAGGCCGAACGTGGGGGGGATTTCAAGGGGCGGTCAAGGCTTGTCACGACCCGGTAGCCTACCCCTCAACCGTGGGATGCTTCGCAAAAGATAGGTGAACGCTAGCCCAAACACCACGTTTGCACTACCATCCACAACTCTTGGGTTGATCAAGGTTCCCCGGTCAAAGAGTTCCTTCTCCAAGAGTTACGACCCGAAGGTAAGACTATCGATCCCGCAAGTCTATAACAGCTAAGATAATATACTTGAAGAACAATAAGCCGAAAGATAATCGCAAGCTTTCTTACCAAAGTGTAAGTAGCTTGTAGAGGTACAAGCGTGGCGGGTGCCGACAAGTCCGGCACTCCGACCACTCGAGATCCACGGCGCACCGGGAGGCACACCGGGACTCCATGGAGAAGAGGCCAAGCCCTCTTCTACTCTTCCCTCTCTCACTCTCCATTAGAACTAAGAGGAAGAAGAATAAGAATAAGAGTGGGACTTCTTCCTCTCTTCTACATTGTGGCTCCTCCTTGTGTTGTATGGAATTGGTGTGTCTTTACAATGAGAGGAGAGGGCCTCCTTTTATAGGTAGAGGAGAGGGGGCTTATTGGAAAATGTCCCTCCCCATATGGAAGGAGCCAAACCGACCTTGGTACACCTGCCTAATTTGCTAAACCGACCAACCAACGTCGGCAACGCCAGTTATGGAAGGTAACAAACCGCCTCCCCGAAGCTGGGCTCGAACTGCCTTAGCAGGGGTGCGGCCACACCAGGTGGTGCGCGCGCACCCTGCTGGGCCCGGCCTGGTTCGGGCTTCGGCAGGCTGGTGTGTGTGGGCTTGAAAAGTTGTGTGGCGGTGTTTGCTCGGCCCAGTTCTGCGTGTTTGGTCCATTTCTCCATTGGGCTTGATGTTCTTCAGGAATGCGCTTTCCAGGGAGGTGCCTTTTGGTACTTTGTCCACTCGTTTCTTATATAAATCTGCACAATAATAATTTGGACACTACAAGTGGAATTATGTCAATAATAAATGTATATGTGTGTAGTAAGGTATAGTTTCAACCCCTTATTGGTAGAATGTTGACGTTAAAAATGTGTCGTTAGTGACCGGGCAACATGCACGGCCACGACGACCAACAAGGAGCTCGGGATCATCTCCAACGCCATCGAGCTACGGGCTCAGTGCGAGTGGAGCCTCCACTATGGCATCGTGAGGTACTTCCACCGCTACTACATCCCCGGCCGCTGCTTCTCGAGGACTTCATCTTTGGGGAGAACGTTCACGCATGGTGTAGCAATGGGCTTCCACCTCCCCAATCATCCCGGGAGGATCGGGCGTTCCCGGCAAGCGTCCTTCTTCTCCGGCCACGCCCGACGAGCGGATCGAGGGTGCCACCGTCCTCCTCTTCGACAACAACGGCGGCGTCTTCTTCCGCATTGGGAACGTCACCGTCGGTGCAGCATGGACGCGGAGATCCATGCGGGCGCCGTGAGCACGCCCGACCTACTCTGGTCGCCTCCTGGACTTCACCTCCTCGCCGCCCACGCCGATCCACGCGTCACCGCAGCTCCATGCTAAGGTGACAGCCGACGACCTACACCTACACGTCTCCTCCGCCGACCCGCCAGGATGATCGAGCTCGGGACCCTCGGCGCTTCATGCGTCGTGCATGGGCGGAAGTCCCTTCGTGCGCCACCGAGCTTCAAGTTCAGCATCTACCCGGCGACCTCCACCTCGACCGACACAAGGACGCCCGATCCGCAACCACGACAACGACAAGTCGGGTCCTCTCGTCTTCTGCCGGGCTGGAGTAGTCACCTCCCCGATCGGGCTGCCCTTCGCCACTACGTGGTGGGTTGGGCGGCACGTGGACGCGCCGCCCTCGTCGAACGGTGGGGAGATGTCATGAACCAGGAGTGGGCCACCTCGAGAGTGGCTAGATGGGCTCGACACGGCGGCCGGCCCGAGGGGCGGGCGCGCTGCTACAAGAAGGGGCCGGCGCCCCTTGCCGCCGCCGCCTTCCCTCTCCCGTCGATTCGAGTTTGCTTCATATTCAAGTTAGGATTATCTTAGGTAATTTTTGGTGTGCAAGGGGATATCTCATCTATAAGAGAGACCCTTATTAGAAAAAGAATAAATTAGGATATGCTTGTAAAAGGTATTCGATCGTATAAGGAAACCTTATAAAGATTGCTTAGATTACAAGTCCCACTAGTCGGGCTATATAAGCAAGAGGCATGTAATCTCTAGGGGACAAGCAAGCAAATAAAAATATATCTTCGCCTTCGCTCCCGTGCCGCCGCCCGCCACCACCCACACCAGCGCCCCCGCCCCTGCCGCCGCCCGCGCCTCCAAGGCCGGCCGCCGCCCGCCCACGCCACCGCCGCCGCCGTCATCCCCATCCTCCTCCTCTCCTCCCAATTCCCCAACTCACGTGTCAATTCCGGCCCAATCTAGCCGGGATCGACACTTACTTAATAGGCATTTATTTTGTATACTCGGATTCGAATACCCAAATCCTCCTTGATCTTTGG
Source organism: Hyparrhenia diplandra (assembly GCA_015847255.1). NCBI lineage: Eukaryota > Viridiplantae > Streptophyta > Magnoliopsida > Poales > Poaceae > Hyparrhenia > Hyparrhenia diplandra. Next base: position 294,690 of record JADLZK010010481.1, on the reverse strand, counting down.
GTTGGCATAAAATTCTCCATTTTGCTAATCTATATTTCTTTTTATGCTCGTCATTTTGCCGATAAAAGCGATCTAAAACAGTCTATTTTTTCAAGAACACCTTTCGGTAGCTCGAAAAAGGACATCATAAACATCGGTAAGCTAGACAATGCATCAATTTATAAGGACAAGCCGCCCTCCTACCGACATCAATTTTCCTTTCCATCCAGTTAGTTTCTTTTCAATCCTTTCCTCAATAATTTTCCAATCTTTATTGTTTAGCTTTCTGAAGTGCATTGGTAAGCCAAGATAACGAAAAGGAAATTTCCCTATGGCACAACCAAACAATTGCGAATAAAACTCTTCCTGCTCTTTTGCTTTACCAAAGCAAAATATCTCGCTTTTATGGAAGTTTATCTTTAAGCCCGATAATTGTTCAAAATTACTTAGTAAAAGTTTCATATTTACTGCCTTTTGAACATCATGGCTCATAAAAATAACTCGTGTCATCCGCATATTGTAGAATGGACAAACCATCCTGGATTAAGTTTGGGATAATTCCCTCAACCATCCTGGATTAAGTTTGGGACAAACCATCCTTCGCTCTTGCAATCAGTATAGCCAACATGTCGACCCACTATATTAAATAGTATGGGCGACATGGGGTCACCTTGCCTCAAGCCCTTTTTGGTTTGGAAATAATTTCCTAATCAGTCATTTACTTTAATATTAACATTTCCTCCTTCAAGAAAAGCTTTCTATCCATTTGCACCATTTTTTGTGAGAAGCCTTTCATTCTCAAAGTTTGTTGTAAAAAACTCTATTTAACTTTATCATAAGCTTTTTTCAAAGTCTATCTTAAAAAATTACCCCATCTTTCTTTTTAGTATGAAGTTCATGTATTGTTTCATGAAGTATCACTTGCTCCTTCCATAATATTCCTTCCTGGGGAAAAAGTCGTCTATGTGGGTTTAATTATCCTCTTTGCTACGGTAGTTAATCTATTTGTTGCAACCTTAGTGAATATTTTGAAAGACACATTCAAGAACAGATGAGTTTGTATTGCTGAATTACTTTTCGCATTATTCATCTTAGGTAAAAAGTATGATGGTTCCAAAATTAAGGCGATTTAAAGGCAAACCTCCTTGATGGAATTCCGTAAACAAAGCCATCGATGGATCGTCCTTTATAGTGTTCCAAAAGACCTGATAAAATCCTGTAGGAAAACCATTTTGGGCCGGTGCCTTATTATGTTCCATCTGAAAAATTGCAGCTCTAACCTCTTCAACAGAGAAGGGTTATGTTAGAAACTCATTCTCCAACTGAGAGACCTGTGGAATATCCGCAACATTTGCCTCCTCCAACATAAATTGTGAGGCGTCCGGTGGACCAAAAGGCCCTTATAATACTTGGTAATATGCTCTTTTAATTGAGTATCACCATTTATTATATTATTCCCATCCTCCACCTGAAAAATACGAGTTTTGCGATGTCTACCATTAGCAAGCAGATGATAATATTTCGTATTTGCATCCCCTTCTAACAGATGTTTTGCCTTTGCTCTTTGGTACCACTTAATTTCTTCCTCCCTTAATAATTCAGACTAACCTTTCATTTAACACATGTTTTAGATCCAGTTCCGATTGATTGAATGAGATTATATACTTCTTTTTTTGTCTAGTTCGTCCAGTTTGTTCAGCAATTCTGTTTTTTCTTTTTTGTACGTGCCACTGACATTTTTAGCCCATCCACGGAGATATTGGCGAAGCCTTCTAATCTTAGCCTGCCAACGCTCCATAGGAGTGCCAAGTACTGAGGTATTTTGCCATACGACTCACCATCTCACAAAAATCCATCTCGTAGTAACCAACCAAGTTCAAATTTGAACCGACGTTGATTATTTGGGGATGAATTATTTGTAGAGAAGAGTAAAGGTGTGTGGTCGAAATTTCTCTATTTAAAGTATGTACAAGACGTGAGGGAAATTGTTTTCAAAGTCGGTAGAAGCAAGGACTCTGTCTAACTTTTCAAAAGTTTGGTTGGGAAGATTATTATCCCAAGTGAAGTTTCTACCCGACATTTCTATCTCTCTTAAATTAAGTGTATCTATCACGGCATTGAACATAAAAGGCCATCTGTCACTATAATTAGCATTGTTTTTTTCTTATCTGGTCTCCGAATAATATTAAAGTCACCACCTATAATCATAGGTATAGCTTCTTTAGAACATACACGGACAAGCTCGGATAAAAATTGTGCTTTGTGTTCAACTTTATTGCGGGTCCGTAAACGAAATAAGATTAAATTTGAAATCATCTTCTTTATGCCTTAACTTGAAACGAACAAAAAGTCTCCTTCCTCAATCTCACCAATGTCAAAAATCAACAAATGAACACCTAGAACCATACCACCGGATCTACCCCTTGGAGCTTTACAATGCCACGAGATAATCTCTACCAAAGACAGATATTATTCAAAGTGGATTGTGGAAAATCAAACTCTACCGGGTTTCCGATAAGGCAATGAAATCTAGGTTCTTTTCTTTTGTTAAATCGACAAAAATTTATACTTTTTATAATCTGCAAACCCATTACAATTCCAAAAAATTCCTTTCATCGGTTCAAATTGTTTTTTTTATTTATTTTTTTCTTTTCCCTCTACCTCTACCGGAAAAAGAGATGATACAGAGTTTGTAAACAATTAGGATCACAACCCCCATCACCTAGCCCCTCGGTAAGCTCGAACAAATTAGATTTAGAGCCTCTAGGTCTAAAACATCCTCAACCGAGCAATCTATATTAGCATCATCATTGTCTAAATTTTTTAAAGAAACTGAAACTTGACTTTCGCCTAACCGATTATATTCAACATTTCTTAGTAACTCTAAAGAATCATGAACACCCAAGACTATTGTCTCCTAAAACAATACCCAAATCCTTTCTTGAATTAAATAAAGAAAAGATCATCTCTAGAAATAAAAGACATTTGTTTTAAGTTATTACCTTTCAGCGTCATGTCCTCCGGGTTCTGGTGCATTTTAACTTAGCCGCCTTCTCCAAAGAATTCGATCCATGCTTGATGCAGCCCTCTTGCTTGACTTCTCGGATGTCACTATCCCACCAGATTGTTCTTTTAATTTTTGATCATTCTGAGTCATTTATAGGGCCCTTCAGGCGCAGGAGTCCACGACCATTGCCACCGGGCACCAGCTCAACCACGGGCCTTGCGGCCTTGCGTCTGCATACCGCTTCCCCCTCGCCTAAGTTCTTGTTGCACCCCCTTAGGATCAATGTCCATCTGTTTGTTCACTTCTGTGTTTCCTTTGGGTTCAGAACCCGGGTTTACATCCTTCTCCTTCTCCTTCTCTTCCTCTCCCTCATTAGGCTTATCCTTTTCTTTTTCATTCTCTCCATTTTTAGGGTCCTCATCTTCCATAGTAGAGTCCAAATCTAACGAGTTGGCTCACCATCCAAGCCCCCTTGTTCCACTCCAAAGCTGTAGGCGTATACAAAATCCCCAATAACCACATCCACATACGGTGGAATGAGGTTAGGATCAAGCACAGCTACCTTCATTCTTGCTCTACCATATTTCTTTAAAAAATTAGTGTCAACACATTTCGGAACACCTAGGATTGAAGCAACTGCCCAAATAATGGGGAATTGTTTTAATTCCTTTGGTAGTCCCACAAACTGCACCCACTTCTTATCAATCTCATATTTAACTACTTCATTGTCTTTACCCTTCTCAAATTTTCTCAGCCCTGGAGTAGTTTTTGTCTTCATTTCACCCCAGTTCACCACTTGTTTGTAACCAATCGGCCAAGGAAAAATTAGTGACGAAGGAATTTTTGTCCTTCACCTCAATTTCCCAAGTGGACTTCCCTGGTAGTAGCATATCTAGTTCCACTGCCAAAATTTCAGCAATAATAGAACTTTCTAAGACACACACTACCGCTGATGTTTCATCTACTTTCTCTTTAACATTCTCTGAATTCACAGGAATATAATAAAATCCCAATCCTTCCACAACATAGCCATAGGGAAGAGCCGAGACTTTTGTTTTCTTCATATTCGGACAAGCTTTTGTGACATGGTCACCACAACATAAATCGCAAAACGTAATAGTTGTGCAATCATGTATGGTATGGCCTTTAGTCAAACATCTATAACAAAATGGTTTGGCTTTTTTCTTAGAGCCTTTTGATGCCTCGGGAATATCAAGTGAAACCTCATTCTCTCGGTGGGACAAGTGACAATAGGCTCTTACCGGTACCTGCAAAGATTGAGATCATCCTGCTCCCTTGCCGGGCCGACTTGACTTGAGTTCGCCCGTGCGCTTCTGTTGCCGGTCCACGGCGGTGCATGTGATGATGACGCTTGAAGCGAGACTACCGAGTCCAGCACCTTGGCGGGCGGGCTACGACACCGGACCTCCTTGCTGCACGCTTGGCCGCCGGTCGCCATGGCACGCCCCGGCCAGCCATGCCGCCCACTGGCCCGGCCTTGAGTGGCCACTCCGACCACCACCCGCCAACACTGCTGCCGGTTGCGGCTGCTGCGGCGCCACCGCTGCGGCCGGCCGGCGTAAAGGTTGGTGGGGAGGCACCGGTTGTAGCGAGGGCCTCCAAAGCCCCCACCACGCCCGTCCCCGCGCCAAAACCTCGTGGCGCCACCGCCAAAACCACCGGTTCGGCGCCGTCCACGAGCCACGCCATGGAAGTTGTTTGCGGTGCCATATCCGCGGTAGCTGCCATGGCCTCTGGCGTTGAAGCCATGGCCCGCGACCCGCGGGGTAGCCATACCCCCGGCCATGGCCTCCATACCCCGGATCAAAACCCGGTTCGAAACCAGGCGTAAAGCCAGGGTTGAAACCCTGCCCTTGGCCACCTCTTCCTCCATTGCGAGCACCGAACCCCCCACCATTGCCGCCACCTTGCGATGCCATCGATCTCCCTTCACGAACAACCGCAAAAAGTCCGACCGGATGCACGAGAAGGTGAAAATGGCGGCCGTAGATGTTGCGGTCTCTTAGTGTTAGGGTATGATTTGGTCCCAGTCGTCGAGAAAAAGAGCACAGAGGCCCTTGGTGGGTCTGTAAAATTTGCCCGCCCAAATTCTATTCTTGATCGCCCAACGACGAGATCGACTTTCCCGTTGTGTCTCCTTTGCGACAAAACGATCGTAGAGATCGTATTTGCCACGGAAGGCGATGGCGGAAAAGTAGGATCCGTTTCTCGATTTTCAAAATTTCAAAAAAATTCGAACTGCTTAGCGGCTTTCCGGACTGACAATCTTGTTCTTCGTCGAATCGGGCGATCCACCGATTGACACCGGTGGCCGATGAGTAGGTCGCCGTCGACTTTTACCGAGAACTCCCCGACAAGATGCCGCCTCTATGCAATCACCCAATGTTCTCGAAGGAGAAACACGATTCGGTGGCGGCGGGCCTTGCCAAGGTGTCCCGGTCTCAATCTTCTTGCGCACCATCGTTTGAACAATCGATTTAGAAAGTGCAAGACCCTCTAAGTTGTGATCATTACCTTGCAAAGCTTTTTCGGCTTTGAGAAGTTGGTCGAAGGAGAAGCCCGCTCGATTCGCCTCGGCGATGAACTCCGGTCGGGAGATCATCTTCATCCGATGAATCCTCGTCCCTACGGCGTGCCCCAAAACTTGTAGGTTAAGGCGCTCGGCTTGAGGCGGACCGCATGAATCGGTTTTGGCCGCTGGCTGGTCGACCGCCAAGCACCCCGCTTGCACCGCCGGTCGCCGTCCTTCCTCGCACCTCCGCTTGTCGGCTTCAACGTCGGCGAACTCCCGGTCGGACATGGACACAACTTCTCTCAAGTTGTAGGCGCCATGGTGAGTCGTCGACTCCCGGGATCACGAATCCCCGTGCGGCCCCGGCTTGCGGGACTTCTTGCGAAGGCTACCCTTCCCTCGACGTTCGCCGGCGGACCGACAACCGGAATGGTCATCGGGCCGGGGTCCAACGGATCACCACCTGCGTCGCCCTCACCCTCACCCCCATCGGTAGCTCTTCAAGACTCAAATGTCGGCAATCGGCCTTTGGTATCACCACTTACCTACTTGTATAGAAAAGGAAAAGAAAAACTATACAACTTCAGAGCTACCAACACAAGAGTACTATAGGAAAAAACTACTCTAGCTACTCTAACTATCTTGGACTGCTTTGAGAATTTGTAGACTTGGCTAGGCGAAATTGATCTATGTCATCCTTGCATAAAAAAGCTACTTGCATCGGCTGCAACTGTTGGTGCAGGAAAATTCTTCTGTTTCATTCCTTCCACACATTCCACCAAAGGTAAATTCTTCTGTCTCTATTCCTCCGCTTTTTCCAACTCAAATAGCACCACATGTAGGATTGCCATTTGTAGCTCAAACTTGCCCATCATTGACCTCCTCCAGATTTTCAGGGCTCTTGTTGTACGCATTAGCTTGACATGTAAAGTGAGGAGGGCATTTTGTGAGTTAACAGGCTGCTCCCATCCCTTTTCACCGTTTCCTAGAAGCCCAACATCATGGTCCAATACGCTTCGAAACAAAAGCCATGGTAGAATCCGAAGGCTTGTAGGTCTATCCGTGGAAAGAGCTCAACCCATTCCGACGATACAAACATACGATCAATCTTGGTCATAGTTGGGTTTTGCTGATTGCTGCACCAAGTGAATCGTACTACCATGAAGATCCAACGGTACTAACTGTAGATTATCAATCATACCTCTAAACCTATTTAGCATCGGTATGTTGACTCTATCATTGTTCTTGTCCTCCATTTTATAGATTAAGTTGAAATCTCCAAGGAGTACCCATTCATTCAACATGTGTTGCTTGATGTCCGCAATTTCTTGTAGGAAAGCAATCTTATACGCATCGATTGGCCCATAGACCCTCTCATGCACCAAGAGGTATTGTTGACACCGCTTAACGACATTACTATATAGCTACAACGCCTATGATAATATATAAAAGCAATGACCCCAAACAGTTGAAAGGTCCCTTGTGGTTTTTGAAAATTGAGTGTCAACATTAGGTGGATTAATAATGTGTGATTGAGATAATACACAGGAGATTAGTTCACAGGTGATGACGCAATGAAGGAGCTTTATTGCACATGAGACATGACATGGAGTCATGTGACCAAGGTGGTGAAGATCAAGACAAGGCTTGGCTTGATGGACCGATTGCAAGTGTGAAGGGGCAAGTCGAGGTAGTGAAGTGATGGACCGCGAGGCGGTGAAGCTTGGGCAAGACTTGGCGCCGACGGACCGACGCAACGGTGAAGAGCAAGTGAGGTCAAGATCGATGAACCAAGAAGGTCATGTGATGATATGAAGTGGATCATATAATTCTTGATCGTGTTGGTGCATGTGTTGCATGACACTTGGAGATGGAGCGGAATGGAAATGCGCAAGGCAAAGGTATAACCTATAGGGCATTTTATTTTACCGGTCATGAGGAGCTTAGAGAAGTTTATGACCGGGTTTAGGATATATGGTCGTACTATCAAGAGAGACAAACTTGTTTGCATATCGGTCATCTAGTGTCACTTGTGCGATCTAACTTTGCAATGTGTTAGGATCGAGTGGCGTGGTAAGAGCTAACCCGTCATTTGAAATAATTGTGAAAATGCTAACACACTTGCACATGGTGATGTACACGTGGTGGTGTTGGCACATTTACAAAGGCGGTGGTGTTTGCAGGGTTGAGATGGTGATTCAGCGCTTTCGGGAAAATGAGATGCATATTTTCTATTGCGCCGGATGCAAGTTGGTGGTGAAATCATGCTAACTCTCGTACTCAAGTTGGTATACTTGTTGAGTAGCATGGTGGAGAAGTTTGCGGTGTCGACAGGCTGTAAAACAAAGTAGGGCCATGATGGCCACGTAGGGCCCAACTGCTAATGAAATCACTGCGCCAGTCAACCGGCATGGTGACGCTCCCTGAGAGTAGGGCTGTCATTGGGAAAACAGTCCCAACCGCTCAGCTCGTGGATTTCAGGTCGTCCCCCTCTTGTTGGCATCGGTCTTGACCCAGCTGCCAGTCTTCTTCTCCAGATTGGCCCCATGCTCCAGCAGGTTCTGAATGGCGTCCATTGCCGGCTTGTGGAGAGGATTGATCAGATGGTGAGAAAAAGTATCCTTGTTAGTTTCAATCTCCGTATCATTGTTTAGCTCGCCTAATTTTTTAGCAAACAGGTCCTGTGCTATTTGCAATGCGTCTTTGCCGACTCTAGATTTTGATTTATCCGCTAATCCTTGCCGACTCTAGATTTTGATTTATCTGCTGGTTTATTTCAAGCATGACGGCGTCGTCATCGTCTAGCTGCCTCTCAGCCTCAGTTGGGTCAGCCAAGATAGGTGGTTCAATGTTTTCTGTAACTGATAGAATGAAAGCTTCCATAGGCTCATATATCTATGTTCTGGTTGTTTTGTGTTTCATTCTGTTGTATTGGTCCCTGATTGTTATCGGTCAGGATGATGGTAGTAGGTGTGCTGCTGCCTCCATCGCTGTGGGCTACATTTTCCTCTACTGTGCCAGTTTTAACATTCTGCTCTACTGAAGCCGGTTGCTGAACTGAAGGAGTTTGCTCAATATAATCAGTTTGCTCAACTGAACCGATTTGCTCTACTGGATCGATTTGCTCTATTGCAACAATTTGCTCTACTGAAGCGGCTAGCTCTACTGACATAGGTTGTTCAAACTGAATAGGATGATGCACTGTAGGGACTTTTTTTAAGTCCCTCGTAAACCAAACTGAGTCTTTCTTTTTATAATTAACCGAACACCCACTTAACCTTGTGAGGACCCTAAATTCAACTCTGGTGTCAGCTTCGATTGAATCCTTCGGTCGCCGGTCTGCTCCTCCGACGGCTCGACCGACGTGCCTTCAATTGATGCTTTGCACGGTTAATCGAAACTAGTTGGATGGCGCGCCTTTGCGCGCCAACACGGAAAAAGACTGGAGGTTGAGAACCATGGATGTTACATATATGTGTTGTATGACGATGGAATAAACAAGGGGTGTGTATACATTTTGAGCATACACGGGTAGGAATTTTAGTACTTTGGTAGACAATGCAAGGAATTAAAGAGTAGGAGTGAGGATATTTAGTTTTATGCACATAAGATTTGTAGAAGTAATAAATTATATGCATAAGGTTTATATAGAAGTATGTTACACAAGGCATAAATGAAGAAGGTAAGTTGTTGTTCATGCATTTTATTTTTTTTTTTTTTTGCTTGGAGGTGGGCACGTATATATTTGGTGAGGGAGGTTGGGGTTCTTTTTGCAAAAGTGAAGGGGGGTGTAAAAAAAAGAACCCTAAACTCGAAATTTTGTCTTCTTCTACTTTCGGATTCTCATAATTGAAGGGGTAAAAAGTAAAAAAAATCGAACTGGTTTACTATTTATGGAGGGCCTTAAGGATTTGGTCGGTGTGTTTTAGAAATAATAGAAGGACCTAGATGAATAAAACCATCACCAATCGGGAAAGCTTGGGGGACACGTGGAGGGGCTCTCCTAGTCTGGTTTTTTTGATGGTTAAAGGTCGGGAATGTACTTCACTAGTATGTATAATATGTGAAATGTACTTCACGATACTTTGAATCAATATCATAATATTGTAAATTTTATTCACGTATAACATCAATTATTTTAGGACGTAGAGAGTAAATATGGTGGACATGCTATAGCGTGAAGAAAAACAACTAAGTTAACATGATTTTTTTTTTTCAAGGGGCTCACGGTACAATGGCAAAGGCCATTGGTTGGGGGCTCCCACCCGTGTTCAAATCCCGTGTGCGACACTTTATCCTGAATTTATTTTAGGATTTTCCTACAAGTGCATTAAGTGGTAGGCGGCGTCCCCGAGGCGCCAATGGTGACTTCGAACTTCAAGATTTGCCGCTCGGTTCTTGAAGGTGCTCATAGAGGTAGGGTTTGCGTACGTGTTCATAGGGGTGAGTGTGCGTGCGTGTTGAGCGTCTGCGTTGTCTTCGTGTAATCTCAAAAAAACATGATTTTTGCATAAATGAACCTACAAGAATAAGTTATGGAAACTTAACAAGCCAGCTAGAACTAGAACTGTGATAATAATTCGGTAATAAAGTGTGGATTGCAAATTGATTGTTTATGGCCATGAGCCACACCATAGAGCCATTAATCAAGAGGGGGGAGGGGTGAATAATAAAACCTCACAAACGCAGACGTGTCCACTACCCGGGCCCACGGTCAGTTGCCACCTGGACAGTCCACCTCGTCCCTCCGACTCCGTCGGTCCGTTGCCAGTGCTACGGCACCCTCCGACCGCGGGGCCCCCGGATCCGAGACTCCCGTGGCGGAGCCGGCCGGCGTCGCAAATTCATTCCTTGCTTCCGTCGCCAGCCATCCCAATTCCAAAATCCCGCACCAGGCACATTCCTCCGGCCCCTTCCCTTCCCAACCAAAAAGCAACGTTGCTGCCATCTCATCTCATCGCCGGAAAGCCGAAGCGGCGGCGGCTAAAGCCACAAAGCGAAAAAGCGCGCTCCACACTCAGCACCAGCACCACCACTGCCGACCGCCTCGAGCCCTCCTCCTCCTGCCTCCCCTCCCTTCTCTTAAGACGAAGATGCCTTCCCCAGCTCCCTTCCCTTGCCCACCTTGCTTCCTCGCTACCACCACTGCACTTTCCCCGCCTCTGCCGCACTCGTCAGTCAGCACCAGCATCATCAACCTGCGCTTGCGCGCGGCAACACCAACGCGCGCCGTCGGGATCGGCGGGAATGGCGAGCGCCGGCGCCGGCCCGTCGGGGCCGGGTCCGGTGCGGTCCGCCTCCCAATCGGGGCGGGTGCGGACGATGGTGCGGATGCCCACGCGCCCGGACGGCGTCGATATTGTGGAGGGGCTCGTGCCCTCGTGGCTCAAGCCCATTGGACGCATCCTCCGCGTCGCCGACGAGATCGAGGAGGAGAACCCACGCGTCGCCCACCTATGTATGTGCGCGCGTTTGCATAGCTATCTCTCTCTCGCGCGCCCCCTGTAGCTGTGATTCTTATGGGCATGCGTGTTGTCATGACACTTATTTGAACAGGGGGTGGTGGGGATCATCAGTTCATCACTTACATCAGTTATCTTATGTTGTTTTGACTTGTTGGTCGTCCCTCTCTCAACAAAGGTCGGATTACTGCATTCGAGAAGGCTCAGCATATGGACCCAAACTCAGGTGGGCGTCGAGTTCGGCAATTCAAAACATACCTCTTGCATAGGCTTGAAAAGGTATGCTTATGCTCGATGCTCATCAGTCCATGGCTCATTGCCAAACTGAACCATCTAATTATCTGCTACGATAAACCGAATGTCGTCTTAGCTTTGGTACCATGATAATCGAATGATGAAATTCTAAAAACGAGGTTTCATTTCTCAGTTTTTTCTGCTCCTCTGGACCCTATTAGTCACGAAAGACGATGCCATCATCTGTTTGTATCTTCTTGATCTCTTTTTTTTTTTTTTTTTAAAAAAAAATAAATCAATTCCTGCTTTCTAGCTTTACACTTCTTCTTGAGGCATAACTGTCTTAGTCATAAGCTTAGAGTGATTTTTAAGGAATCAATTACAACTTACCCCTCTGAGTTAAGTGTTTCCTGCATGAAAAAACAGGTGCCAGACTATACACAAGGTGGTAGCTTGTCTGTTGTCTCAGTACTTCATGGCACATTATTTGTCTGTATTTCCAATCAAGCTGCATTGTCCATCACTAAAGAGTTAAATGCATCGTTATGTCAACTACTCTTTCTGCCATCCAGCCAAAAACTAAATTACAGTTGGTTTGTTAATGTTTGCCCTTTTTTGTTTGGCAGGATGAACAAGAGACAAAACGCAGGCTTGCTACAACTGATGCAATGGAGATACAAAAGTTCTATGAGCAATACTGTAGAAAATATCTAGAGGATGATCATGAAAAGAGAAAACCGTAAGAGCGGTCAATGTTTATCTGTATTAGCAATCTTACAAACTATCATACTTTACTATAATTAACTTGCCTTTTGTTGAGTGACTTAGGGAGGAGATGGCTAGACACTATCAGATTGCATCCGTTCTATTTGATGTCCTGAAAACTGTTTCACCAGGCAAACATGAGGTTTTTATCCAATTATTACATCACCGTACAACTTCTTAATACATTTTCTGTTTCATGCAATAACATTATTTTGACCTTTTGTTTTTCAGTATGATAAGTATGCTAAAGGGGTTGAAAAGGAGAAAGCATCCTTGTCACATTACAATATTCTACCCCTCAATATTTCTGTTCCAAGACAACCAATAATGGAAATTCCTGAGGTAATATACCTTAAGTTTCATTTACTTTGCTTTAAAAAAGTGCCACATGTAGTTCGAATTTCACATGCTTTGCAAAATACAGATCAAAGCAGCAGTGACGTTCCTTCGTCTGATGGATGGCCTTCCAATGCCAATGATTGAATCAACACAAAGCTCTGATGGAAAAATAGTGCCTGACGAAATGGATAAACCTGTGGTCCAGGATTTGCTTGATTGGCTTTGGCAAACATTTGGATTTCAGGTGCCAACTAAATGAATACCAAGGAGATTTCATTTTCTAGACTGTGCTGTATTGCCGTATCAAATTCAAATCTTGCATGTCTGATTGGAAATTCAAGTCTTTCTATATCTTCTAAATATTAAGAAGGAAATGGAAATTGCATAGATCCACCTGCAACAGATATTGGGTTGGATCTCAAATTTTTGTTCGTAGTTTCTTTGCAGGTGCATTTTTAAACAAAAATGCATATGGATTTTACAGTGCTGTGCATTTGAGTAACAAGCATTTAGGGAAAAATATATTCATAATGCCATGTTCTGTTTTATTGTTGTAGAAAGGCAATGTCGAGAATCAAAAGGAGCATTTGATTTTGCTCCTTGCAAATATTGACATGAGACAGCAGGGTACTCCCCACCATAGTGAGAGACATGTTCACATGGTAAAAAGTCATTTCAAACTTTTTTTTTTGGTTTAATTGAATCAATTCGACTTCTTAGGGTCTCTTTTTTGCATATACTTACCCTTTGCAGATACATAGGAACACGGTGATAAATTTGATGGACAAAATTTTCCCACAATTACAACTCCTGGTGTCGATATTTGCATCTGGAGTCAAACATTAGGTAAGTATGCATCAGTTTGATGTTCATATTTTTTGTAAAAAAAAAAAAAAAAATCTGTACCTCGTTAACTATGTGAACTTTGAAAGCACAGAATCCCAAGGGATGCCTCCACATATCAGCCAGAGCTTCTGTACATAGGACTGTATTTACTGATATGGGGTGAAGCTTCCAATGTTCGCTTCATGCCTGAATGTCTTTGTTACATCTTCCACCATGTAAGTTGCAACATAATTACTTTGTTTGTTCATTCCTTTTCTGGAGTTCTGACCTTAGGTCATTAGCTGTTTGTTCTTTGATATATCTCATTGAAAATTTAGTTTGTCCAGTTCCTTTTGTGTGTCAAGATCATACGTAAACCTTCTTTGATATCTCAAATAATAGTGACATGCATTGCTGGCATATGAAGTTGCTTTGTCAGCTTTTATGCTCTCTGTCTATGATCTTCATAATATTGGTTTTACAAAGCTGTTTGGGGTGCACTGGTCTGCATGGATATCACATGATGACATGATGTTAAATTCTGAGTATGCATATGGGTTTTCTCAATATCTATGAAAATTGAAAAGGGGAAAGCATTTTTTTGTTACTGAGGACAGTACTGACACAGAGCATAATGATTTGTTCTGTGTCCCCTAAGGAAGATACGTGTCAACAAGGGACCAGTCCAGACAATAATTTACCACCTGATGCAAAACGGCATTGATGTCTTTAGGTAGCATGTAAGCATCTAGGGAACATCAAGTCTATCAATATAAAAAAAAACTCGGCTGGTGGGGGAAAGACCGTCCCCATGGTTTTCACATAAGAAGAAACTTCTTAGCTCCCCGACTGAACCCTGGCCCCGCCCCAACACTGGGGACAAGTCACCGTGGGGACCATTACCTGGGCCGGTCCACGGGCCGGGACACCATTGCCCGCAGGCCGGGTCTCCGCTGCCTGGGTTACCATTGCCACAGGCCGGGAACGGTCTATCAATAACGAGACACTATGTGTGTGAATTGAATACTGTTAACTTCAGGACAGACCTCAACCCACTGCTATTTTTTTTCCTCGAATATGCAAGAGAGCTGCGTATCATTTCATTAAGAAGAGTTGTAAAATACAACATGCACTCCACCAACACACCCTGCCTGTCAAAATGAAATACGACCAACTACTAACAACGGTGATGGGCTTAACTGTTTGCTACAGGGAGCCGTGCAAGCTCCCTTGCTCCAGCTAAACACCATAGATGCGCTTCCTCTTCGTTTTGTGCTAGGATTCTCTGCACGTTTGGTGATACCTTTTTGAGTACACAATCGTTTTGCTGCTTCCAAATCAACCCACTACAATTGAGTACATGATTTTTAAGGCGTTGCAGCCTCCTGTGGCTCTGGGGGTACTCCTCAACACCTAGGTGATGCCTCAAAAACCATGATTCAGTAGAGTTACATAGTAAACTTTAGTTTGGTGTGTGTAGATTGTGAGTGGGTGGTTGTTTGGGTTCTTGTCCTGCGTTTTCAAGAAAAATATATATACATAGTGATATGGGCTTGATACACAGCTTTAGCTAATAGAGAGAATATGGATCCTACATCCTAGAACCATAGCCTTGATGCCATGTTAAACTTTGAGAGCGACATCAACCTCTCTCAAACTGATGTATATATACATGGTGACATGGACCATGTTAGCTATTTACAACTAATAATATACTTAGCTTAACAATACAAATTAGCATAAACTATGTAAGAGTGACGTATACAAAAGAAGTTGCAGGCATACTGTCTAGTAATTTAATACCATGAAGTTAATGCAAGAGCATTTTTGTTTTTCAATCTTTGTATGACCTTTTAAATATTTTCAGGAAACACTCATCTTTAAATATTAAAAAATGGGATGACAATAAAATTCTTTTCCTTATAAATGACATAGGGGCAAATGCCATTGTTCATGTCTAAACATGTACTAATCATTAATAATCTTTTTTTTTCTCTGAATTCATGATGTAGATGGCAAGAGATTTACATGACATAATATCTAATAGAAGAGAAGGACCATTTTATCCACCATTCCAGCGAGAGGAGAGTGACGATGCATTTCTGCAGCTAGTAATTCAACCCATCTATAGTGTTATGCAGAAGGTATTTTCTCATACATCTTTGTTAAATATCTTTTTTTTGTACAGCTAACTCTAACTCACTTGTACGTATGAGTACATCCTCATGGGGTGAATTTGCACTTTGCCGTTCTTTAGTACCTGTCAGAGTTTTAAAGGTTTTATAGCATCAAAATAACACAGATTTTGGGGGAAAAAATAACGCTAAATGTTTTGGTTTAGTTTGATATCATAAAAAGACGGCACTGTTTAGTTTTATAGCATTCTGTGCAGACTCTCAATGCTATTAAAGTGACAAAACTTCTCAGTGTTATCTTTAAATAAGAATACTAGAGCTAAATTCTCTTATCTTTTATAATGTTCTTTGCTTTAATTTTCAACCGATGCAAAAGGAAGCTGCAAGGGGCAAACGTGGTACAGTGAGCCACTCAATGTGGAGAAACTACGATGACTTGAATGAATACTTTTGGTAATTCCTTCTCTTTTTCTTGAAATGTTGTAATTCCTTCTTCATACTTGCATCAGTTTTTCTTGTTAGATATAATCCTTGTGTCTTTTACTTAATGAGATAGTATTTAGCATGGGTTGGTATATGGAGGTCGGCAGACCATCCTTAGCTAGTAGGTTTTATGTCTGCAGCTAGTACTATCAGCCAATTTTGTTTTGGCCTGCTGCTGATCAGGTCAGTATCAGCTGTATTCTACAGACTGCAGCATTTTTATCCTATACTAGCTAGTAGTAGTAGGTTAGTCTGCTCAGCAGCAGCGGCAATGTACAAACCTCACTTAAGTATTGCAGGGTTCTAGGTCGTTTTAATACATACCGACTCCATCTCTATATATATGTAAGCATATGCTATCTACAGAGTAAATAGTGTTGGAAACATAGAACTCAAGAACAAGAATTGAGACTAGATAAGAACTGCCAGAGGGCAGCTTGGCCTTGGCCGCTTGGATTGAATTGGAAGATGCAAAATTTGTTACAAGTCTTTGGAGATGCAGCCCTTGCTCTTATAGGCAGGTGCTCAACCACTCCCCCCTCACCTTTTCTAAATGCCTCATATGGCAGGGCATTTGATTCTTACTTGGCCACCAAGGAGCCTCCTCATATCTTGGCATCCAAGGCACCTTTACATCTAGGACTAAACTGTAGTAAAGTGGAAATTAACTACTGCTAAACCATGGTAGGACTAGGGTAAGATGCTGTCAATAGTAAGCCAGTTTGCTTCAGCAAACAGTGTCCTAAGACTCCAGCTACTCTACACATCTGCTCATCGCCTCATCCTATAGCTGCTGTTCTACTAACACTGCTTTCTATAACACAGGTTGAACCCAAGGTGGGGAAGGAAAAGGTGGCATGCCTGCCCTATAGAAAAGAGCAATTAATTAGTCCTTGCAACAGCGCAATTGAACATACTGTTTTAATGTTACGAACACACACTGTAGCACCAAAAAGACAGCCCAGAATACCAAAGACAACCAAACCTAAAAGCTATTACATCTCAAAACATTCAAGCACTGAAAGAAAGCTCCTTTTCTCAAACAACCAGCTTCTTCAATTACAGTGGGGGCCTCCCCTGCTGTATTTTAGGTTCAAAAACCAGCTTCTTCAAGTCAGTTCAACCCAGCTCCAGAAGTTTCAGCAATTTTGCTGGTGATTCATCCTCCCATTTGTCCTTGTTTTCAACCAACAAGATTATCATATCTTCATCCATACCCATGTTCAACCGGTAAACCGCCCAAGTTGGCTTGCAAGGAGCAGCAGCTTCTCCAAGCCAAAAACCAGACTGCTGAGGTCGTCTGCTGGACAAAAGACTTCTCAACTTTTCACCAACGCTGTAGGTCTTCCCCAACAAGGTGCTCACCTCTTTCCATCTTCTATCTTGAAAACAAATATAGTTTCTTAATTTCCATAAACCCCACAAAACTGCACATCTAAACATATTGACTACCATAAACTTTATTACTCATCCAACATCTCCCTACCCACTAAAAAATTTGTACCAATGCCTAGCTCACAAATTTCAGCTATACTAAGCCAACATTTGTTTGGTTATCATGCAATTAAACTTCAAATGCCCGATAAACTATTCCTCCTCACAGAAAAGACAAGATAAATCCTCTATTATCTCTAGTCTGTAAACTATGTTTCGACACTAACCATTGTAGAAAGGTCATGGCAGGCATAGTTCCTCCGAAATTGATGAATTCATATAGAGACACTGAGGAATACACCCTACTAGAGTTAAACTTCCAAATAAGAGATCCTGCCGCCTCAGGCGGTGCTTAGGGCAGCGGCGTGGAAGGGGGCCTCTGGTGTTTTGCAGGGGCTTCAGGGCTTCAAGAGCTCCTGCCCAGGTTGCTGGCCCTTGGTTCTTAGGCCTTGTGGTCACTGGTCATGTTTCTCCTGTAGCTGGTGGTTCGAATCTAGCCTTTTTTTTTTTCCTGGGTGGGGTGTGTGTTCGTTCCTGTACTCAGGTTTGGGTTCTTCTGGACTCATGTACTATCTTTTTCTACCGTAAGGAAATGACGTGCAGCTCTCCTGCATAGTTTGAGAAAAAAAAAACAGAGATCCTCAGCGCTGTTAAGAGATAGGCAGGCACTGTTTCAGTGGTTGAGTTTCTCCACTCGTCTCCTGGACGGCCTGGGTTTCAATTAGTATCCTTGAAAAATAAACAAGACACCTAGAAATTTTCTTTCCCAGAATCCCAGTGCACACCTTGTATGGGAGCTTTCAACACTCGGTACGCCCTGTCATTGATAGGGCATAAAAAGGAGAAAATTATTAATTGCTGCTTTTGTTTTTTGAAACACATTAAAAAAAGGGACATATATCATGAAAGAGGGTTTATTAGCAAGTTCTAGAAATGCCAGTTTCTTTGATGAGCCTTACACATTTTCAGGTCAAAAAAAATGCTTCAAAAAACTTGGATGGCCAATGGATCCAACAGCTGGCTTTTTGCGGAGACCAGAGCCAAGAATGAATCTGAGGTCACTCACTAATTATTTGCATTATTTTGATTTTTGTTGAGCATGCACTCTTGGCAATTTGGCATGAGAACAGCAGATTGTTTCTGTTAATTTATACCATAGGGGTGCATATATGGTGAAAAGTTGATCATAATCGCTGTTTTCCTGTTTTTTTCATGGGTGTGGCCACACCCCCCACCATCAACATGGATCCGCCCCTTCCTAGTCGTGATATACTCTGACAGTTGTCTCTGAAATAGGATGCATGAATCACTTTTCTATCTTGTACAATTTGACAATGTAATTGAGAAGATAGGACTGGATGTTTTTCACTTTTCTGGAAATCACAAACATTCATGTGTAGTATTGTAGTTTAATGATGCAGCACACTAGTTTGGAGGAACAACTCAAGGTGCTGTAGATAATTCTAGCACAAATTATTGAAGGAACAGCTTCAACGTGCTAATAGATAACCCCTAAGGGCAGTCCGAATCCACGGACAGCAATCCGAATCCACAGATAGCAAGAGCTTAGTCCAAAGCTCAAGAACAAGATCTAGTCAAGATCTTAGATAAAGAACATCAAGTTCTATTCATATGGGTATTGGATACAAAGTAAGTTACAAAATATGAGGACATAGCCTCTATTTATAGGCTCCAAGGCCTTAGACAACTCAAACACAACTAATATGACAACTAATAGCTTACTAGATGACAACTAGCTTACAACCTATCTCCTATGTGATAACAACTCACATATTACTCATGGACAACTAAGAGACAACTTGTAGGACATCCCTAGCACTTTCTAGCAATATATATGACATATGCCATGACTTCATATTTCTTCTTAATTAAGTAATCCTTCATGAAGCATAGAGTTAAAACTCAATTTGAATTCTTGATCTTGCTAGTAAAATCAGATTTCTCTTCTAACATTTAGTATCAAAATCAAGTTTGAGTTGAAATTCATGAAGGGACTTGAATATTCATGATTCATCTATTTGATGTCCCTCATCATTTAATACATATGACCCAAATCCTCATCGAATTTCTCCAAGAGAACCAACTAATCAAGTAGCTAAGTAGTGCATACTCCACTGCTTAACTGCTTATTCTGTTAAAACAGTCTACATTAGAGATGCCATTATATTTACTACTTCCTCTGTTCCAAATTGTAGGTCGTTTTAGCTTTTTTATATGCATTTCTTTTGCTATGCATCTAGACATAGTGTATAACTAGGTGCATAGCAAAAGCAATGTATCTAGAAAAACCAAAGTGAACTATAATTTGGAACGGAGGGAATACATCCATTAGAATTCTTGGAACAGTGCATCATGCACTTCCTTAGTTTTTCTATCAATTCTTTTTTTTTTTTTTTATCCCAAATCGCCACCATAACTTGGAAAAGTCTGTTATTTTGAAGGGGCATAATGCAATTTCTATCACATTAACAATTTGAAGAATTTCACGTAAAAAAGCGCAGTAGTTGGAAGTGAAAAATAAAACTGGGGTAGAAACACATTAGCAAACCAGTTTGTTGGAGAATAGTGTCTATTGTATTCCTCCAAACCCTAGAAGGGTGGGCAATATAGTAGCTGTACATGGGCCTCTAATGGGCCGTATCTCATATACACTAACACAGTTGATTTTATCAGATTTAATTGAGTTTATATGTAAAGAATGATACATCTTTTAAAGGATGACATATCAAGTGATTTCTATATGCCTGCTTTTGATGATCTGGTTGCTTATCTATACCTAATAATAAAAAACACGAAAATTTCTGCCAATCTGCCATCAAAATTTCTGTCAGCCTGTCCCGTTCAAGGGTATAGAAAACAAGGAGCAGCCTGTCCGCCCTCGATTTACGACTCAAACAAATCCACAAATCCATTGTATCCATATATGCCTCCTGCTCGGTTCTGAAACAATCAAATCCACAAATCCATCGTATCGATATATACATAAATATTGTTTCTTGACCATAATTATGTATATCCAATAATAAAACACGAAAATTTCTACCAATCTGCCATCAAAATTTCTGTCAGCCTGTCCCGTTCCAAGGGTATGGAAAACAAGGAGCAGCCTGTCCGCCTCGGTTACGACTCAAACAAATCCACAAATCCATTGTATCCATATATGCCTCCTGCTCGGTTACGAAACAAACAAATCCACAAATCCATCGTATCAATATATACA
This sequence comes from Hyparrhenia diplandra, assembly GCA_015847255.1. Classification (NCBI taxonomy): domain Eukaryota; kingdom Viridiplantae; phylum Streptophyta; class Magnoliopsida; order Poales; family Poaceae; genus Hyparrhenia; species Hyparrhenia diplandra. The sequence continues at coordinate 274,253 of JADLZK010010481.1, read as the reverse complement.
TAAATATTGTTTCTTGACCATAATTACCGGTGTCCTAAAGCGGCTTCGCTGTCGCACACCATCCAACACGATGCAAGGCTCCATGGGCGTTGGGTCCAGGAGCTCCATCTCGGCGCGTAGTCACGCTGCCATCTTCCGCACGTCGTCGTCGTGCCTGATGTACACGTCGCACACACACACCATCGCCCGAGCCGAGCGGAGCTAGCTTTCCGACGAGTTCAAGAGGGGATTGATGTGACGGGACACTCTAAAGTAGGCAAAATCAGGAACGACATGATGGAAACTGAGTGGAACGAGCATGCTACGACAAGGGGGTGCTGAGATCCATGGGCGTTGGGTCGAGATGTGGTGGCGTGGTGCTATGTTGTTCGGAAGAAGAAAGAAAGGAGCAGTTCAGGGGCCTGCAGCCATGGCATGGCGTGGATATTGAGCTGTTGCTCAGTTGATTGGTGAGGAAAAGGAGAGATTGCTTGCTCAGATTTGATCGGTGGAAGAAGAATGGAGAAGCTTCAGCTGCCTTGCTTTGCCGATTGGAAAACAGAGGGAGAAATTAAGCGCAGAAAAGGGAGCAGCTCGGAGAACATTGGGAGAGATCGAGTGGAGAGCTTCGGCGGAGCAACAGTGGCTTACACGGTTGAGAAGATAAGGCTGGGAAAGAATAAAGAAAATGAGAATGATGGGTGGGTCCCATTAGTTGATGATGGACCAACAGATGGGCCACGCACCTGATGACGTGGTTAGTTTAGAAGTTTTGAGGAGTTTATTATTGGAAAACTGTTGTAGGATGATACGTAAGATACTTATCGCGTCAAACTTCATGGCATATTTGCCCATAATCCGTTACAACGCCACGGGCACTTTTTCTAGTATGTTAAAAAAGGAATCCCAGGTCATACAAAATAGCACATTTTGAAATAAAAAGCCCCTTTTTGGCATTGTTGTAATGTTGTGTCATGCTTTCAGATGACATAGAGTGATTGCTTCTTATTGACGGTATAAGCTTCTCAAAATATGTGTAACTAGATAAAGGAACAGAGACATAGATTAAGCTGCAATTATTATATGCCTGTTGCTGAAGGAAATTTGATCAGAATAAAGTATTTATTATGTTATGATGGAAATAACTTTAGCTGCTTCTACAGCAACATGGTCACATGATTAGCAGAAGAAGGGCGTCAAAAACAAATTTTGTTGAAGTTCGTACATTTTTGCATCTATTCAGAAGTTTTGATCGTATGTGGGCCTTCTTTATATTGGCTTTCCAGGTAATGATGGCCTTTGTCCTCCACAGAAGTTTTTGTATTCATTTTTCCAGTGTGTGCCACATAATCTGTTTTTCTTCTATTGTAGGCCATGGTAATTATTGCCTGGAGCCCTTCTGGTGGGGCACTTTCTTCTATATTTGAACCAGAAGTTTTCAAAAATGTATTGACAATCTTCATAACAGCAGCATTCCTCAACTTCCTTCAAGGTACAAACTTACTTTGACTCCAGGGCCTTTCTGCATTTTTACATGTACTTTTTTCTCATAGTGCATTATTTAACAAAGTTTTTATTAATTTTGACTTGTATGCGGAGTCTTAATACTATCTGCTGCTGCTGTGGCCATCGCTTCAAATGCAACACAGTTTCTGAAATTGGTCTTTAAACCTTTTCAGCCACGCTAGAGATAATTCTCAATTGGAAGGCTTGGAAGAGCCTGGAGTGCTCACAAAGGATACGATATATCCTGAAATTTGTTGTAGCTGTTGCCTGGTTGATAATTCTTCCTACTATGTACTCAAGATCTATTCAAAATCCCACAGGCCTTGTGAAGTTCGTCAGCAATTGGATAAATTTGCAGAATGAGACAATTTATAATTATGCTGTTGCCCTCTACATGTTACCAAACATATTCAGTGCCCTGTTTTTCATGTTTCTACCAATTCGACGGCCCTTAGAGCGCTCAAATTCTCGCATTATTAGGTTTCTTTTATGGTGGACACAGGTAAGGTTTTGTATATTTATAACTATATTGATGTACATAGGTCCTTACCAGAACTGTTTATACGTAACATCTCACAAATTTTATTTTCTAATCAGCCAAAGTTATATGTTGCTCGAGGCATGTATGAAGACACTTGCTCACTTCTTAAGTAAGGATCGCATTTTCTTGTCACCTATTCTTTTCATCCTTACCATATGTATCTAATACTATTTTTGTTTACATAAACAAGGTACACGATGTTCTGGATTCTACTGCTTATATGCAAGCTCGCCTTCAGTTATTATGTTGAGGTTGGTATAAAAATACTATCCTTTTATTACTATTGGTATCATGTGAAAGGCAAATATGCCTTTTACAGGATACCCAAGAATTCACATGAGCACAATGGTTTTGGTGGCTGGAATTGACTTAGCCTTTTCTGTTTTTTCTCTCATATACATGGGCAGCCAAGAGGTACAATCATGGTTGTGACATCCTCCTAATTAATGTAGAACCATCACCCAACTAACCAGCCTACTAGTCCATGCTGATTTTTTTAAAAAGAAAAGTAAATGCTATGAATCTAGACACTAGCATGAAACTAGGCACACAGGATTATTTCGAACAGCATGTTGCTTGCAATATCATAGCACTAAAATCACAAAGGTTGCAACTTCAACTTCTATTATGTTGAGAATTCTCTTTATTGTTAGAATGTGTTTTGATTCTAGCATCTCTTTCACATTAGATTAATGCATGCCTGTTTTCCAAAGAAGTCCACACATACAACCCGAATAGAATATCAGAAACAATGCTTTATAGCGTAAACATAGTAACGCGGAACAGTTGCTAAACTTTTCGGGCTCCATTCTTATCAGGACAGTTGCCTGGGGGCTCTGTATGCCAGGCACGCCAAATAGTATCCTTAGCATCTTCTTCTATCTTCTGCGCAATTTTTGCTAACAGACTAGGGATGGGGGAAATAGCAAGAGTGAGTCCATGTCGAACTCAACAAGAATAACTAGGTAAAAACTACCCATAGATCATGATCAATGTAACTTAAATAATGTAAAGCATAAAACGATAAACCATAAACAAGTTAGCAACATTAGTCATCATCTGTAGTGCAAAGGGTTCTAAGGTCGCTCGTGTCCTTGAGCAAGGCCGGTATACCAGTTTGATAAACTCTGCGTAGAGGTGTACACTTTCACTTGTGAGCCGTGAATTACCCTTTCGCCCGAGGCCCGTCGGACGGACTCGCGGTGGCGGGCGGGCGATCGGACGCAGCCTTTGCTTGCGGCAGGCGGCGGAGCCTCGGTTCGCGGCGCCCGACCGGCGGAGGACGTCGCGGCGGGTGGAGCCAATGACCCGGAGCTTCGTGGCGGACCGGCGGCTCCACGACGAGCGGCGCCCGGTGGATCTCCAGCGACTTGCGACCTCGCCGCGGCGGTCCGGCCCGGCCACGCCCAATGGAGCTCCCGCGCCCGGTGGGACGCGCGTCGGCGGCCCACTGCGTGGTCGGCGGCCGCGCCTTCCGGAGTTGCGATGAGAACGTCACGGTCCCCGAGGAAAAGTCTGAATATCTTTGACTTGGAGCCTTCCACGGACGAGCAAAATCGGTGGAAGGAAAAAGGGTGAAAGGAAAAAGGTGAAAGAAAAATTTTGGTAGAAATTTCCTCGCTTTATTAGTAGGTATAGATTTTATTAGTAGGTATAGACTTATGAGGTTTTTTGAAGATAGAGATATTGAATTTAATTTAAATAACAAAATTCATTTCATGACATTAGAAATAGAGCAAAATCGGTTCAGCGTTAAATTGTACTTTTCATAAATTGTTTTTCACCCAATAAAAATAAATGCAAATCCATGAATGCAAATCGAACAATGTTGCTAAGCTTTAAATATGATTTTAATTTCATAAAATATATTCAAAATTGCAAAATTTCGGGTCTTACAATTAAAAGCGCCACACCTCGGATAATTTTCTATTAATTGCTGATTCAAAAATTTCCATTGCTTTGTGTAACCCATTTGTCACTTATAGAGTTTAATCTCCTACTCCCTCCATTCCAAATTGTAAGTCGATTGCTTACGTAGCTTTTTCTATGCATCTAGATGTGCATTATGTCTAGATACACAATAAAAGCTATATGTGTCTAGAAAAGCTAGAACGACTTACAATTTGGAATGAAGGGAGTATATCTTTAAATGTGTAATAATTACTGAGATTTCCGATGTTCATTTACCATTGGCAGATTGCACCTCTAGTTGAACCTACCAGGATAATCATGTCACTGGAAAGGCAGCCGCCTTTTACGAGTGGCATGAATTCTTCCCAAACTGTAAGATCATTTTTTATATTCTAGCATATTTATATTTATATCTTACTCCTATGCATAGTCTGTAGCACTGAGAAGATGCTTGATTTTCACAGTGCAGCATAATTTAGGTGTTGTGGTTACTGTATGGGCTCCAATTGTCATGGTATGTAAGGTTTTTCTGGTCTGTGTGTGTGTGTGTGTGGGGGGGTTGTTCAGATTTTGCCCCTAATTTAAATTTCCATGCAGGTATACTTCATGGACACTCAAATATGGTATGCCATTTTCTCCACAATATGTGGTGGAGTATATGGTGCATTCAGCCGATTGGGTGAGGTTGGTACCTGGAGACTAAGTGTACCCTTGGAGTGCTGACATTCTATATTTACTGATCTTAAAATTTTCCTAATGTTTACCATGAAGATACGAACCCTTGGGATGTTGAGATCAAGGTTTGAGGCAATTCCAAGAGCATTCGGCAAAAAACTTGTACCTTATCATGGTAGTCACTTGAAACGAGATGAGGTATGGTTGTGGTTGTGCTATTTTTTTTTTCTTGTATCCATCTTTTTATTCCATTGTTCTAATGGACTTAATAGGGGATTTAATGAACTTTTTTCCACCAGGAGGACAAAAACCCACCCTTTGATAAGTTTGCTGACATATGGAATGCATTTATTATTTCATTGCGAGAAGAGGACTTGCTAAGCAATAGGTTCCCATTGCTGTTAAATTTTCTTGATTTTTTATATTGAACATGTCACACCTTAAAATGATGTATTTTCTTTATTATCTATAGGGAGGAAGATCTATTGGTCGTTCCATCATCTGCCGGAGAAACAAGTGTTTTTCAGTGGCCTCCTTTCCTTCTTGCCAGTAAGGTACACACATTATGCACTACTGTATTGTTACTTAACCATGTGCGATTCTGCCCTGCTCATTGCCAAGATATCATGTATTTAGATTCCAATCGCACTTGACATGGCAAAGGGTGTCAAGAAAAAAGATGAAGAACTCATGAAGAGGATAAAACAGGATCCTTATACTGAGTATGCTGTAATAGAATGCTACGAGACATTGTTAGATATCCTTTACAGCATTATAGTTGAACAAAGTGATAAGAAGTAAGTCATCTTTTCTCCCCCCCTCTCTCTCTGTCTGTCTCTCTCTCTCTCTCTCTATCTATCTATCTATCTATCTATCTATCTATCTATCTCAAATGATGCTTGGTTTTGTAATTTGGCTAACCTATTTAGTTGGTATTGCATTTCACTGTTGCTACAGAGTTGTTGATAGAATATGTGACAGCATAAAAGATAGCATCCGCCGGAAATCATTCGTGAAAGAATTCCGATTGGATGAGCTTCCTCAGCTAAGTGCTAAGTTTGATAGATTGCTAAATCTACTGGTACCACTATACTATTATTTTTCCTTTTTCATTTCTTAAATAAAATATAGTTTCTGTACTGAGGTTCCTTTTACATTTCAAAAAAAAAAAAAAAAATGTTTGTTCCATTTGCAGAAGGACTATGATGAGAATGATCCTGTAAAGAAAAACACACAGATTGCCAATCTGTTGCAGGATATAATGGAAATTATCACACAGGATATTATGAAAAATGGACAAGGGTAAGTTGTACTTTTAAATGAGCAGATAAATAGATACTTAGTCTCTGATCTCTCTCTCTCTCTCTCTCTCTCTCTTGCAGTATCTTGAAGGACGAGGGCCCAAAACAACTGTTTGCAAATTTAAATCTGGACGCGTTGAAGCATGTTGCTTGGAGAAAAAAGGTCTGATTCCTGGAGAAACCTTTTCTGTAGTTACACTTTTAGCAATATTGTTTACTATAGTTAGGAGCAGTATGTTATGTGGTGGTATTCTGTGTGAACAGTGCATTAGGCTTCAATTGTTGTTGACAACAAAGGAATCTGCCATATATGTACCAACGAACTTGGAAGCTCGGCGTAGGATCACCTTTTTTGCAAACTCACTTTTTATGAAAATGCCAAGGGCACGACCTGTCCGTAGCATGATGTCCTTCAGGTACGCAACCTAGCTCGCTTGGACTCCCTTTTTTGCATCACTTAATGTTATCATTTTTTTATTTTTATTTATTTATTTGCTCTTTACCTTCTTGGCACTCAGTTTGAAACTGTTTCCAGAAGTCAGCAATAGCTTTCAGAACTAGCGTATTTATGCCAAATCATTCCTTCACATTTTAACACTTTCTCAAAAGAGGATTTCATCACAAGTTCTTATTCTGATTGTTTTTTAATTGCTTCTCTGCTTTTACACCAGTGTTTTAACTCCATACTTCAAAGAGGAGGTGCTCTTTTCCCCAGAAGATCTTCATAAGAAAAATGAGGATGGTATATCTATACTGTTCTACCTACGGAAAATATATCCAGGTATTATGGGGATGCTAGAAATAAAACTGTGTGAGATAGTTATTTCTGCTGTTAGGAAATGATTCACCATGACTCGTGTGTCCATAGATGAATTTAGGAACTTCCTTGAGCGGATAAATTTTAAACCGAAGGATGAAGAAGAGCTTAAAGAAAAGATGGATGAGATCTGTCCTTGGGCGTCTTATAGGGGTCAAACGCTCACCAGAACAGGTAAAATGACTAGTGCAATCATGTGGCTCATCAAAATATAACTTGTTCTCTAACTCTTTGTTTTTACTTTTTTTTCTTGAACTACTTTTTTTACTTTGCTAGTGAGAGGAATGATGTACTACAGGAAGGCACTTGAAATCCAATGCCTTCAAGATCCGAAAGATCCTGGTAAGATCAATGTGCTCAGTTGTTCATGTTTTCCTTTTTTTTTCAATCCATGTCTACCATTATATGTTTGATTACGTGTTTATTTTTTGTAGCTAAATTTGAGGACAGATCAATAGAATCCTATCAAGAGTTGCAGTCTCGTATTGAAATGGCACAAGCTATTGCTGATATCAAATTCACCTATGTTGTCTCATGTCAAGTCTATGGCATGCAAAAAGACGCCAAAGGATGTAAAAGACAAAAGCCGCTATCAGAATATCCTCAATCTCATGATAATGTACAGAAGCTAATGCTCTATACCTACATTAGCGCTTGCTCCAACCCATCTAACTTGTAAATTACACAGAAACCCATCACTACGAAGTTGCTTTCATTGATGAGGTCGAAGCTCCAACCGGAAATGGAGCAACTGAGAAGACGTATTATTCCGTTCTTGTCAAAGGTGGTGAAAAGTACGATGAGGTACTTATCAGATAAAATTTAAAGATTCACTTGCCTTTGCATCACATGAAGTCTTAAGTCCTAGGCAACCCATATGGAAAATAGAAAAGAGCAATATGAGTTTTGAATTTTTACTCATTTCATTTCCAGAATTTTTGGATTTGGTAAATGAAGTTATATGAAAATCCAGTTGTTGGGACTGGCTTGGTTGACAAGTATGTAATTTTCGTTCTAGTTAATAAGTGTGCTTGGGAGTACTTGCAGTTTGAGTCGACTATGTCATAAAAGTAATGCTTTCCTAAGGTTACACTCCTACAAAACAATCTTTTACTAAATAGTGTGTATTGGGAGCATGGGGCTCCCATTAGGGCTAACCTATATTTATAATTAGTTTCTTGTTGAGGTTTCTACACCGATTCATGCAATATAAATACTCAGTGTTAGCACCATTGTGCCCTTTTCATTATTGACGCTGTAAACTTTGTTTTAGGAAATTTACCGTATAAAGCTTCCCGGCAAACCAACAGATATTGGAGAGGGGAAACCTGAAAACCAAAATCATGCTATAATCTTCACAAGGGGAGAAGCACTTCAGGCCATTGATATGAATCAGGTTTAGTTTTTTGAATTCCACATGGTACACATTATAATAAAGAACTACTATTTATTTTAATTACTACATAGGATAATTATATTGAGGAGGCGTTTAAAATGAGAAATGTGCTGGAGGAGTTTGAGAGTAAAAAGTATGGGAAGAGCAGACCCACTATATTAGGCCTACGTGAGCACATTTTTACTGGAAGGTATGCCTTCATACCTAAAAATTTGTTTGTCTTTGTTCATGCCATTTATATGCAAGGTATGAGTGCTAATAACATTTCTGTGTTTCTATTTTAGTGTTTCGTCACTGGCTTGGTTTATGTCCAATCAAGAGACCAGTTTTGTTACTATTGGGCAAAGAGTTCTGGCAAATCCTCTCAAGTATGCAAATCTACCTTTAATTTAAAGTTGATATATGTTGAGCTTCTGTATGAACTGTACAGCTAGAGTTATTTGGATTATTTATCCCATAATACCTCTTGTTTTCCACAGAGGACCATGAATACAACAGATAGATATAAATATAACACGCACATGCACACACACTCTATCTGGACTACTTAACAATATAGATTGAATCATTGAATTGATTTTTTTTTTTTTTGGGTGGGGGGTGGCTGCCGGGGCTACAGCCCCCAGAATGAGGCTGATTTCTTCATTAATTACTGCTACTTAGCATTAAATCGTCATTATTTATAGCTTCAGCTTTAAATCTTCAATATTTAGCGCCCGCCCCCCCCTTTTTTTTTGTTCCCATCCTGGATCCATCCCTACCTCAAGGCTCAAGTATATTAATGTGTCACATTTAGATTTTGGTAAGATCATAATACAATGAAACACAGGTCTCCTACGTTTTCAAAAAAAAAAAAAAAAAAAAAGACCATAATACAATTCAAAAGAGGCTCAAGAAAGTGTCATGTTGTTAGGTATAGGATACTATTTATATTCCAGATTGGAAATGGGAGTAAATAGAGATGAAGTCTTTAAGTGTTAGTCCAAAATTTGGATCAGATAATTCCTATAATAAATAGTGTGGGGTTCAATTAGAACAACACAATTGTTTGTTCAAAATTTTAGTTCTGACTCATCCCAAATTGCCATATTTTTTTTTTTTCTCGAATACGCAGGAGAGCTGCGTATCATTGTATTAGTAGAAGAAAAAGGAGTCATACATAGACCCAAACACACTTGCTCACACACACACACACCACCACATCCTTCCCTGATTTAGAAGGCCACCTCACAGAAACTGAGAGTACAACGACCGAGCGGGCTAGGAAACTAAAAGCCCCTAGCAGTGAGCAAGGACAGACCCTTAGCTCCTGCCAAACACCACCAATGGGCATCATCCCTAGCTAAACTAAGGGCTGTGTTAACATTTGGTACAGCCCCATTGAAGACACAGTCATTCCGGTGTTTCCAAATGCTCCAGGCGCCAAGGATGACAATAGAGTTTAAGCCTTTTCTCACATCCCCACTGGTAGCTGCCTCCACCTTTTCCCACCAGTCATCCCAGACCGAATCCTCGGGCTGTGGCGTGAGGGAAGAGAGTCCAACTCGCTGCAAGAGATAGAACCAGAATTGCCTCGCAAAAAACACACCCAATTAGGAGGTGCTCAATGCTTTCCTGTTCTTGATCACAGAGCGGACATTTGGCTGGGTGAGGAAGTCCTCGCCGAGCAAGTCTGTCAGCTGTCCAGCACCGATTATGAGCAACCAGCCACATGAAAAAACGGCATTTGGGAGGAGCCCATGACTTCCATATTCTCTCATAAGGTCTGAAGTATATGGCGCCTGAAAGAACACATCATAAGCGACTTTGCCGTGTATTCTCCCCGGGCCGAGAGTCTCCAAGTGTGTTTGTCCTGTACCCCTTCATGTAGCTCAACACTAGATAATTTATCCCATAATTCCAAATATTCCATCGAGCTTCTACGGGTAGATCGACCGGAATATCATCAATCCATTTCTCATCGGTCGGGGCCTCCATCACCGTACGCCGCCTCTTCTTCTTTTAGGGACCAAACAAAAAATCTTTGGTGCTAATTCCTCGATATTTTTCCCATCAATCCACCTATCTTTCGAACGCAGTGTTAGCTCCATCTCCTACCTCGCAGAAACACCGCCATAGAGAGGAGACCATCCACCTCCTTGCTAACTTGAAGTGGCAGACTTGCCCAAGGTTTATTCGGTTCAGTTTTTTTCAGCCATGGCCACCTAGCTTTGAGTGCGAAGCCTAGAGATTTTAGGTCCGCAATTCCTAGACCCCCAAGTTGTTTAGAGCGACAAACTTTGGGCCAGGCAATGAGACAATGTCCTCCATTTGCTTCCTTTCTACCTCTCCATAAGAATGCCCTTCTGATTTTATCAATTGCCTTGATAGCCCATGGTGGTAGTTCAATTGCCATAGCTAAGTATACTAACATTGCAGTCAGGACATGTTGCACCTGCACCACCCTTCCTGCCTTTGTCATCAGATCTGCTTTCCATCTTGGCAGCTGGTCTGCTATTTTATCAATAATTGGCTGGAATTGGTCTTTGGTCAGCTTCTTGATGGAGAGAGGCAACCCAAGGTATTTGCAAGGAAATTCCTGAATACCGCAGGGTAACAGACTTTGAATAAGTCTCAGATTTTCTTCCGAGCAATGGATTTGCATTACATTACTTTTCTGCACATTTGTTTTTAGTCCAGAAGCTTCCCCAAAGAGCTGAAGCATTCTCAACGTCAAAGAGATATCCGCCGCTGCAGGTTGGAGGAAGAGAGCTACATCATCAGCATATAGAGAAATTCTGTGTTGAATAGGCCTTCTAGCCAGGGGTTGCAAGAGTCCTTCCTCATCAGCCCGTGTGACCATCCAGTTCAGCACGTCCATGACCAAGATGAAAAGCATTGGAGAAAGAGGATCTCCCTGACGGAGCCCTCTCCTATGTTGAATGATCTCTCCCGGACTGCCATTAAGGAGGACTTGGGTGGAGGAAGATGAAAGCAGTCCGCAAAGGAGATCACACCATCGTTCACCAAAACCAAGCTTGCGGAGTACTTCCAAGAGGAATGACCAGTTCACTGAATCAAAGGCCTTTGTGATATCCAATTTGAGGAGGATTCTTGGCTGCTTTTGGGAGTGTAGATACTTCACAGTCTGCTGCACTAGCATGAAGTTGTCCTGAATAAACCTCCTTTTGATAAATGCGCTTTGATTGGGAGAAACCAATTCATCAAGACGACCAGCTAACCGGTTGGCTAGGATTTTAGTCACTAATTTAGCAAAACTGTGTACCAAACTAATGGGTCTAAAATCCTTTACTTGATCAGCCTCGGCGTTCTTTGGGATTAGTGTGATATATGCAGAATTCAGCATCCACAAGTTCCTGAAATCTTTTTGCCAAATGGTGTGCAGAGCAGACATTATATCCCCTTTGATTACTCGGCCGCCAGGACTTATAGAACTTTCCTGTGAACCCATCGGGGCCGGGGGCTTTATCTCGATGGCGTGTCTCGATGGTGTTCCAAACCTCCTCTTCCGTAAAAGGTATGTCCAAAGCTTCTAGATCATATCCTCGAATATTGAGTGCATCAAGATTTATGGTTCTTTCTCTCGTCATTAATCGTACTCAATCAGATTTGAGTAGAACTCGAAGATTTCAGCCGCCTTATCCTCATGTGCAGTGATAATGCGGTCTCCTGCCTTCAATTTAGCAATGAAATTCTTCCTTTTTCTATGCCGTGCATGCATGTGAAACAATCTGGTATTAGCATCCCCTTCTTTCAGCCATCGTATTCGGGATCTTGACCTGGCTATTGTTCTCAATAGAGAAGCAAGAGCAAGCGAGTGCTTCTTTAGGCTATTGCGCAGCCACAACTCAGTTGGCTGGAGAGCACGGCTGTCTTGGGCTATGTCTAGCTGATGGATAATTTCTTTTGCTAGTGACAGTTGGGAACTGATGTGGCCAATTTTCTTTTGACTCCAGCTTTGCAAACTTTTTGCTGTGGCTTTGAATTTCAGGGATAAAGTTTCCAAAGGACAGCGACAGGGTTCAACAGAGGACCATGCCCCTTCAATGGTTTCCTGGAATCCATCAAGATTGGGCCAAAAAGCTTCAAAGTGGAAGCGTCTTTTGCCTGGCATTGTATCACTCAATCCGAGGATGAGCGGGCAGTGGTCGGAGTCATCGGAAGCTGCGCTCTGAAGGAGACTGTCAGGGAACATTTCCTCCCAGTCCAGAGAGCAGAACACTCTGTCAAGTCTTACCAGAGTAGGAGAAGCATTGGATGAGGAGCTAGACCATGTAAATTTACGACCATGTAAGGGGATCTCATTAACCGCCATATCCTCAATCCACCTTCTGAACCTACCCATCAATGCTCTATTCAAATTGCTATTGTTTTTGTCTTCATCCTTATATATGAGATTAAAGTCACCTGCAACCATCCAAGGGCCTGTGCATTGAGCACGCACATCCCGCAACTCTTGCAAGAATTGGATCTTTGCTTGATTATCTTGTGGCCCATACACACATGTCAACCACCAGGAGCCTCTATTATCAGAGTTGAACTGAACAGATGCTGAGAACGTGTCCACTCTTCTTGCACTGACCGCACCCAGGCAACTTCTCCAGGCAATTAATATTCCCCCACTGGCTCCAACCGAAGGTAGAAATATATAATTGTTATCAAAATCACCACCCAGCATAGATAGCACAATCTGCCGTGAAATTGCAGCCATTTTTGTTTCTTGTAAACACACAACATCAATTTTGTAAGAGTTTACAATTACCCTGACAGCGTCTCGTCTAGTCACAGAATTAAGCCCCCTTACATTCCAAACCAATATATGTGATGGATCCATGAAGAGTGAGTCAAAGACGACCAAATGAAAAGAGAGCCAACATCATACCAGACACTCGATTGGCTCCTCAACAGGGACCTCATCTGGAGGAAGCCATCCAAAAAGAGCAGCCAGTGCCTTTATGTGCAGGGCTGACAGAGGTTGTTGAAAGCGTTGTGCATATTCCTCCAAAATGTGCTGGCTGAGTTGCTCCCTTTCTTCTTCCAGATCGAAATCCAGGGCCCGCATAACCTGTTTCTTCAGGTGTCCAGGACACACCTCCGTTCCTGGTACTCCCAAACCAGCCAGGCGGCGACTTCGACGCGGTGCTTGGCTGGGTGGTGGAATCCTTTTCTTCCTCCGTTTGTTGATGCATGGGATTGGCAGGAGCCGGCCCGGCAGCTTAGAGAGCCTGCTAAGGAACTGTGTTGCTGGGCTCGCCGGACTGGATGGTGCCCCAGCAACAGGGCCAACTCCAGGGGATCTCCTTCTGGTGCGACGGCGCGAGTAGACTTGGATGGGGCGGGCGTACCTGGTTGGCACAAAGTGCGCCAACAGGTGGCGACGCGAGTGAACCCGCAGGGCCTGCTGCTGCGAACCCGCAGACGCCGGCCGGGTCACAGAAGATAGTCGCGGCGAGGAGATGGTGTTCAAGGCGGAAGGGGCGGCAGAGGCGGAGAGTGGCGAGTTCGGTGATGGAATAGCAAGAGGCGGTGGCGGGCGGTGGGGAGGGAGCGATGGAAGGGGAGTGCTGTCGCAGGAGGGGAGACGACGAAGTCTCGGCCGTCGGCACGAAGCCGACGAGAGTCTCAGCCGGATTAGCTGGGCAAGAAGTAGGGGCATCTGACTCAACCAAAGCATGGGCCTCAACCAGCCCGTCCAGGTGGGAGAGGGGAGGCGGCCCAGAAGCCACCAGGAGAGGCCCCCCGGGGAGATCTCCATCCATGGGCCCAACAATTCCCCCAAAATAAGCAGGGCACGTCGAAGGCCAACAGGGAGAGCTCCGGAGGGTTCACCGCGGGAGCCTCGGTCGTAGACCCCACTTCAATCCCCATGGAACATGCACGCCGATTGACCGCACCGCTTCGTCAAGGCTGTCAGTGGACGTTGCCGCGTCGCCCTGAAGGATCGAGGCCACTTGACTGGCTTCCATTAATGGCACGTCGCGAATGTCTGGCGAGTTAAGATGCGGGCCCTCTATTCCAACGGCGGGAGAGGCCGTTGACGAAGGAGAGACTTCCTCGATGGCGCCGCATGAAACCGTGGGGCCCAGCCGCGCGCCGCCGGCCGCCCGTCCGACCCGCCGCCGCCGCCGGACTCGAAGCGAGATACACGGCGCGCCACCGCGGCCCCGTCGGGGAGAACGAGCGCGAAACATTGGCCGGGAGGTACGACGAAGGGCCGGCGGTCGTCGTGGACGCCCAAAGCATCGCGGCGATCGCCGCAGCCCACGTCCTCAACCGCCGCCGCGTCACCGCCGACGAGAGATGAACACGGCCGTTGAAGCCTCCGCTGGGGACGATCCTCCGGCGAAGCCTCCACCGCGGGGGCCGAACGGGCCGAATCCGGCGACAGCGGTTACGCGGTTGGCGACACCGCCCGGCGACGCGCCGACCGGCGGCGGCGGCGGCGCCGCCCGCCCTCATGGCACGGTCGGACGGACTCCGCGACGCGCCAAGCCCTCGGGCGGAGGCGGGGCGGCGGCGGCGGAGTTCCGGGCTGGGTGATCCGCCGCCCCGGGCCGGGACGCGCGGAGGCGGCGACGGTCGCCGACGAGGGACCGCCCGCCGTTGCCCGCAGCGTCGGGGCACACATAGGAACGGTGCCCCAAGGCCTTGCAACGGAAGCACTGGTCTTGACGGCACCGGGCCACGGCGCGCCGGCGACAAGCGATTGAAACACCGACCGGCAAGATCGGCGGGGACTTGACGACGGAATGAACCAAACGCAAACGCCGGCGTCGGGCAGCGCGGGACTCAAACTTTTGCCAGCCATCGGCGTCGGGGGATGCAGCATGTCGGGGCTGGTCGGAGACATGACGGCGGGGAGGAGGTCTCGGAACACGACCCCGCGCGCCCGCCTCAACCGCCGCGGGTGCGCCGGCCGCCGCTGACGCCGACGCCAGAGAAGGTCCCGCGGAGGCGGAGGACAGCACGACATCACGGTAGGAGCGAGGTGAAGCAGCGGGACTCGACGCCGACGGGCTCCTGTCGATCCACCGCCCAGCTTGGAGCGGCCACGAGGGACGAACAGCTCAGCGCGAGGAGACAGGGGTGGAGGAGGAAGCCGACCCCGGGAAGAAGAGGCCGCCGCCCTGGGAGGCGGGACGTGGCCTTGGAGGTGGCCGCCGGGTCCTGGGTGGACGCCGGCGTGGGGCTGGTGGAGGAGGAGGCGCCGGGGAGGGAGGGGAGGTGGGGAGGCGAGAGCCATTCAAGTCTCAAGTGTGTTCTCTACTTTTGCTTTCAAACTCAATACCTCCAAAATTGCCATATTGTCTTGAATATTAGTCTCCATGAGCAAGAGCAGTTGGCCTAAAGTCTACTGCAGGTCCACTCTGGGGGGTGGAGAGGTGTATATACTGACATGCTGCTGTCAGCATGGCTGTTGAAGCTGTTATCTTGCACTTTCAGTCTGTTTTTCCCTTTTTAATTTGATATCACTCTTTCATTCTGTTGTTCGGTGAATGAGAAAGAAAGGGACAGGATAACATGGGACTGTTTTGGTGTCACAATCTACTGAAACTGGAGAGGGCATTGGATTTGGGCTTTAGAGAGAACAAGAGAGAATTGTGTGTTTGCTGCAGTGGAGAGGAACTCTGTTTGATTATACTACAAGTCTCAACATAACTAATAGAATTTCAAGATTTAAATGGAAATACCTTGATTTGATATTTCTTTCCGTGTCTTTTGAATAATGACTGATTTTGTATTTTTCATGTTTGCTCATGTGTGTCAAAGTGCACATTTTCTTCGCATCATGCTGTTGCTCTCTTTTTGCGACAAGGCTGTGTTTTTGTTATTCATGATTGCTTGAAAACAGGGTTCGGTTCCATTATGGCCACCCAGATATTTTTGATAGACTCTTCCATATCACCAGAGGAGGCATAAGTAAAGCTTCAAAGACTATAAATCTGAGTGAAGATATCTTTTCAGGTACATGCGTCTCATTGAAACAACTTGCGCTCATTCCTTAACTTGTCAGCACTTACAAAAACTTGATATTCGTAGGTTTTAATTCAACCATGAGAGGAGGAAATGTTACACATCACGAATACATTCAAGTTGGTAAGGGGCGTGATGTGGGTATGAATCAGATTTCTAGCTTTGAAGCTAAGGTGGCCAATGGCAACGGTGAACAAACATTAAGCCGTGACATTTATCGGCTTGGACGCAGATTTGACTTCTACAGAATGTTATCTTTCTATTTTACTACAGTTGGGTTCTATTTCAGTAGCATGGTAAGAAACTAAAATAATAAATCATATCTAAAATCTTATGATCAAAGATCACACAATAAATTTCTTCCTTCTATGCAAAAAGTAAGGAGAGCTCTACTGGAATTTAAAGAAAACCTAAACTACGAGGTCTTTTTTTGCAAAGTTAAAAGGAGAAAAGTAAATTAATTCTGAGTTGTCTCAGCTGCTGGAACAGAAGTAGAGTTAATCTGACCTTATGTTATTGTTTCCTCAACAGCATGCCTGAATTGTCAAACAGTAAAATTTTGATATGTCATTGCTTCCTGAGCATTTCTTTACTATCGACAAAGATAATGTGTGTTTTGGTGTCCTTGTGCAAAATCAAAGTGTCATGATTGAGAGTTTAAACTTGTATCTAAATGTTGTATGCCCATCCCTATGTTTTATGATACTGATCTGTAGCTCCTTGTTTCAGGTTACTGTGCTTACTGTCTATGTGTTTTTGTATGGTAGGCTTTATCTGGTTATGAGTGGTCTGGAAAAGTCTATTATGCTGGATCCACGAAATCAGCATAATGTCAAGGCTCTCGAAAATGCACTGGCTTCACAGTCTATTTTCCAGCTAGGTTTGCTGCTTGTCCTCCCTATGGTCATGGAAGTTGGCTTAGAGAAAGGGTTCCACACAGCATTAGGAGAGTTTGTAATCATGCAGCTTCAGTTGGCCTCTGTGTTCTTCACATTCCAGCTTGGCACCAAAACCCACTACTATGGGAGAACAATACTCCATGGTGGTGCAAAATACAGACCTACAGGTCGTGGATTCGTTGTGTACCATGCAAAATTTGCTGAAAATTACCGTATGTATTCCCGTAGCCACTTTGTTAAAGGACTGGAACTCCTGATACTTTTGGTTGTATATCTAGTCTATGGAAGGTCCTATCGCAGCTCAAACCTATGCCTATTTGTCACCTGCTCCATATGGTTCCTTGTTGCTTCATGGCTCTTCGCGCCATTTATCTTCAATCCATCGTGCTTTGAGTGGCAGAAGACTGTTGATGACTGGACAGATTGGAGGAAGTGGATGGGTAACAGAGGGGGTATTGGCATGTCAGTGGAACAAAGCTGGGAAGCTTGGTGGGTAAGTGAGCAAGATCACCTCAGGAAGACTAGCATCCGAGCCCTTCTGTTGGAAATCATCCTTTCGCTTCGATTTTTGATCTACCAGTATGGCATTGTCTACCATCTGAACATAGCAGATCACCACAAAAGCATTATGGTAACCTGTCCAAAGATGATCTGGTTTGTTTCTCTTTTATAATCTTTACCTGTTATCTTTATGTCGTTCCACTTTTTCTTTCTAGGTATATGGAGTGTCATGGGTGGTTATGCTCCTTGTTCTAGTAGTGCTGAAGGTAAGACTGGCATTTGGTCTAACTTACCTCCTGTGCTTAAATTCTTACTGACTGCATGTTCTTCCTTTTATTTAGATGGTTTCAATAGGGCGGCAGAAATTTGGAACAGACCTGCAGCTTATGTTCCGCATTCTCAAGGGCCTTCTCTTCCTTGGCTTTGTCTCTGTGATGGCAGTTCTATTTGTCGTCTTACACCTTACTATTTCCGATGTCTTCGCTAGTATCCTTGGATACTTGCCTACTGGATGGTGTCTTCTTCTGGTGAGTGAAGCACTCCATTTACCAAGTTGTTTGGTACTTAAGCTTTTTCATGTATACATAAAAAAGTAGTTAAAAGCTGAAACAGCATTCCAACCTGCGCACAAATGGATCATGCCCAATAAAAATAGAGGAAAAACAGAGTGGCTGTGCTCAAACTATCTGTTATGGAATTAATTACAAAAAAAAAAAAAAAAATGCTCTAGTGTGCTGAGGCTACTGCAGGTGAGGCTACGTCAAAATAGTTCAATGCCACAGTGAGTAAAGAATCAACGAATCTTAATGAGTAAAGAATCAACGAATCTTAAAGATGCAGTTGATTAGAAAGTATAATGGTCAAGAACACGTTAGGTGGTTTTATCATTTTATAAGTACCAATATTTTTTTCTAACAGCAAATTTTTCCCTGATAGACTCATGTCATCTGCTTCAGTCATACCTACTTATTTTTGTGATTTCTTGCTTGCAGATTGGACAAGCCTGCTCACCATTGATTAGGAGGACCATGCTGTGGGACTCCATCATGGAGCTCGGAAGGTCATACGAGAATATAATGGGTCTCATCCTCTTCCTGCCCATCGGTTTCCTGTCATGGTTCCCCTTCGTCTCTGAATTCCAGACGCGGCTGCTGTTTAACCAGGCATTTAGCCGGGGCCTCCAGATCTCAAGGATCCTTGCTGGTCAGAAGGATATTGGCGAGTTCGATTTTGAGTGACCAGTTTTATCCTTGCAAACAAACTTGGTGAGGAGCTGCAGGCAATAAGGGCCAACAGCAACAAGTACAAGATGAACGCCAACAACACGGCAATGGGGGAATTATGTTTTTATTTTATTTTATTGGAATACAATGATAATGGAAATGATACTGGGTTGATTTATGCGTCAATGGATGTGGCCATTCTGTTACAGCTGAAACAATGCCAAATACCCACTAGCAAAACATCCAGCCTAAACATGTTTGACCTTAGAATTATAAATTTTGCACCCATTTTTGTAATGGCCAATTCAATTAGTTCAGTGCATGCTGTGGATGCTGGCAGACTGCCATGGCGTGCGCATCGAAGTCTGACCGGAATGGCTTGAATGCTTTGCTGCCCACTTCTCTTTCTCCTCTCGTGGAATCTTGGCGTGGTGAGATGGCTATGAGCTTGAAGGCAGATCCCCTTTCCCGGCCGCTGAAGAGCCTGTTGGGTTTGGATTGGCGCTTTGAGTGCTTCCTCTTTTGCCGGTGGTCATGGGCGCTCCTCCCTCAGTGGACGACCGTTGGGCATTGATCTCCCCTTCCTCGGTCACCGGCAATGGTGCAGAAACCTCCTTCTCTTCTCCCTTCTTGAATGCTCTCTGCAACGCTGCCGTCTCTAGTCTTGCTCAGTCCCCTTTTGAATCAAATCGCAGATCTCCCGGACCAAATCTGCTAGTAGAAGCGAATCCTCAGCTGTCTCTTGATTTGGCAGGAGCTCGCTCGGAAATCCGCCGGTCTTCTGCACGTCGTCGAAAGTCGCTTGTCCCACTTCCCTCTTCGTCTCCCCGTCCTTCTAGATCTCCTCTTCCTTGCGCAGAGGGCCGTTGAGCGACCCCTCAACCTGTAGATCGTCTCGTGGAGATTCCGGATCTATGCGGGGGTGGTGGGGATTTGGCTGCTGGGCTTGGATCTTTAAACCATGGGAGCTTACGATGTTAATAGAGGTGGTGTGCTTTCCCTGACACCCGTCTACATTTCAAGAGACGATATCATCGCTGCTTTATGTCCACCCTTGCCAAAATGTAGTAGCGACGATGATATCTTGTACCACTATAGGATTTCTAGGGTGACATTACAAATGGTTCATCCATCCGCTTCTAGAATCAACGATTTCTTGGGGGGCGGTTGACTAGCAGCCCCTTGAAATCGATTTCTGGGAATGGCAGCATAGGGTGGCTGAAAACGAGTCATTCCTATAAACTATTTTTCAGAAAAATCCTAGGAGACCGCACTGGAGAAAAATAGCAGTCAAAAATAATGGAATTACCGACCACAAAATTAAATGGACACAAAAGAAAATTTTTTGATATTGTGACCGATGAGGATGGTCTAGCATTAGTTGTGAAAGGAATCCACATAAACTCAAGGACCGTTCGCTATGTTGCTGCTAGTAACTTTTCCATTTGTGCAGTTTCCTAAAAAACTACACAGTCAAGTAGATAATCGTGATTTTGTTGCCAGCTTTGGTCAAAATCAAGGTGCACTTACTTGAAAAGGCAAATAAAACAATAGAATATTCCACTTCGGTAAAAAAAAAACAATAGAATATTCCACAACTCTTTCACTAAACCCCGTGGCACTAAACAATAATGAAGGCGTGAATGAAAGAATTGCCTTAGGAGTGATGTGGATGATGCTCACAGCTTGCTTAGAACAGGCTTTGAGGCACTGCGTGTCGTGTGGGTCCAAAATCCTACAGGCCATGTGTCTAACCTGTGTCGTGCCGAGCCTGGCCGGCCCGATGAACTAGATTGTGGTTAATTTATATTAACAGAGGAGATTGTTCTAAAGCAACTATCCCGGTAAATCATTAACGGACGTGGGTATTATAACTCAACTGCCTCAGTAAATGAGGCCCAGACCGCTAGACCAAGAGGCCCAATTCCGAACACTCATATATATACTTAGAGTTTAGGGTTTCAAACCTACTTCCCTCACTTCCTCAGCTCCTCAGCCGCACTTCTCTCTCTCCCCTTGTGCACTTCACCCTCTTGCGTAGGCGCACGACACCCAAGGCACCGCTCCGCTCCTGGCCCCGTGGCTCGGCCCTAAAGGCGTTGTTGTCCCAGTGGCTTGGCCCCACGTGGTGACTATTGGGGGAGGGGGGGAGGCTAGTGGAGGCCAAAACCGACATCATGAGCATCAACTCCAGTGGCGGGGCCACCACGGGAACAAACTACCAACGCCACCCGCTGCTCCTCCAGATCAAGCAACAGCGGTGGCGCTCCCTCCCTTCAAAACCATAGCAACAACGCTATGGTTTCCCTCCCCATCGGCATGGCGGCTGCGGTCCAAAGGTCGGATCCTGTGGCCATGAGGCCGGCTCTAGTGGTGGGAGCGAGTGACAGCAATGACAACGACCAGATGGGCTTGTCGGGCCTTTTCATGGATTATTTTATTGGACGGGCATGGCAACCGCCTCATTAAAGGTCACAATTTACCACAACCATTGATCTGTGGCAGTTGCAAACCGCTTGGTTGAATCACTTCTGTCCGCTACCATTGTTTTTTAGTAGTGAGTTGTAACAAAAAGGTGTACTTTCTCTTAATGAAACAGGGTCTTGATTTTTTTTTGTTCTATCTAGTCTGGCCGGGTTTATCTTTGAATTAATATATTTGATTGTTTTGCGGTGCAGATTTTTTTTTTTTAAGCTCCCAATTGTGATCGTGCATTTTTGCTATTTGGCTTGCATTCCTCATTGCAAGCAAGGTCCAACCATCCCTGCGGCCATGCTTGATCGACCATATATGTTTCATATGTTTCAAATTAATGTTTTTCAATTCAATAACATGCTTCAAATTAAGTTCACGTGCCAGGAACTAGACAAAAGTAGAAACTTGAAAGAAATTGATTCTGAATTTTGATTTGGTGTAATTTGGTGCAATACAGTGGAGCCACAAACAAGGAAACCGAATCATTCAATCGGTGGACAAAACATAGCAAGTAATAATACTGTAATACGTACCGAACCCCAGAGAAGAAAATTTCGCAAGTGTGGGATTTTCCCTGCCAGATTTACGTTTCAATCACGCAGCAAATCTCGTTTCTATGCTCACCGGAGACCTATAAATACATGGCCCTGCAATGCCTGCAAATCTATCGTTGCCACCACACCACCAACACACAAGCACAAGTTGAGAGATCGAGACCGATAGTATTGGCAAGTAGCCATGGCCGTGCTGGGTCAGAAGATCACCGCAGTGCCACTGCTGCCTCTGCTCATCCTCCTGCCGCTGACGATGCTCTCTTCCATGTCGTCGGCCACGCGCCGTTCGCCAGCGGCAGCGCTGACGCTGAGCGGTGAGGGCTTCGCGGTGCTGAGGAAGGTCCCAACCGGACCGAGAGCAACGACACCAGCCCGGCAACACCTCCGGCGGCAGTGCTGAGCGGCGAGGTCTTCGCGGTGCTGAGGAAGGTCCCAACCGGACCGAGCAACGAGACCAGCCCACCACGGCCGCCGACGTCTCAAGTCGTTGACCTCCCGGTGCTAAGGAAGGTTCCCACAGGACCAAGCAACATCACGAGCGACCCGCCACCACCGCCGGCGTCTCAAGTGAAGGCCGAGAGCCCCGTCGTCGACCTCCCGGTGCTGAGAAAGGTTCCCACGGGACCAAGCAACATAACAAGCGATCCACCGCCACCACCATCTTCAGTGGCCACAAGCACCCATGCCGATGATCTCGCGGTGCTAAGGTTCCCACCGGGCCCGCCGCCACCGCCGCTGGTTGCGCTGTAGGTGAAGCTGTGTGTGTGTGCGCATCTGGGTGAGAGGCGATTTTGACATATAATCCATTATTGTCGTGGTCTTAACATCTTCTTTGGATCGATCGATAGTGGAAAGAAGCAAACAATTTCAGATAGAATCCATGAGTTCATGTTCGATAGACAGAGTCAGGACCTCTCGCAGCGGCAGGAGCCGGCAGTCGGCAGAGGAATACATCAGAGAAAGATCGAGATGTTGCTATCGCCTCTCAGAACATCTTTCTTCGATCACCAATATAGCGTAGTAGAATCGATATCGATTATCGGTGGTAACGCAAGAGAAGAGAATCATATCAAGTTTTTTGTTTGGAGTTGACAGGCCTTAACCTGGTCGAACCGAAAGAGTCAGAGGCCGATATCCATATACAGTACGTGTACCCGTCGGAAACCACCAGCTGTTGCATTGGTAGTGTCCGGTAGTACAAAAACTTTTGTCTCTCGATCGTCGCGGCCCGGCATCCATCGATGGGACGCGCCGTAGCAGGCGGCGGCACCAATGCCGAGACCGACGGCGGCGTCCAGCTAGTATCGGTGTCGTGGAACCAGGACAGTACCCACTTCGCGGCGGTGACGACGGCCGACGACTTCCGCGTGTTCGACTGCAGCAGCAGCAGCTCCGTATTCCACGAGTGTCTACGCCGCCCCGGGCTGCCGTACGGCGCCGGCGACGGGTACGCCATGGTGGGCGTGGAGATGCTGTTCCGCAGCATGATCTTCGCGCTCGTCTACGCCGCGGGAGACGGCGAGAGCGGCGGCGGAGGGAGCCGGGTGGCGCTCTGGGACGACCGCGAGAACCGGTGCATCTCCGACATGATCGACTTGAACTCCGACGTCGTCCGCGCCGTCCGGGTGTCCAAGGACTACCTCGTCGTCGTCACCGACATGGCCGTCAAGGTCTACCACCCGTGCGCCACGGCCTTGCCGATCCGGAAGATCGCCACGGCGCTCAACCGCCGCGGGCTCTGCTGCCTCTCCTGCCACGTCGATGTGGACGTTCTGGCGTGCCTCGGCACGGAGAGAGGGCAGGTCCGCGTCGAACGGCTCGGGAAGAAGCCCGAGACGTGGTTCATCGAGGCGCATAGCTCGCACGTCGCGTGTATGGCCATGACTGTCGATGGCGCCGTGCTCGCCACCGCCAGCGTTAAGGGCACCCTCGTCAGGGTGTTCAACACCATGGATGGGACTTGCTTGCAGCAGGTGATGAGATTAACTGTATTTAACTGCATACAATCAGTTTAATTAGCTGTAAGACTTCAAATTCAGTGTAATTTTACTCAACGATGTAACGATGTTCTTCTGAATGAATTGAATCTGCAGGTGCGTAGAGGGCTTGACCCAGCTGAGATACATAGCATTGCTCTGTCACCAAACCTACAGTGGTTGGCGGTGTGCAGCGACAAAGGAACCCTACATGTTTTCAGCTTGAGAATTAGAGTTGGGGCGAAAGATGCAGTTGGTCACAAGCAATCCTCTGATCAAGCAGCACGGTCTGTCGTTACAGCAAACACTACATCCAATGCAAGATCATCCTTGTCTTTCATGAAAGGTAAAATGTTTTCCTTCTGGTTTCCTGCTTCTTTTTTCTTTTTTCTCGTGATGGTGGGTTTAATTGCTTAATTGCCCTTTGAAATCCATGCATTATAAGACTTAGTCAATTATGTGAGTTACTACTTAAATTACTACTACTATAGTTTTTTTAGATAATGACTACTACTATAGTTAGTTTTGTTGCTAGTATTCTCTTAACTAGTTCCAAATTATAAGTCATCCTACCTAGCCATGAACCTAGAAAAACCATAAGGACTTCCAATTTGAAATGGAGGACAGGGTAGTTACTAGATCCAGCTATGTAATTATGCTGTCATAGCGTCACTCTATCACAGGGCAGCTCATCAGTAATGTTTTTCTCTGTTCCGTATTAGTACCTGGGATTTCTTCTGATTATTATACACGCTATCTGTGTTCTCCAGTGATTCTGCCGGGTTACTTCAGTTCAGAATGGTCATTCGCTCAGTTCCGTTTACCAGAAACCACAACCTACGTTACAGCATTTGGAAAACAACAAAACACTGTGATGATTATCGGGATGGATGGAAGGTAGGGATAAACTTATAACTTTTAGTATATATGTAACAAATAAATTATCTAAGAATTGTTTGATTTAGATCATTCTTGAAATTAATGACGCTCTCCCTGTGACTTGTATACTCACTTTTTTATTTTTGTCATTTTTGCAGTTTCTATAGATGCAGCTTTGACCCTATAAATGGTGGCAAGGAGATGGTGCGAAAGGAATATTTCCGGTTTCTCATGGATAATAAGGACTCCCTAGATTTACTGCCAGAGTTTAATAACTTGAGCTTGTCTGGGCTTCCTGTACAAAGAAAAATTTCAGTCGGCCAAAACGAGAAGTGAGACTAGGTGTGCCACACGGACGTTGCAATATTGGCGTGAAAAATATTTGTACCATTTTGTAAGTTGTCTAGGCTCATGATTAGTTTTTTTTTTTTTTTTTTTTTTTTTGACCAAATAGGCTCAGGATTTGTTATGGGTAGTTTGCCTTAACTGGATTGCTTATTGGCCTTTTATATATATATGTCTGGTTGTAATCTGTTCAGATTCAAGTAATGGATCGATCTCTACTTCATCCCTTGTGTGCTATTGGCTTTTTGCCGAGAGAGTGAAGTATAACTGCCTTTAGGGAATGGGGATTTTGACTTCAAAATGTCAAGGATTTTTTTTTTTTTTTTTGAGTAAAATTCACGGGCGGACCTTAAACTTGCACGGGTGTCTCACCTGGGTCCCTGTACTCCCAAATCAGAGATTTAGCTCCCTAATCTCAATTACGGTCACATCACAGGTCCTAATGGGTCTGAACCCGCAATGGTTGTCGACGTGGCGCTGCCAGCGTGGAGGGGGGTCTGCATGGAATCGAATTAACGCCAGGTTTAGGTGCTTAATTTTGTAGATAGGTCCAGAATATTTCTAAGGGGGTTTCAAAGGATTGGCGGCAAGTTGTGACATGTGAAATGAGAAAATGGCATGTAACTTGATTCTTAATATTTGCTTGGCAAACGATAAATTTTGATGATATATGACTCGCACAAAATATGTTCAAACCAAGCAGGCATAACTTGCCTTTGCAGATTCATTCATTTTGAAACTAGCACGACAAAATCCACAAATCGTACGTTTAAAACAGCCATGACTACACGACCATGACTACACTTGACTTTTTAAGTTCGACACACAGAATTCACAGTGAGCATGCTTTAACATGAGCATGACTAAACTTCACAGTAAACATGCTTTAACATGAGCATGACCAAAACTTCACAGTAAACATGACTTCAACTACAGCAAAGTTCAGTTGCCAGATGCTGCAGCCTTCTTCTTGCCTCTTGCTGTTCCACTCTTCTTGCTTGATGTAGCACCATCTTGCACTTCAATGTTGGCCATCTTTCTCTTCTTTGCAGCAGCAGTGGCCTTTCCTTTCTTGGTACTGGTTGTAAGTGCAGCAGTGGCTGCTTTTGGTATGTTGTCCACAACAAATTGGGGGTCTGGCAGTGGCCCTATTGGTTGAGATAGCATGCTGGGCTGGGATACCTACACAAATACAAGCAAATTTTCAGTCACAAGTATTCAGTCACAGGTTTCAGTTTCAGCTACACAAGTATTCAGTCAGAGCTACCTCTGCCATCATCTGAGTTAACATAGTTGTACCACTGAGTTGAGACATTAACTGAGAACTAGTACTGCCTGTAGGTATGATTTCCTGCATAAGAAATTGGAAACATATGAATTTCACAAAGTGACACAACCAATTTACAAGACCTCTTAGGTGATGACATTTGTAGCATCAATTTGCACATGTTCATCAATTTGTGGCTCAAGCTGTTGTTGTGCTGCTGCTGCTGCCACCAATTTTTTTGCAGCTGCAGACGTTATACCATCCTTCTTTAGCTGGCAACCTTTTGAGTTGTGGTCAGGTCCTTTACAGTGGCCGCAAGTCATACGCACCCCATGCTTACTCAACTTTGGCCCATTTTTCCCTTGCACTTCAAATGGTTGCTTCCTTCTGGACTTGGCAGGTCGACCAACCTTTTTCTCATAAACTGGAGGCTTTACCTCTATCCCATCCACTTTTTCCCATAGGGTTAGATCTCTACAGGGCCAAATGTTAAAACCATATGCCTTCCCAAAGGCATCAACTGAGTAGCATGATGGCAGTACAGACTCAGCTGAGATTCTTTCATGTCTCAGACAAGAAATAGCATGATGGCAAGGAATCCCTGTCAAATTCCATCTCCTACAATCACAGGTTTTAGCTGTGATGTCCACTCTATATTGATAATCCCTTGACTGTACCTAAAAGACATTTTTTCCTGCTGGCAATGCATAGCACAAGTTTGCATATTCAGAATTTTTTAACAATTTTTTCCTAATCTTTGGGCAAACAGGTCCTTGCATTTGTTCCAACTCTTTCTGCTTGGTGTAATATCTGGTCATCAGTTGACATCTAATCTTCTCAAACATACTCAAAATGGGCATCTCTCTAGCATCTAAGATATACTTGTTGAAAACCTCACAGCTGTTGTTCAACAATATATCACATTTTGGGTATTCAGAGAAGAAAGCCCTTACCCATGTATGAGGTGGCATCTTCTCAAGCCACTCATAAGCCTTCTTGTCAAGCACCTTCATCTTCCCATCTCTCTATTCCATCGTTGCTCAAGAAGATCTTGCACAAGCCCATAATTGGTCTTTTCGTAGTATCTCCTTTGAAATGCATCTCAAAAATTTGAATACAAGTGTCTCGACACAAAATCTATGCTCGAAGTCCGAAAACCTCGCTGGACACCGAATTAATCCCCTCGTGAAGTGACAACAACAAGTAACAAGTGTCGGTCCATTAATCAAGAATAAGTATGAACAGGTATTATGAATAAGTGGTATTATCACCTTTTGTTTGTCGGTCATTATAGTCCATGGACTTGTACCGTCAATGCCAAGATCATTGACAAGTGTTTGTAGAAACCACTTCCATGTCACTAGGGACTCCACTTCAACTACAGCCATTGCAATGGGGTAAATACAATCATTTGGATCAACTCCCACCGCTGTCAACAATCACTATGCCACAACACCGAATCCCCATTAGAACATCCGACGCTAAATATTTTTTTCGGGGGACGTATAATCGACGCTAAACATACTTAGAGACGGTCCCGACGCAAAAAGTAACATTTACGGATGTTCCGTCGGACGCTATAGATATCCGACTTCAGATCCAACCATCCGACGCGAAAAGTATATACAGAGACATGCAATCGGACGCAAAATATTTGAACCCCACATAGGTCAAACCCACCACTTATTGCGCCCAGATTACATTGGGCTCCCGCCTAATTTTTCATTGGCCCACGTTGGAATGAAACCCTAGTCAATCTACCCTTCCCACCCACTCCACCCACACACGTTGCAGACACGCCCACACCCAGGTCCCGCACACACGCCTTGACACGCAGCCGCCGGGTCGCTCATCGCCGCCGCCATCCTCCCCATCCCCGACGCCGCCGGCCATCCTCCCCATCCCCGACGCCGCCCATCTCTCCCACCCCCGACGCCGCCGCCATCCCCCCCCCCCCCACGCCGCCGCCATCTATCCCACCCCGACGACGCCCCGAGCAGCCATGAGCGCAGGATCCGCCCCGATACCTCGATTCATCCATGGCGGCATCCGGAAGCGTAGGATCCGCTGGGGGATGTGTCCAAGGTCTTCGACCTGGGCCATGGCGGTGTGCAGGAACCTCGATCTGGCGATGGCGGCAGTAGCAGCAGCCACGAGCGCAGGATCCGGCCCCAATGGCTTGTTCTGGCCATAGTGCCATGCTGGAGTGCACGGTGAGCCCTTCATCCTCTCAACTTCTCTGTCAATCTCACTCATCCTCTCTCCTGGGCCATGGCGGTGTGCAGGAACCTCGATCTGGGGATGGCGGCAGTAGCAGCAGCCACGAGCGCAGGATCCGCCCCAATGGCTTGTTCTGGCCATAGTTCCATGCTGGAGTGCACGGTGAGCCCTTCGTCGGCTGTACCAGTTTGACTATGTATGTCCAATCATTCATTCAGTCCCATACAAAAATAGAAACAACATTATAGTACCAATCAGCTTAGTCTATTATTAGTAATTTGTTTACTTCAAACCCACATTTTTTCTCTGAAGGTTGAAATTGTTTAATTTAGGCTACTGTGGTGCTGCCTCTGTCACAATGAAGGGAATCCTGAGAGAGTGGGACGACCAATATGACAGGTAACTATAAAACGTGGTAAAACATTCCGATCAATTGCTGTGAATTTTGAATGAGTGTAGAATAAGGAGTTATGCATATCTGAAACTTACCATTAATACTAGCTGCTGCTTTAAATGCAATCATGATATGTTTGGCCGGGCCTTATGAGGGAGGACTGATGGAGTTTGCTTTAAGTAGCACTTTGAACTATCTTCTGATTTCTTTTGCTACTACATGTGACCTGAATCTCTATCATTTTTTCTATTCACCATTTTTTATAGAGATGCTCATGTTAGAAGCAGCTAAAGCTGCAACAGAGGCTGTTGATGCAGTGAGAACTGGAGCTGCATTTTCTTGGATCTGCTTTGAACTGAACCAATGGCATCCATCGATTTCAGCCCCCCAACCTGCAAGGTATTATACACTTCCTTATTTCAGGGTATAAGTATGTGACTTTGGTTCTTACTGATATGCATGTGGATTGCTCCTAGTACAAGTTTTGAATAACTTATATAAGAAATAATAGTTATGTTCAGTTTCAGTAACATGCCGAATATCTATACCAACATGTGGTGTACTATGTTTATCTTTCAATTTATTACCTAAATCCCAAAAGGCTAGAGCTATTTATCTGAATAAATTCAAAATGCTTTTACTTGATGGAACTACATTGTTTTTAGCTTTTACTGGTAGTTGCTTCTTCATATATAGATTTATTTATAGGGACCAGAGTGGATTTAGTATCTCGATTTGAATACCTTCTCTGTTATAGTGCTAGCCCATCCTCAATACCTTCTCTGACTGCTATCTCGATGATTTTTTGTTCACCCAAAGCCGGGGATGTAGTCCAGCTTGGCATGCTTCTCTAGGATTATTAATTTGTTATGTCATATGTAACACCCAGGTGTTATACCACTAAAACTGGCCATGTCATCATATGCATTGCAAAGCATACATTGTGAGAACCTTGCCATGCATTCACTAAAATGAGTTTAATTCATTGCAATGTGTGTTAAGTGCCTTGAAATGCAATTTGAATGTTGAGTTGAATGATATTTCATGTGTTTACCCTACTTTTTCAAACCCTAGTTTTACCCCCTTTTTCAATTACTAAAAATTTAGCCAAAATTTGAGAAAACTTTTCAATAGCAACTTTGTAAATCTTTTCAAGGTGGACAAAGTTGGTATTTTGAGTTTTTCAAGTTTAGTTCAAATTTTTGAAGTAATTTCAAATCTCAATTTGAATTTCAAATCATTTGCCTTTTCAAAAAGTCTAGTTTAGAGTCAAAATTTGAAGATGTTTCTGTAATGACTTTTGTAGAGTTTGAAAAGTTAGAACAATGTTATTTTTGGAGTTTTTTCGAGTGCGCTCAATTTTTGTGAGTAATTTGATAAATTCAGTTTAGGGTTTGAGAAATAAAATAGAAAAGGGGGAAAAGGGGGAAGAACAGGGCAGCACACATTGCCCCGCCGATCGTCGTCGGTCGATTTCCAGCGAATCCGTGGCGCCACCTCATCCTTAACGTGTCAATATCGACGCCGTGTCACCTTGCCATCCCAGCCCTGCCCGGCGTAGCCGAGCTCGATCGACGTCGCCGTTGCCAACTTGTTCACGCCGCCGCCCGGTGACCACCGCCCAATTTTCCTATAAATTGGCGTCAATCGCTCCATCTTTCGGTTAGCCACTTCGGCCGAGGATTCGTAGCTTCCTTTGCGCGTTTCATTTGAGCCGAAAACCCCGCACTCTAGTCGTCGGATTAGCCCGAAAGCGACGCTCTTCTTCCCCCACGGCCGCGAGAGCGCCGCCGCGAGCCATCTCGACGCCGACCGACGCTTTCGCGAGCATCTTACTCAACCGCTTCCAGCCTTTTTCGCCGCTTTGTCGCCGTGGTCATGGTCGGTCCGTCCGCTTGCCTTTTTTTCACAGAGTCGCCGAAAGCGACGCCGCCACCAAGAACGCCGCCGCCCGTCATTGTCACCGCCGACTACCTAGCTCCAGCAGATCTTCGCCAACCAACGTGAGCATCGCAATCCTTATGGTCTATCGGAGCGGTAGCGCTAGCCGGGTTGAGACCGTAGTGCGTCAGAGCCACCGGAACGCCCTTGCCTATGTGCGCCGCCGTGGCCGCGCCGCCGCGTGCGGAGTCCCGGTCCTTCTAGGGTCGGTTTTGTTCGATTAAGTGAGGGGCCTTGTTCGCTTTTGCGTGCTGTTTCCCGTGGTGTGGCTGGTTTTCGTCGGAAAACGCTCCGGTGAGTCGCGCCGCCGCACGCCGATGTCACCGTGCCGCCATCTTCAACGGCAGGGATGCTCGGGTGCTCTAGGGTTAGGTTTTGGGGAGTCATCGTGTTCGCGATGCCATGGAGGGTCGATTGGAGTAATCCGTTGAGTCAGAGAGGCTCGTCGCCGGTCGGGATCCGACCGTCGTCGCCGGCGAGACTGTGGTCAACATCGGGGAGGCCAGGGACCTGTGAAAAGATAAATTAGATTAGTTCCGTGGGTCTCGTTTGCAAAGTCTGTGACTCATGTGAATAGTACTCTGTCCTTGTTTGTGTTTTCATTGAGGTCCGAGGTCTTTTCTGCAAAAGTGTCGAGTCAAGTCTAGGCAGGCCGCCTTGGGCCGGCTCCGGCTGCGCTCGGGCCTGGTCTGTTGACCCGATAAGTCAACTTGGGCCAGATTCGCCCATGGCCGCCTTTTCTTTTAATTTGTTTTTTTCTCTCGATTTGATTTAAAAGTATAAAACTTCGCTTTCTTCCAAAATTCATGGAAAATTATTCAAGGCCTAGAAAATTATGAAAATTTTTGTGTGTGTCTTTCATGATGTCTAGATTGTGGGAAAATTTTCAAATTCAAATTTTAAACTGTTTTAACTTGATTTAAAATTCCCAGCTTTTTATTCAAAAAGAGACTTTTGAGGAATTTTATAAAATAATCTAGACATCCAAAAATCTTGAAATTTTATTTGGAACTGTTTTTATGATAGGACCTATTTGTAGAAAAAAGTTTGGGGTCAGTTTGAGTTAGTTAAATTATTTTCTATTTTATGCTTTGTTTTAATTAGAGAAAATGAATGTTGTTTGATGTAGAAATGTTGTGTTGTTTTGTGAATTAGAATCTTATTTGTGTAAGATGGTCCTTGAGAACTCCTTAGGCAATGGTGATGATATCTTTAGGGTAGTTCAACAAGTTGATTTTGTTAGGTTGCAACTTTATCGTGAAGGAAAGTTGTACTCAAGTTGTTGTTTAAATTCCATGCACTTCAAAGCATCATGTTTATCATTTCGGCATCATGTTGAAACATGCATTATCTTCGTGTAGAGAACGATAGTGGGAACTTCAAAGTTGAAGAAGTTTCGGAGGAGATTGTGAATCCAGTCCCAGTGGGTTTTGATATTTGTGGATCGGATCCCGAACCTGAGTGCTACTTCGCTGAAGGCAAGCCCCGGATACATTTAAACCCTCCTTGATTATTTACAAAGTTTTACACACTTATGTTGATGATATGATGCATTAGGTGAATAGGAGTTGAGTGATTACCTATTTGATGCATAACCATCCTTGTTATTGAATTATCATCCTTGATAACCTGTTTTATTTCAAAAAGAGCTAAATGCTATGCTTTGCTTAAAAGTTAGAATGCTTTTACAATGTTTACAAAGTTCTTCAATGATGATTCACACTTAGAATGTGAGAGATAAGTTAAATTGAGACCGGTCGGGTAACTTGCATTGAGAAGGGAGTCTCTTTGTAGTGTTTCCGGCTGTGTCGGTTAAGCACCGTTCGTTGGAAGGCCCTTGGATCATGAACTTTGTATACTGGCCACATACTTTGGGTAAGCCTGATCTCGGGGGTGTGTCAAATCGGGAACGTACAACCGCGCACTGGGAGTGGAGAGATGGCGGGAGTACAAGATACCCTCGGTGGGTTAAAGTCCCAGGACGGAGGCGTACTGTATTCTCGGGTGGCGTAGGACGCGGTCCCGTTTTGAACGAACTGGGAGATGGTTGATATATGCAAGCTTGGGTGCTACATATATCGTGTGGTGAGGTATCCCCAGCTGGGTTAAGTGATTCGAATCGTCGTTGCTCTACGATATAAGGAGACTTGATCCTCGCACCTCCATCGTAGTTGAATTATGGAACCTTGATGAAGTTTAAAAGGGAGTTGGTTGAGAAGTGATTGCTTTAGTAGATGATCACCTAGATGAGAGGTTTCACTAAAATTGAAATAAAACTTTGAAAGTAAGGATCTACTCTTAGTAAGCTTTTACGCAACTGAGTCCTTGCTAAGACCTTTCCTATAACCAAAGATTCCCGAGTCTTCTCCTATTTTCTTTAGTCGGGTAAGCCTTGTTGAGTACTCCCGTACTCGGGGTTCTTTAAACCCTTGTTGCGGGTGAGAGCCGTACCAAATGTGTGTTGGTCCTTGTTGCATGACAAGATGTTCCGTGGATGAGGAGGAGGAGTAGCTGGTGACCCTTGGGCGGGGTCTTATGTTCTTTGTTTAAAACTCTACTACTATGATATTTGGTTTTGTAATAATTTACTTAAGTTTAAATCTGAGTTTGTAAAATTAAGTTATGTAAGACTTCCACTGTTTCACTTCGTCTTGTATTTGAATAAATGGTTGTAATGTTACGACGACTTGTATATGATGAGATCCTGCGGACAATACAATAGTGCTTTCTAGACCATTTGGTTCATATACATCTTATCGAAAAGTCCTTGGGACAACGGTACATGTATGTGGGCCCTATAATCTAGAAGGTACTGTTACATCTGAGGTATCGGAGCTCATCATTAACAAGTTATTGTAGCATTGCTATTTCAAAAATTTCAAAATGATTTGAGTCAAAGCAATTTAAACTCCATTTGGTCCAAATTGCTTACTACTCATCTTAATTCATGTTTAAACTCTCTCCTACAATTCAAAGGATAGTAGTAGAGTAACTTATATATATTGCCCTATGTTTTAGGTTTAATGTTTCTCGTATGTTCGAATCATGCATCATGCTTAATTAATCATGTTATAAACTTTTCCCTTTAAAGTGGTTGGGTTAGAAATGACAATCCCATTCTTGCTAAATCCTAGGTTTCTTTAGCGTAATTTCCAATCTTACCTTCAACAGACAGCGATCAGTACCAAAATGACTCGAGAAAGAAGACAGACCAAAAGGCGATCCTAGTCACCGTTTACGGCAAGAGATGATCCCGAAGCAAGCGGCGGTCAAGCTAGAACTTCGAAGGAAGCAAATGTAAGCATAAGAAAGATCTTCAAAAAGAAATTGAGCGTCGACCAAAGAATTGGATGAAGTTACCAGGATAGATGCTTTGCGATGTAATACAGATTGGAAAGCTACAATCCGAATTAGTTCGACGCGCTCAAGACTATGGAAACTATAGTCAAGCATTGATTGAGACAAATCCACGAGAAGATAGCACTTCAAAGATCGGTGTGACCATCTAATTCAGGATAATCATACTTTGGTGGCTTATGCGATGCAACTGAAGCTCAAGAAATCAATCTGAATATGCAAATTCAGTATATGATTGGTCTTCTCGACCCAAATCACCAACCCCAAGCAAAGGCAAGATGATTTGGGTGTGGTAATCCAAGAAGATGTGGAAGAAGAGAAGAATCCGGAAGAAGTGGAGCCTCATGTTAGTGATAATGAATCGAGAAAATGACCCTTAAGGAGGAATGAGATGTGTTCATAGAATATGTACATAGCTTTGTTTAATAGTAAGTTACTTAGATAAGCCTGGGTATGTTTTGGATGTATCGGCAAGAGGTCATCATTGATATTCCGAATAGAACTATCAAAGTAAATATTCCCGATAGCAACTCTCAACTTCTTATTCAACTTCCGATTCCTAAGAGAGCGCTTAAAAGAGTTTGTGCTACATCGGCCAAGGAAATTAAGAATATCCCAAAGATCCGTGAATTTCCGGATGTATTCCCTGATGATTTGTCTGGTTTACCACCAGATAGAGACGTTCAGTTCAGTATAGAGTTGAAACCTGGAACTGCACCGATATCTAGAAGAGCTTATAGAATGCCCCCGAAAGAATTAGCAGAGTTGAAGACTCAATTGCAAGGATTGCTTGATAAAGGTTTTATTCAACCTAGTTCTTCACCCTGGGATGTCCCGCGATATTTGTGAAGAAGAAGGATCAAACCACGAGGCTATGTGTGGACTATCGTCCACTCAATGAAGTAACAATTAAGAACAAGTATCCTTTGCCCAGAATTGATCTTTTGTTTGATCAACTTGCGGGAGCCAAAGTGTTCTCCAAAATTGACTTGAGATCGGGGTATCATCAGATAAAGATTAAGCCCGAAGATGTACCAAAGACAGCTTTCACTACGGATATGGTTTATATGAATATTTGGTGATGTCTTTTGGGTTAACAAATGCCCCAGCTCACTTTATGTATCTGATGAACACTGTCTTTATGCCCGAACTTGACAAGTTCGTGGTGGTCTTCATTGATGACATCTTGATATACTCCAAGAACAAGGAAGAACATGCCGAGCATCTTCGGATTGTTCTGAAGCGTTTGAGAGACCATGAGCTATATGCAAAATTCAGCAAATGTGAATTCTGGTTAGAAGAAGTGCAATTCCTAGGGCATGTATTGTCCGATGGAGTTTCGTAGATCCAAGCAAAGTCAAGGATATTCTCGAACTGGAAGCCGCCTACCACTTGTTCATGAAGTTCGTAGTTTCTTGGGAATGGCGGGTTATTACCGCCGTTTTATTCCTCGACTTCTCTAAAGTGGCCAAACCTATTCTTGAGTTGTTGAAAATTCAAACTAAGTTTGTCTGGTCACCTGAATGTGAGAAAGCTTTCCAGACCTTGAAGAAGTCACTCACAACTGCACCAGTCTTGGCACAGCCAGATATCGAGAAGCCGTTTGATGTGTTTTGCGATGCTTCTGGAATAGGAATTGGGTGTGTGCTTATGCAAGAAGGTAGAGTTATTGCCTACGCTTCTAGACAACTCAAAAGCGTCATGAAGAACACTACCCAACCCATGATCTAGAATTGGCGCGATTGTCCATGCTTTAAAGATTTGGCGACATTATCTCATTTGGGCAATACCTGTCACAAGGAAGACAGATGCATTAAGACTCAAGTAGTTAATTGATTTAACTGGAGTAAGATTTATACAAGGTTTCTTGTACGACTTTTTGTGGGGTGATCAAGAGTCATCGGTAAGAAGATTTCCCCATCCGAATGCAAAAATTTGGACAAGCCGGACATACAAAGAAGTGCTATTTTGGAATAAGAGCTTAAAGTATATATTCACTCAATCGAGTTGAATATGCGCATGAGAAGATGGCTAGAGTTGCTCAAGGATTACGGCCCTGAGGTGCATTACCATCCTGGTAAGGCAAATGTGGTTGCCAATGCACTTAGTCCCAAGGTTTACTACAACTGTTTGACAGCGAGTTTAAGAAATAGAACCTTGTGTCAAGAGTTGGAAAAGTTTAATATAGAAATTGTCACACCAGGAACTATAGCTAATCTCATCAGGCGGTCGACTCAAGGATCGATTATTACAAAGACGTAAAGGAAATAAGAGAGTAAAGTGTATCAAGGAGAAAGTCGGTGGAAAACCTACTGCGTTCTAGATTGATGAAGTGGGTGTATTATGGTTTAATGATCGGTTAGTGGTACCAAAGGTCCCTGAGATACGTCAAAAAAAAAAAAAAAATCCTCGATGAAGCACACTTGACAAGATACTCTATTCATCCAGGAAGCACGAAGATGTATCAGGACTTAAAGCAGAGATTTTGGTGGACCAAGATGAAGATTGAGATAGCCCTATGTGGCCGGTGTGATACATGTCGCCAAAGTAAAAGCCGCTCACATGAAGCCTCCGGCAGACTATTAAAATCTTTTTACTGCTCCATCATGGAAGTGGGATGAGTGCTTGCCTTTGGCGAGAATTCTCTTATAACAATAGTTACCAAGAGAGTATTAAGATGGCACCATTTGAAGCTTTATATGGTCGCAGATGCGAACTCCATTGAATTGGTCCGAATCGGAGAAAGATGGTTCTTTGGTGTGGATCTAGTAAAAGACGCAGAAGAAAAGGTTAGAATTATCCGAGCTAATATGAAAGCAGCCCGTCTCGACAAAAGAGTTATGCGGATAGGAGACGCCGGGCTTTAAGGTTTGAAATACATGATTATGTCTATCCGAAAGTATCGCCTATGAAGGGTGTGAAACGTTTTGGAGTTAAAGGGAAATTAGCACCCGCTATATTGGACCATTCCAAGTTATAGAGCGATGTGGAAAAGTGGCCTACCGTTTGAGGCTACTAGAACGACTTTCAGCGGTACACAATGTGTTTCATGTATCACGCTTGAAGAAATGCCTTAGAGTACCGGACCAAGTAGTTGACTTTGAAGGAGTCGAACTTGAATCGACCCCGACTTACTCCAAGTATCCGCTTGGAATCTTAGATCAAAAAGATCGTGTTACCCGAAGAAGAACAATCGTGGTGGTATAAGGTTTAGTGGAATCAACATTCTCAAGAAGAAGCAACCCGGGAGCTAGAAGAGTTTTTTTCCAAGAGTATTTTTTTTTCAAATTTCTACGCTTCTATCTAACTTATAGTTCTCTCAAAGAATAGTGGTTTGTTTCTTTTGAGTTTAGAAGAAGTGACTTTAAGTAAAACCTTTGGTTATTTTGTGAGTAAGTTAGATGTGTCTTCCCGACACATTTCCTTTGCCGTTATGTTTGTTTTACGAGTACCTAAATCTCGGACGAGATTTCTTTAAGGGGGAAAAGAGTCAGTAACACCGTGTGTTATACCACTAAAACCTCGCCATGTCATCATATGCATTGCAAAGCATACATTGTGAGAACCTTGCCATGCATTCACTAAAATGAGTTTAATTCATTGCAATGTGTGTTAAGTGCCTTGAAATGCAATTTGAATGTTGAGTTGAATGATATTTCATGTGTTTACCCTACTTTTTCAAACCCTAGTTTTACCCCTTTTTCAATTACTAAAAATTTAGCCAAAATTTGAGAAAACTTTTCAATAGCAACTTTGTAAATCTTTTCAAGGTGGACAAAGTTGGTATTTTGAGTTTTTCAAGTTTAGTTCAAATTTTTGAAGTAATTTCAAATCTCAATTTGAATTTCAAATCGCCTTTTCAAAAGTCTAGTTTAGAGTCAAAATTTGAAGATGTTTCGTAATGACTTTTGTAGAGTTTGAAAAGTTAGAACAATGTTATTTTTGGAGTTTTTTTTCGAGTGCAGTTCAATTTTTTTGTGAGTAATTTGATAAATTCAGTTTAGGGTTTGAGAAATAAAATAGAAAAAGGGGGAAAAGGGGAAGAACAGGCAGCACCTGTGTCCTCGCCGATCGATCGTCGTCGGTCGATTTCGAGCGAATCCGTGGCGCCACCTCATCCTTAACGTGTCAATATCGACGCCTTCGTGTCACCTTGCCATCCCAGCCCCGCCAAATAGGCGCCGGAGCTCGACGACGCCGCCGTTGCCAACTTGTTCACGTCGCGCCGCCCACGACCACCGCCCAATTTTCCTATAAATTGGCGTCCAATCGCTCCATCTTTCGTTAGCCACTTCGGTCGAGGATTAAATGAGCTTCCTTTGCGTTTCATTTGAGCCGTAAACCCCGACTCTAGTCGTCGGATTAGCCCGGCGACGTCTTCTTCCCCACGGGGGAGAGCGCCGCCGCGGAGCCATCTCGGCGTCGACCACGTTTCGCGAGCATCTTACTCAACCGCTAGCCTTTTTCGCCGCTTGTAAATCGCCGTGGTCATGGTCGGTCCGTCCGCTTGCCTTTTTTCTCACAGAGTCGCCGGAAAGCGGACGCCGCCACCGAAGAACGCCGCCGCCCGTCATTGTCACCGTCGGCGACCTAGCTCCCGTGCATCTTCTCGCCAACCAACGTGAGCATCGCAATCCTTATGGTCTATCGGAGCGTAGCTTAACTGGTTGAGACCAGAGGCGCGTAGCCACCGGAACGCCCCTTGCCTATATGCGCCGCCGTGGCCGCCGCTGGAGTCCCGGTCCTTCTAGGGTCGGTTTTGTTCGATAAGTGAGGGGCCTTGTTCGCTTTTGCGTCTTTGCTTTCCGTGGTGTGGCCGGTTTTGCCGGAAAACGCCCTCGGTGAGTCACCGCCAAGACGCCGATGTCACCGTGCCCGCCATCTTCAACGGCAGGGATGCTCGGTGCTCTAGGGTTAGGTTTTGGGAGTCATCGTGTTCGCTGATGCCATGGAGGGTCGATTGGAGTAATCCGCTGAGTCGAGAGAGGCTGCGCCGCCACGGCCGGGATCCGACCGCCGTCGCCGGGCGAGACCGTGGTCAACATCGGGAGGCCGTGGACCTGTGAAAAGATAAATTAGATTAGTTCCGTGGGTCTATTTGCAAAGTCTGTGACTCATGTGAATAGTACTGGCCCTTGTTTGTGTTTTCATTAAGGTCCGAGGTCTTTTTCTCGCAAAAGTGTCGAAGTCAAGTCTAGGCAGGCCGCCTTGGGCCGGCCCGCTGGCGTTTCTCGGGCCGGTCTGTTGACCTGATAAGTCAACTTGGGCCAGATTCGGCCCATGGCCAGTCTTTTCTTTTAATTTGTTTTTTTTCTCGATTTGATTTAAAAGTATAAAACTTCGCTTCTTCCAAAATTCATGGAAAATTATTCAAGGCCTAGAAAATTATGAAAATTTTTGTGTGTGTCTTTCATGATGTCTAGATTGTGGGAAAATTTTCAAATTCAAATTTTAAACTGTTTTAACTTGATTTAAAATTCCCAGCTTTTATTCAAAAAGAGACTTTTTGAGGAATTTTATAAAATAATCTAGACATCCAAAAATCTTGAAATTTTATTTGGAACTGTTTTTATGATAGGACCTATTTGTAGAAAAAGTTTGGGGTCAGTTTGAGTTAGTTAAATTATTTTCTATTTTATGCTTTGTTTTAATTAGAGAAAATGAATGTTGTTTGATGTAGAAATGTTGTGTTGTTTTGTGAATTAGAATCTTATTTGTGTAAGATGGTCCTTGAGAACTCCTTAGGCAATGGTGATGATATCTTTAGGGTAGTTCAACAAGTTGATTTTGTTAGGTTGCAACTTTATCGTGAAGGAAAGTTGTACTCAAGTTGTTGTTTAAATTCCATGCACTTCAAAGCATCATGTTTATCATTTCGCATCATGTTGAAACATGCATTATCTTCGTGTAGAGAACGATAGTGGGAACTTCAAAGTTGAAGAAGTTTGAGGAGGAGATTGTGAATCCAAATCCCAAAGTGGGTTTTGATATTTGTGGATCGGATCCCTAACCCGAAAAGTACTTACGAAGGCAAGCCCCGGATACATTTAAACCCTCCTTGATTATTTACAAAGTTTTACACACTTATGTTGATGATATGATGCATTAGGTGAATAGGAGTTGAGTGATTACCTATTTGATGCATAACCATCCTTGTTATTGAATTATCATCCTTGATAACCCTTTTTATTTCAAAAAGAGCTAAATGCTATGCTTTGCTTAAAAGTTAGAATGCTTTTACAATGTTTACAAAGTTCTTCAATGATGATTCACACTTAGAATGTGAGAGATAAGTTAAATTGAGACCGGTCGGGTAACTTGCATTGAGAAGGAGTCTCTTTGTAGTGTTTAAATTTTGTGTCGGTTAAGCACCGCTCGTTGGAAGGCCCTTGGATCATGAACTTTGTATACTGGCCACATACTTTGGGTAAGCCTGATCTCGGGGGTGTGTCAAATCGGGAATGTACAACCGCGCACTGGGAGTGGAGAGATGGCGGGAGTACAAGATACCCTCGGTGGGTTAAAGTCCCGGGACGGAGGCGCATCAGATTCTCGGTGGTATGTGGGGCGCGTCCCGTTTTGAACGAACGGGAGATGGTTGATATATGCAAGCTTGGGTGCTACATATATATCGTGTGTGGTGAGGTATCCCAATTTGGGTTAAGTGATTCGAATCGTCGTTGCTCTACGATATAAGGAGACTTGATCCTCGCACCTCCATCGTAGTTGAATTATGGAACCTTGATGAAGTTTAAAAGGGAGTTGGTTGAGAAGTGATTGCTTTAGTAGATGATCACCTAGATGAGAGGTTTCACTAAAATTGAAATAAAACTTTGAAAGTAAGGATCTACTCTTAGTAAGCTTTTACGCAACTGAGTCCTTGCTAAGACCTTTCCTATAACCAAGATTCCCGAGTCTTCTCCTATTTTCTTTAGTCGGGTAAGCCTTGTTGAGTACTCCCGCACTCGGGGTTCTTTAAACCCTTGTTGCAGGTGAGAGCCAGGGCCAAATGTGTGTTGGTCCTTGTTGCATGACAGTGTTCCAGGTGGATGAGGAGGAGGAGTAGTTTGGTGACCCTTGGGCGGTCTTATGTTCTTTGTTTAAAACTCTACTACTATGATATTTGGTTTTGTAATAATTTACTTAAGTTTAAATCTGAGTTTGTAAAATTAAGTTATGTAAGACTTCCGCTTTGTTTCACTTCGTCTTGTATTTGAATAAATGGTTGTAATGTTACGGCGACTTGTATATGATGAGATCCTCGGGACAATACAATAGTGCTTTCTAGACCATTTGGTTCATATACATCTTATCGAAAGTCCTTGGGACAACGGTACATGTATGTGGGCCCTATAATCTAGAAGGTACTGTTACATCATATAACTGATGCTAACTTGAGCAAATTGTAGGTTAAGGCAAAGAACACTAGCCGAAGCTTGGGCTGTTTTCTAGTTAAGGCAAAGACACATGCAAAAAAAAAAAAAAACTCTGCTTAAGCCAATACAGTGTAGGTAAGCTAAATTGACTTTAGATATCTTAGATTTCTAATGCTCAGCTATTGTCTTCAGTGTTGGGCCTCAAAAAAAAATGTCACTACCTCTGAAATTTTTACTGCAAATGTGCAATAGTAACTAAGATATAAGTTGATTTGTAGTACCTGCAACAGCTATCAGTCCTCTGTGTGTTTAATTTCAGTATGTAACTAATCTGAAATTTTAGCATGACTTGATCTGAATTACACTATCTTTTATAACTTTCATTACCTGCTGTAGTAAAAAGCTTGTGTCAGGACATATCAGACTAATGCAATATCCAACCTGTAATTGCAGTTGCCATACGATCTATTTTGCATCTGCTGCAAAATACTTTGAAGCGGCAAAATGTGGTGCACAAGCAAGCAGCGGCAGCTCGGCGAAGAAGTGCAGCCAAGCGGTTGATTATCTTGGTTAGTCTTTTTTCTGAAACTTTAGTGCATATATCTACACTGATGCTGACATCATCTGCACACCAGATTTAATTACAGAACTGAATGCTCCATTTGATAAATTCCAACATGTATACTACTGTTTTGATTTGTGAATATGTTAATAATGGAACAAATTTGACCAGCACGTGTATTCTTGATAGCTTGTGATTTTGGTAAATTCAAATTTTCTGTATTAACTTTATATCTTGCTTCACACAAACACCATTGTCAGCTCATATCTGTATTAACTTTATATCTTGCTTGCAACTACACCTTTATGGTATTACAATGTACACAAAAACTAGTCCTAGAGCTATGTTAACATGTTACTGATTGCATACTTGTTGGTTTCAGGGTCTGCGATGGTGCTAATTGCAAGTTTGTGGGCGATTTACAACTCAAACCTGATTTGGGTGTTAGTCTCTCTTTTTGGATTTAGGTAGTTGATAGTAGACTTGTCATTGATTAAACATTACATGTTTGTAATGGTTGATCTTATACGAATGTCTCTTTAGTGTTGGGACTTCATGAATGAATCTATTAATATGAGAAATGAGAAATGTACATTGATGTTACTATTGTGTTGAATTGCTACTGATTGACCTTTTATTTTTTTTAATGCATTCAAATGATCTCGTCGAACCATCCGGCTAAAAAGCATTTATAATGTCAAATTGTCCGGACGCTATATAGTAATTGACATGCTATCCGGACGCTATATAGTAATGGCATGCTATCCGACGCTAAAGATATTTTCAGGAACAACAGACTATCGGACGCTATAAGTCCGGTCCGACGCCAAAGAGTTTTAGCGTCAGGACTTACAGCGTCGGCTGAAGTCCGGCGCTATATGTTCTTAGGGTCAGATCATCCGACGCTATATGTAACTTACCGTCAGGTCACCATCCGAGGGTAATTGGGGTGTTGTGGTGTAGTGAATTGGCCACCAAATTTTGTCTTAATGTGGCACCCATCCAAGCAAATAACAGTGCGCAACCACTTAGAAACCCTCTCTTGCGGGCATCAAAAGACATGTAACATTGATCTGAATAAACCACCGGCAACTTTCGGGAAGAAAGTGGATCCCGGGTTACTTGTCCTCAATTCACGTGCATAATCCCACGCCTTGTTGTACTTGTTGAATTTCATCCCCATAGATTATCTTCATGGCAATCCTTCTAGCTCTACCCAACTTGCTCCTAGAGGGTGTCAAGTTCCAAATCTTCTTCGCACTGTCTTTGCAAAATTGGTGAGGCTCATCTTGTCATCAGCTCTAAATGACTCAATGTACTTTTCATCTAGCCACTTT
This sequence comes from Hyparrhenia diplandra, assembly GCA_015847255.1. Classification (NCBI taxonomy): domain Eukaryota; kingdom Viridiplantae; phylum Streptophyta; class Magnoliopsida; order Poales; family Poaceae; genus Hyparrhenia; species Hyparrhenia diplandra. The sequence goes on along the minus strand of JADLZK010010481.1, from coordinate 230,847 downwards.
GTTGTACATTGCTTGATAGCCCACACCCTTCTGCTAGCTTGTGTTCTTCATAGTAGGTCTTCACAATAAATACTTTCACTTTCCGCCTTGAGAAGCATACAAGTTCCATGGGCATCCCTCAAAGACAATGAGCCCTAATTCTCTTCTTATCATTCCTAGGCATTACTATTTGAACCCTGTTCCTGATGCCATCGCTCAAATAGGGTGAGAGCATTCAAAGGTTGGTCTTCAGAAGCATACAAGTTCCTAGGCATTACTATTTGAACCCTGTTCCATAGTGACTAAACTATCTTCATGGTCAAAATAGATTACCAAATTCTTCACCCTATCAACAAGCGATGCCATCGCATTGGTGTCGAAATCGAAGAAACTAATCTAAGCCCATCGGCCCGAGTCTTCCCGTAACAACCAAAACATCTTCAAGCTGCGGTCATCAAGTATCCAAGATCCACTACAAACTGATCTAGCCACAAAGGAGACCATGTGTCTGTCTCAACATGATCAAACCAAGAGACTTTTGCATTGACATATGACCGCAAGTGACCATGACCAACAAAAAAACCCCATGATGAACCTCAACCGTAAACTCCTCACTACCAAAGACCTGTACACATTCATTAACAAGAAATTTTAACCCTAACTACAACATCGAACGTAGAGATAAAGTAACTACCGTATGGAAACCAATCAAGGACATGAAACGCAAATCGATTTTGACCTAGAAAGCAAAAAAATCGGAGATACGATCTTGATTCACTCACCACCGCACAATGGTGCGCATCCCCTCGCCCGCCCGCCGTATGCCACCATCGCCGCTTGGTTGCGGCCGACGAAGCAGCCGCCACCCTTACTCGCCCAGTTGCTTTTGCTCGATCGCCATCGCCGCCCTTCAATCTCCGTCGCCTTGGATCAAAGCCGCCACCGCCGGGAGAGCTGTTTGCCTTCCCTCCCCCCCACGACGAGGAAAACGAAGCGTCCCCCGTCCGCGACCGCCCAGGAAACTAAATGGAGTGGGCAAGGGCTCCTTTGCAAAATTGCACCGCATCCGTGGCAAACCCTTCCCACGCTGGCAGCACCACGTCAACAACTCTAGCGGGTTCGGTGCATTTGGACCTCTGATGTGACCCTAATTGAGATTAGGGGGAGCTAAATCTCTGATTTAGAGTACGAGGACCCAGGTGAGACACCCGTGCAAGTTTAAGGTCCGCCCGAAATTTTACTCTTTTTTTGTGTGTGTGAAAAAGAATGGAAAACAGATGGCACACGAAGAGAGTGGGAACGGAAGAAGAAGAATTAAGAATGTAATATCACACTTCTACCTTTAGCAATAGTAGAGATAGAAAATATAAGCATACAAAATACCAATATGAGGCCCATATTTAGAATGCAACAAAAGGTGTCGCGTTTCTAGTTTTCTCAAGGAAGGGTACGAGGGTATGTCTGTCGGTACTTTCCATATATCGATCATTACTGTATATAAACATTCCCAAAGGATCTGTGCATCAGAATGGTGAGTGAACTATTTTATTTTATATAAAAAACAAAAGCCAAGAAATTATCTATAGGAGGTGTAAGTGTCTTTATGCCAAACTAGAAGAGAGCAAAAGAAAAAATAGGGAAAATTCAATGGGGAGAGGGAGGTCAAATTTTGGACAAGTTAGATAATGACATGTCATCCCAGGCGACTTCGGGACGTCGCCGCCAAGCCCCCTCCCCGGCAGGCATCCCCACCGCTGGAGCCCAATGCCGGCGGTACTATCGAGGGCAAGGACGGCGATGGGCTGGGCCTGCTCCTCCCCTTCCCCGGAGGCGCTCCCGTGAGGTTCTATGAGGGGGTGGAAGACGGCGGCGAAGTTTCTGGCTGGATTCGTGAGCTCGGCGGCCGGATCCGATCGCTGGTGGGCGGATCCGGTGGTAGCTGGTCCGGACTTACCACCCCATCTCCGAGCAACTTCTTTTGAGAGGTGATGACAGTCCTGCAGTGTGGGGGAGGCTTGATCTGCGTGGTGGCGACCGGATATGGGCTTTTGGAGGCGGATCCATGGGATTAGCTGCTGAGCCACACAAAGGACGTCCGGGTATGGTAGGAGGGCGGTGGTTGGCGGATTGGGCGGCTATGGCTCCTACCCTTCCCTGGCCTCCATGCTCCTCCCCGTCTTCCTCATTCTCCCTTCCATGCGTTGTTGGTCTCGACGCAGAGACCATGTGGCCGCGTGTGGGGGTTGGCCCTGTTCTTAGGTTTTGGCGCATGGCAAGATGGTTGTGGTGCTTGGAGGCACAAGCAGCGGCACCGCCCCCGGAGGGCCCCCGTGGCTACGGCTTTGGTTTCTTGGGTTGAGTGTGCATCTAGGATGGGGATTCTTCGGGGCGAAAGCCTTGACGATGGCAATGGCGCCTTCGGGCATCGTTCTTCCCGTTGGGGTGTTACCTTGGAGCCCCATTCTGGACGGCGGCGGCGATGCCATTGGCATCATCACCTCCTTGGAGGCATCATTTCTAGGGACCTATCTCAGCTTGCTACATTCCTAGTGGCAAGTGCTCGGTTAGTCCAGGCGGCAACAGCTGCGTTGGCGAGGAGGTTGGAGACCTAGATAACGATTTAGGTTTTCCAAAGTCCATGGTGGAGGAAGGTGGTCATGAGGAGAGCATTGGCGTAGCGATTGGAGGGCCTTGCAGCTGCTTGGTATTGTTATTCATGAATTGGTCTGGGCATATGTGGCTCCCACGAAAGTGGTGGGGAGGCCGGTGTGGGAGTCGGTGGTCAGCAGATTTGTGTTGTCGAAGTGACCTGCGTGGTTTGGCGACGGATGATCAAGAGGACTCTTGTGGCACTTCTACTGAATCTAAAGTGTGCGTGTGTTTGTGGTGTAATAATGAATAGTTATGTGCATTGTTTGATGCAGATGATGGGATATTAATATATTCTCTTTTCTAAAAAAACTAGTGCATGTATTCTTTAATTATTTAAATTCTATGCAAAGCTTAGTGCATGTGTTATTTAATTGTTTAAAAAATTAGATGCAATTGCTGTTATCATATCACCAAAAGGGGTGTATCAATTATCATGTATTATTTTGGTGATTTAGATGACAACATAGGCCCTAGGAGTAGGACTAATATATGTCTCAAGGGCGATGTGTTAGATGGACTCTAAATGCTTTTGCTCCTAGTGGCTAGTTGTGGTGGTTTGCGCTATATATGGGTTCCGTGGTTTGCCTGTTCTGGTGGGAGTATCATAGGGCTATTGAAGTTAGGGCAAACTACTCTCTACAGTCCATCCACCTCTCTCAAATGCATAAACATCCTATCCATGGATAGGATATATAGATGCCTTTGCTCATCTTTCTGAGGATTAGGTTGTAGATCTTGAGAGCTCAAGTGAGTGGGTTTTTGTGAACTTGTAATTGAGCCAAACCAGTTGAGGACTTGGTGACCATTTGCAAATGTGAACCCTGCAAGCTTGGTATGTATAGACGACTGACACAAAAACTTTGCTATGTCGGGCTTGATACCCCTATATATATTGTAGAAAGTTCAGTAGTAGACGACAAGCAACTTTGTGACGTAGAGAGTGTCTAACCGCAAATAGTGATCCTAAATGGATTAATGCACTTGTCTTGATTGGCAATGCATTTTTTTGGCTTGCCGAACATCGTGGCTATGGTAAGGTTTGGTGACTAGCAGCATATCCTTTGTGGATCTCGAACATGGAATAGTGGTTGCATTTTGGCAACCGATACCACAGGAGAAATTAATCTTTGTCTCTAGGTATTAGCCAATATATGGGCTTGCTTACTAAAGCTAATGCCCTCGCCATGCATTGAACCATTGCCACCCATACAAGCATGCAAGCTATTGGCAATCAGCTGAGGGGATTTATGTGCTTTTGAGGATGGAAGGTTTTGGCTTGAAAACATCCAAGTGTTTTCATTTCTTTGTGGAATAAGAAATGGAAGACAGATCGCGACACAAAGATAGAGACAACAGAAGAAGATATTAATATCACACTTCTAGCTTTAGTAATAGTCGAGATGGAGTAATAAACAAACAAAATAGAAATATTTGACATTATTTGTCCTTCTGAAACGATATTCTAACCGCATTTAGAATGCAACAAAAGGATATGTCGTGTTTCTTGTTTCCTGATATCAAAAGCTATAATCTGGTGTCCATGTCATTCCGTACCAACCGGTACTATATAAGCGTTACAAAACGAGCTATGCATCGATAATGTCAAACAAAAGTGTTATTTTGTTTTATATAAAACTTAAAGCAAGAAACTCTAGGTAGTTAGTTACGGCATTAGGGCGCTTCTAAGAGAATCTGAAAGTTAGGCGTCAGTGTTTTGAAATAACACCAATGAGTAATCTAGTGTTTGCGCATCTAGGCTTGGATGGACGAGCAAAAGATGAGAGGCGAGGATGTATACTAATTTGGGCAGAGTGTCCCTGGTCGAAGTCGCAAAGCTACTACTAGTGTATTGCACAAATTTGTAGTAGGGGTGTACAAATGGTCGAGAGATCGAGGGAGAGTTCCCAGGTCTCTATGAGTCATTTGGGCGGAGCCAAGAATCCATGACTGGGTATGCGAAATGCCAAAAAATTGAAGCAAAAATATAGTGGATTCCTTGTTTGTGGCCTTTTTGCCTCTTGCTCCAATTTAAAAAGAGAGTATACATGTATATTGGTATAGTATATTTTTTTCTTGGTACTAGAATCTTGGGTATTCATTGGAATACCCGTGGCATACCCTTCCGCCGCCCGATTGCTATGAGTGAGTGTGTGAGTTCGATGGCCTGTGTTCAAGTGAGTTGCATGGGTGTCCTGCCTCCCATTTTATAGACGAAGGGGAGGGCAGGTTACAGATGGAAAAGAAGAAAAAGATAGAAGTAATTCGGAGAACAAGGAGGAAAAGAAGAAAGAGAAAAACCAAAGGAAGGGTGATCAATGGGGTCGTCTCCTTCCTCTATGTGGGTACCATGGGTCATTAGGTCGATGGTGATGGTGACGGGTGCCATGCCCTAGTCCTAGTGCATTGTGCATCTTCATAAAATATGGACGAGGCTCCCCATTCTGTTACAGAGGACCGGATGACCAAAATGGCGATAAAGCCGTGGGTTGTACGAGGATTAGACAGAAAAGTGGGAGCCCAATTAAGTCTAGTCCATTACTATTGTGCGTCACTCTAGGGCATGCAGGTTCCATCTAGAGTGGTTGAAAAGTGATGCAAACCCCTGTGACACGTCCGCCTCATCCAAGGGTTTATCTTCATAATACCATTAGGCGAGGCGGATATCCCTTTCGAGGGGTCAGATGAGATGGAAATCCCCTCCATGGAATCTGACTTAATTGGGGGCCCATTGTCGGGGTCAAACAAGGTGGGACCCTCCTTCTCGGTCCGGATGAATCAACCTAATCCTGAGGGTCGGGCGAGGCGGGAACCTCTCCCTACATGTCGGACAAGTCGGTTGGTTCTCTTAAGGGGTCGGATAACCTTATATCTTCATTATTAATCATTGATGGCCATTTATCTTCTATTAATTTGTTGTCCGTAGAGAGAAGAAACAAAAAAAATTGATAAAAAATAGTGAAGAAGGTCCTCAAAGGGTAGCCATGGTCACCTACTGCGGATTCATGACACGTACGTGTTTATGTTTAAATCATCCAACTCTAACTCTCAGCCTGAAAATATGTCTTGCACACCGGCCGGCAATCTAGGAATGGCAATGTGGGTACCAATGACATGAAACCTAAAGGTTTTTGAAACCATTAGAGCATATAGGTGTGGCTTTATCTACACATGGATATGTGTTAATGGGCCAAAAAAAAAAAAAAAACTTTAACCACTGGGTTCATATCAAGTATCGACATATCTCCAATCCAATCTAGTACTCCAAAATATGGTTCAACTAGCTAGAATACCTATGGCCATAGAAGCGCACATATAGATACCCCTATCTATTAATTAATTTGTTATACACATTAGCAGTTTTATTATTTTTATTTGCTTATTATAGATAGTTTAGTTAATTTTTTTCTCGGCTCGTTTGTAGGCGGCAACCCATGGTATACATATAGTCTATCCGTGGGTGCGGATATAGGTTACCAATACATATATTGTATGAGTTTTCTCGTGTGCGGAAAAACAAAAATCTAATGAAATATATACATGTATGAACGTGATACATCACGTATAAACCCGTTGCCATCTCTGGGAGGCAGGCTGCCCTTGCTTCTCGGCGGCACACGGTCCATCGCCAGCCATGCACGCGGTCAGTTACAGATGCGGCGTTTCCTTCCTTTTTTAGGGCCAGACGCCAACAAACTCCCATCTGAATGCATCACATCACATCGCACTCACACACCACACACGTATACATGCATCCATAAACCCTCACCCGCCGCGCGCCGTCCACCGCACTCCGCACTCCGCAGTCCTTCCTTCCCCAAGTGCCCGCGCTCCAGGCCGCGCCGGCGACCTCCGGCACGCGCCTCTCCACGTCCGTTACGTACGCGGGCATCCCGGCTTTCCTTTCGCTGGTCGATCGCTCGCTCGTCGTGCGTGCCACGCGGAAAGGTGAGCTGACGTACGACGACGTTCGGGCGCGCGCTAGACGCCACCGGCCGCCCGGCCTGGCAAGTCGATCGCCGGCCGCACGCACGCTAGCTATATAACCGGCAGGTCCTGCCTTTTTGTTTGCTTCCGTCTCTGCGCAGGGCAGATCGACAACAACGCCGGTGATCTGAGTTGCCGGAGAAGAGCTGAGGATCGATGGCGGCTAGGGAGAGCGGCGGGATGGCAGCGGTGCGGTGCGCCGGAAAGATCGGGGTCGTGGCTTCCGTTGCCATGAACATCGCGTGGCTGGCGATGTACCTTCGCCGGCGCTACTTCGGCGGCGGCGTGGATAGCACCACGGTGGAGCCGTCCAAGGGAAAACCACCGGTGACTTCCGAGTCAATCGTGAACCTTGACCAGTGAGATCCGATCCGTTGTTCGTCTTCTGATTCTATTTATTCGCATTCCTATTTGTCTCGATCTCCCGCGTACTATGCTAGATTGCTAGCTACTGCCCGTCCATCGATCGCCAGTGTCCGTCGCCGTCGGGCGCCGCAGTACGCACAAACATACGCCGTTTCACTGTGAGTGACGCGCGCAGCTGGAGCCTAGAACACATGCTGTACATGGCCCCCCCTGGATCTTGGAAAAAACTTGTGTGAACCCAGAGCTCGAGCTCGCGGCACCTTGGGTGCGCCCTTTCTATTGATTTGCGCCACGTGCCCCTCTTGTCCATGTCTCGGAGGGCTCACGCTGATTTCGTGCAGCTCAGAAGTAGAGAACGGCTCACGACGAAATTCGAGAACAAACGAGCCGCATGAAATCAGCTGAGCCCACCAAGGCGGCAGTATGTCGGATGGACGAAGGGGCACGTGGTGCAAATCAATAGGAGAGGCGCACCTAGGGTACCATGAGCTCTGGGTTCACGCAAGTTTTTCCACGATCTTGTGCTCTCCATCCGGCAAGGACATGTGTACCTGGTTGCCTGATTAATTGTTGATCGGTAGCATTTGTTTATTTTGCCTGATGAATTGTAAGTCATCCTAATAGTCTGGGGGGGTGTTGGGGGGGGTGTGTCAAAGGATCTAAAGTTTTACCTAAATACTTTCCCCATTTCGAAAGTTATAGATTATTTCAAGAATCTTAAAAAGTCAAAAGCATTTCAAGTTTGACCATAAAATTTAAAAAGATAGATAACATCGAATAGGTATAATATGAAAATATAGGTAATAATGATTCTAATGATACTTGGTTGCTATCATACATATTATTATCTTAATCATATAAATTTGGTAAAACATGATACCGTTTATTATTATTATTATTATTATTATTATTATTATTATTATTATTATTATTATTATCTTAATCACATAATTTGAAAAACTTGAGATCGTTTGACTCTTCAGGATTCTTGGAATGACTTATAATTTTGGATGAAGAGAGTATTTGTTTAATTTTCCTTACTAATTGTTGATCGATAGTAGTATTTGTTTATTTCGTCTCTTTATCAGCTTTTGTTCTATTTGTTTAATTCTTTGACTATTTTGTTTTGGATATAGTAAACAGAGTGAAAGTAGAGATGGATTGGAGAAGAAATGGCAAAGATGGTGTCTAAAAATAACTGTTTGACACGGAACAAATACAGATCGCAATTATTAGCAACCCTTATACAAATATATATAGCATATGAAACTTCTTTAATCTGAATCTTACTTTGTTGTCTGTTCTCTTTATGCTAAGAACTTAATTTGCTATACTTACTTTAATTTGATTTCATCCGAGACCATGTAAAACTCCATGGATCTGTCCATTTCCATGCATATCCTCCATGCATACCACTGGGATGTTGCATAACCGGGAGTAAAGGGTGTTTGGAGCCGGGAGTAAAGCTCCATCCTATACTAGTGGTACACATGCGTCTAATTAACTTCTTTCTCTTTGGTTGTTATAGTGGCGACCCAACTATGTATGAGGAGTTCTGGCGCGGGACAGGAGATAAGCGCCTCCATCTTCATCCCTGGTTGGCAAACAATGAGCTACTTCTCCGACCTCAGCGGCATTTGTTGGTTCGTCGAGCCTGGCTTCGAGCGCGAGATTCGGCGCCTCCACCGGCTCGTAGGGAATGCCATGGTTGATGGGTACCATGTGCTCATCGGGACAGGATCCACGCAGCTCTTTCAGGCCGTGCTCTACGCGCTCTCACCTGCAAGCGACGGCACACCCATGAACGTCGTCTCACCGGCCCCTTACTACTCGGTAAGAATATATAAATTAAGAATTCATACATCAATGTTGAAATTGTGGTTTGTTGGTTTATTTTAAGGAAATTGCGTTATCTCAAAATTAACAAAACACCTATAAATTTCTACAACACATTATGTTATTCTAGTTTATATATTATTGATTGACTGATATATGATATGGATCATTTTTTGAACATTGTGCATGCAGTCTTACCCATCAGTGACGAACTTTCTAAACTCTGGGCTTTACCGTTGGGGTGGTGATGCCAATACATTCGATGGTGACACATGTATTGAGCTCGTCTGCTCGCCGAACAACCCTGATGGTAGCATTCGAAAAGCTGTCATCAAATCCGAGTCTAGCAAGTCTATTTACGACTTCGCCTACTACTGGCCACAGTACACACCCATCACCGAGGCAGCTGGCCATGATGTGATGCTATTCACTGTCTCCAAATGCACCGGCCATGCCGGCACTAGGCTGGGGTACGGTAACCATTTCTTGATCAACTGTTAATTTTATGTTCAAAATTTTCGACATTAATAATGGTTTATGACATAATTTCTACATTAACCGTACCAAAGGTGACTACGAGATATAAAGTACGGTTTTGTTGCATGGATGGTTATAGGTGGGCACTGGTGAAGGATACTGAGGTGGCTCAAAAAATGATCAAGTTTATAGAGCTCAACACAATTGGTGTATGCAAGGATGCTCAGCTTCGTGCCGCTAAGATTATTGGGGCAATCTGTAACAGCTACGAACTATCATCCTCCGGTAAAACAGGCCATCTCTTCCATTTTGCAAAGGAAAAAATGGCAGAACGTTGGACTAGACTTCGTGCAGTTGTCGCGGCCTCAGACATCTTTAGTCTCCCAGATGAGCTATCTGCGTATTGTAACTTTTCCAAGGAGACCGTCACCGCCAATCCATGTAAGAAATCACACTTTCTAAGTTTTCATTCTGTATTGTAATTATATTTAGAAAGCGATATTATTAGTGGAACTATTGTTTTTTATACTTGTCTAATTAGGGATATTTTTTATTTTTTCTTTGGTTAGCATTTGCATGGCTTCGCTGCAAGAAGGATGATATTGAAGATTTGGAGGGCTTTCTACGCCAACAGAAGATAATCACTCGAGGTGGCACAAAGTTTGGAGTGGATGGGAGGGTTGTGAGGGTTAGTATGGTTGACACAGACCAAGCCTTCAATGTGTTCATCAATCGTCTGGCCACAATGAAGTGAAATTTAGTGCAAATAAAGCACTTTGTGGCTACAAGGATGTCGGTGTTCTAAGTTTGATTAGATGGAAGGATGCAAATGCTTTGGAAAACTTAATAATGTTTTAGTTGTTCTATAATTCTGTGTTTAGTATTGTAAAATATTCAGTGTCGAATGCTATATGTAATTGAGGTCGTGACCCATGTGTGGCCAGAGTTATGGATGACAATTATATAATACTAAGTTCGTAATAATATTATAGTTTGAGATAGCCCTAAGATTTATATGTGTATAATAAAGGCTTATCGTATATATGTAATGTCAGAGACTGCTTGTCGCACACCCTCTCCTAGCTCATCACAACATTCATCCTGTACAACCTTAGTCTAGTTTTCATTGTAAGGATGCCTATGGTCAAAAATCTATAAAACTTGCCAATTTTTTCCCAATCTTGTGTCTTGCAAAAAAGAAAACCTATGAGTGGCCAAAATAAAACAATCATCCTTGTACCATAGACTTCCAACTTTGATCAGTTTTTAAAAACCATCGTCATCTCTAAGTTCAGCGCTTCCCATCTGGTTTAAAACCAGTCGCACTTAAACAAAACTATGGCTCTCTTGTCTGAGTTATAGTCCAACTGAATTATCTCTTTTTTTTCAAATAAATCAATTAGTTGTTTATTATGTGTAGCTTGTGCCATTACTCCACTATCCAGTGTCTTCTTGTTCTTGTCAGTCAACGCTGTAACACCGCACACTAGACACTACTCACTCTGCATGAGGACATTGAGGAATACTTTCCTAGTCTGGAATCAAGACTGCATGCCAAGGAAAAGAAATCACACAAGTTTCAAAAAAAAGAAAAGAGATCACTCACTATTCACTATATGGATGAGGAATACTTTCTAAGTCTGGAATTAAGACTGCATGCCAAAGAAAAGAGATCATTGCCTATATATGTTCATTATAGAAGTTGCCAATGTGCACTAGCATAGTTCATGAACCATACCTAAAATCCTTGTCAAAAGCATTCTTTCAATGTTAGGTACCCTTGTCTCTGTAACAATTCACCTCTAAACATTCCGCAGAAAAATATAAGTTAGCAAATGTGCAATACAGGGGTACCATAGAGGTGTATGAAAGTTGTTTGTAGTGTTTTATCTACTTTTCAATGCTAATTCATTTAGTGATTTGTCTATTTTTCAATGCCTACACAAGCAACATAGGAAATAGATTCATGCTATATTTTCAGGACATTATAATTTTACTCAAGCTAGATTATATAGAGACAAACCTAATGTAAAAATTTCATCCCAATTACACATAGCATACAACAATCAAAATTATTACACTAAAAACATCACACTATTGGATATCCCTACAGTATCATGTACGGCTAAAATTTTTACATGACTTACTACTAAGGTCACTCACCATGCAGACTCTACCATAGAGTCTAAGCCTACAAACTTTGTTGATGTGTGGCGCTTACATGACAGTTTATTTATGGAAGAGAGAGAGAGAGAGAACCAAGACTCCATGTCTTATTTAGACTCTAAGTCTACGATATCTTCGAGGTAATAAATAGTCTTAAACTCTATGTAGAGTGAGTGCCTTAATATAATATCCCTACAGTAATAAATTCATGATTTATTGTCTCCTAGAATAGTCTACAACAAGAATTAAAGAACGGATTCACACATCTACTAGTCAACGCTATTGAACACTATCGTTTGATCTGATATTTTTAAAGTAGCATTATTTGGATGAGTTACACCGATACTCAATCTTAGCCACTAGAAAGGTTGAGATTGTCTCTAAATTTCTTGAGCTGGTATGCAGGTAGGGCCTTGGTAAAACCATCTGCAACCTGATCCCCAGAAATGATGAATCTGATGTCAAGTTGTTTTTGTGTCACCCTTTCTTGAACAAAGTGGGAATTAATTTCTATATGTTTATTGCATGGGATTAATACTGGATTAGCTGATAAGTACTTTGCACCTAAATTGTCACACTAGAGACGTGCTTGCCGAGGGTGAGGAATACCTTATTCAATTAATAGCTTATGGACCCATATCATCTCAGAGGTTGCATTGACCAACGCCATGTATTCGGCTTCCATACTTGATCTGGATACAGTAGGTTGTTTCCTAGCTGTCTAGGATATTAGGTTACTACTAAGGAACACTGCAAAGCCTCCTATTGATCTTCTATCATCGACCCATCTTGCCCAATCAGCATCTGAGAATGCGCTAACTAGCATATGCTCTTACATGGCCTGATTTTTAACCCAAGATTGGTTGTTCCTTTTAGGTACCATAGGATTAGCTACACTCCAATGAACCAAGGTTGGAGCATGTAAGAACTGACAAAACTTGTTTATTGCAAAGGAGATATTGGGTCTGGTTAAGTCTTCGATGTCTTGTAGAGTCAACTGGACTAAGTCTCGTTCCGTCTTGTGCACTTGGTTTCTCTATGCTAGACATATAGGTGTATCCACTGGTTTGTAGCTGCTCATACCTGATTGAGCTAGAATATCAATCGCATACCTTGTTTGGGAGAGGCATACCCACCTTGGTTTCCTTTTATTTCAATTCCCAAGAAATAATGTAAATCACCAAGGTCCTTAAGTGCAAATTCTCCTTGAAGATCATGGAGCAAAGCACTTGTTGCATCTTGGGATGAACTAGTCATGATGAATCGCCATATACAAATACAAATATTGCATGTTCATTCTTGCTGAAGTAGAACAATGAAGTGTTGTCTTTAGAGGCAGTGAAACCCAATGCGTGTAGCTTTGCACACCATCTGGTATAGTACCTATTTAAGTCCATATAGAGCTTTGTCTTGGTTTCCTTTTATCTTCATATCCAGGTGGTTGGAACATGTACACTTCTTCTAAGATCCCATGGAGGAATGCATTTTGAACATCCAATTGGCGGAGTGACCACCCTCGTGAGACTACAATGGATAGAACCAATTCTATGGTCACCACCATGACTACATGACTAAAGTATCTTCATAGTCAATTCCATATTGTTGTTTGTAATCTTTGGCTACCAACTGAGTTTTGTATCAATCCAATGAACCATCTGCCTTCCTTTGACTTTATAGACCCATTTGCAACCAATGACATTTTTCCCTTTAGGGAGTGGGACCAAATGCCACGTCTTGTTTTGAATCAAGGCTTGATATTCGGGATCCATGGCAACAATTCAATTCTTTTCTTGCAAGGCTTGTCCAAATGTAACATGTTCTTACGTATTGATAGTAGAGCATTCCCCATCTCATGGTGCCATCAAAATTTTTGGTTTGTTGACTCCCCTTGACAACCGAAAGTGGCATGAATGCATTGGTTGTGTAGTAGTTAAAGCAGGAGGGACATCTCCACTAGATCCAGCCGCAGCGGATCCATGTGATGACGTAGGTGAATCTCCCTCAACGGTTACAGGAGCCAGGACCACGGAATCCTCCGGTGAGGCCACATGAGTACGACGAGAGCGGCCACTAGCGTAGACAATCCAACCATACATGACACACCCTCAGAACCATCCGCCTGTAGCTACGATCCCGAGGTTAATTTGTACGGTGTCGTAGGTGCATCCGCTCCGGCCTCTGTGTTGTTTCCACCTGGGGGGTACATGTGATATGGATTGGATCCTCCATTGTTTTTGCTAGTTTCTTGATGCATCTCCACCATATTTTCTTCTGCATTAATTTACAAAACTCACATCTGCACTTTGCATGAAGTATTATATGGAATGGAAAAACTTGACATTGGATCACATAAAACATTCCTAGTGGAGATTGGATTTAATAGGATATCGGGTAGAAGGCTAAGTACAGTCCTTAATCTTGCACCGACATTTGGATGCATTTGCTCAAACAAAAAAAAAAAAACTCATCAAACACAACATCACGTGAGATGTAGATGTTCCCTTGGGACGGGTCAAGGCACTTGTACCCTTTGTGTTGATTGTTGTAACCAAGGAAAACACATCGTTTTGATCGAAATTGGAGCTTTTTGTCATTATAGGGGCTTAGGTGAGGCCAGCAAAAGCGCAACCAAATAGTCATAGTGATTCATATTCTGGTTGTTGGCCAAGAAGGCGAAAATAGGGTGTATCATGATCAGTAACATTGGAATCACAAAAATGATCAATAACCTTGGAAGGCAATCGATTAATCAAAAAAACTGTTGTGAGGAATGCCTCATCCCAAAACTTCAAAGGCATAGACGAATGGGCAATGTTTGTTGATGTGTGTGGACAGGATAGTCGATGGGCAATGTTTGTGCCTTTGAAAAAAAGAACTAAGTGCTTGATATCTCCCCCAAGTCGGTTTGCATGGTTATGATTTTGTGATTGATTTTTCGTTCAACAAGTTGTTGAAATCTTGGAAGCATTAGAAAACTTCTTATTTATGACGTAAGAGATAAATCCAAATGAATTTGCTATATTCATCAATAAAACTCAAGTAATAGTTATGACGTCCAACTAGTGTTGGTGCTGGATCCCATACATCCGGAAAGTGAATGAGATCAAGAGGACTCTTTGAAGTGCTAATAGAATTCAAATAAGATAATTGATGGCTCTTGCCTTGTTTGGTAGTCATTAAAATATGATTATCAAACTCTTTTTGAAAGGAAATGTCATGGCCACTAAGCAATTGCCTAACTATATAGGAGTAGAGGCATGTACTAGCCTATCATGCCACAAGGATTCGGATGACTTGGCCATGTTATGAGCTTCTTTTTATTTGGTGGTGGTCATGTTGAGGAACATAGCAAGGGATAAAGGCCTCTTTCACATCTCCCTTGATGAAGGAGGACCTTCTTTATCGCCTATTCCTTAATGGAAAAATGGGTTGGATGAAATTCAACAAAGGCTTGATTATCACATGTAAGTCGATAAACCGACACAAGATTTTTATGAGACTTAGGGATATGAAGAATATTCTTAAGATGAACATCTTGGTAGGGGCAACGCATACATTCTTTGTGACCAATGTGTGAAATTTCCATACCATTTCCCTTCACGGCATGCACTTGATCTCCACCGTTGTACTTCTCCCTAAGTCTCTCCAATTCACCAGTGATGTGATCAGTGGCACCGGAGTCAAGGTACCAATTGGTGTCAACTCCATATGAGGGAGTAGGAGCAAATGGATGAGAACTAGTCGATACCGAATATAGTCTAACACGGCCCAATATTTGAAAGGAACTATTTATCTGTTAATATGATCAGTTATCTTAGATTATATATGTATTTTGATGCTATCTTAGATTATATATTTGCCTCTCCTGATATTAGTCGTTGTAACGAGCCACATTTTAGTCCATGATTAAATCAATTAACACAAGCTAGACAATTAGTATGTTTTGATATTAAATTGCTAGTAACCTCTAGTGGTGTTTAGGTACACCAGTGGACCAAGTCCACTCCAAAAGATGGACTCATCCACCGTTCTTTTGCATATTGAAGTACACAATAGAGTACACTACACTATAGCCACAGTTCACAAAGTTGGTACACGGGAGGTGTAGCCATGCCCTTCTAGAATGAGATTATCCACTCTACTAGTAACAACTGGACAGCATACAGTGAATCTCTTTGACTGAGCCATGACTGGGAATAAAATAAATGAGGGAAGCTGGAGAGTGGTAGAAGTAGAAAAGGGGTTCAGGACTTGCCTCCACGAGCAACAAGCTATTCAGTTCTTGTTCTTGCCCTCTCCACTCAAGTTTGAGCCCCTAGAAGAACACCTCGTACACTCATTCTTGAGAAAAACACTAGCTTTTCCACCAGCACAAAGATGGTGACTTGACCTCCACGGAGAGTGACCTGGGGGTGAGAGGGGGTGCTAATTAGGAGTGGAGTCACCAAGGCGCCAGGTGGTTGCATACAACTACTGAAGCAAATTGGAGCACCAAGATCTGCAAGAGAAAGAGAAAGTGTCTGAGATTAAGGTGAGGGCCACATGCAAATCTTAGAATACTTCCCCTCTCTCTACTAAGGACACAGAGCACATGCCATTTGGATAAATAGTGGGGTGATACTAAATTTTCTCACAGCAAACAAATACTGATAAATGTCCAGGCTTCAAGAAAAATGATGAAATAGCTGTTAACAAACTTAGCACAAGCATACACATGATATTTCACATCTCAACTTGGGAAAATAAATAATAAGTCAAGAGACTTGTTGACACCAAAAGCGCATTGTGCCTCACACATAGCAAAGCCGAAAAGCCTAGCTTCCAACGGGTGCCCGGGTGGTTGATCCGAACGCGTGCCATTTAGTTTGACCTGAAACTAACAAGGGATAAAATCATGAGAGCATGAACATGCCTGGTGTTCCCATGACAGTTCCAAATATACGGCCCTGAAGCCACTTACGATGACATATATTTATAAAGCTATCTGCCAACAGTTTCATAAAACATTCGGCTAATATGAAAGTAAAAACATGCAAGGTGTGGTTGCCAAATGAACATAAAAGTCATGTTTGAACAAGTGAAAATTGATCATACGTATCATGTATCATAAAGCATATAATCTTAGACCGATGACACCATCAAGACAGATTAATAATAAACAGTTAGCTGATGAAAATAAACCTAATCTCAATAACACATGCATGGGTCTAATCCAACTAGTCTGCCACACGTCTAGCCTTCTTAAACCCGTCTAGCATAAACTCAAGCAAGCTAATCCACCGCATGATACCACTTACTTAAATCTACACCACTTCCTACGACGAGCCAGCGTCTGCCGCACAGCCACAACACTAGAAGTAGAAAGCTAAAAGCATGCAGGTATCTAAACAGATCTATAAACACATGCTACTCGTGAAAGCATAATCATATTCGCAAGCTTACCGAATTGGGGACCATGAAGAAGGAACAAACACGTAAACATAAACAAAACATATCGAAAACCGAATTCTAGTGCACCCGGATGACTAGCTCTAGAGTAACCCAAAGACCTCGCATCTACCGTGACGATACCTAGTCCCATCAAGGCCCACTTACATCTAACGTGCATGAACCCGCAACATGTGACAACCTAGATTGATCTAAATTCGGCTAGACCCTAAACCCGCAACATGTGAACCCGCATAAATCGTTAAGAGTCCAAGTTAGATCTAAGAGTTTTAGCGAATTATATCTATCTACCATGTTAAATCTAAACAATAAGAAAAGCCGAGCCCTATCAATCTAGATTGGGCAAAAGAGTGTTGCAAAACATATAAAATAAATATGAAAAGCATGCAAACACTTGGTAACTTGATGAATCTATTAGATTTACTGATCTAATAGAGCCGATAGCTATCTTGCTCCTGCTAAACTACCAAGCACACGCTGCCGCATCGACCATCCAAATGAGATAATAAAACAAAAGCGAAGAATTCCCGTCATCAAGCGGGCGTCCCGCCGCACGGTCATCCGTCGAGATAAACGAGACTACTTGCTACTAAACAAATGCCTGCGCCGGCGACGGCAAAATGGCAAAAGGTTGCCGGTACTTACGGAGGTCGACGGTCGATGATTCCTCTCAAAGCAACTTCGGCGACACTACAAAGGACTCGAAGGTGGCACGGGCCGGTTGGTTGTACTTGATTGTGAACAGATGTTTACAATGGTCAAGGGCTAACTTCGCTCGAAGCCATCTCTCGGAGTCTTAAACAATCCCGTCATCGTGAAAAACTCCTTTATTCGGCAAGCTTCTCAAACGCTTCTCGAATTGCCGACCGCATAGCCGCTTGCCGATTCTCCCTGAGTTGCCGACCACACCGAAAGTGCTTGCCGAATGCCATCTTGCCGAATGTCACCTTGTCGAATGCCTGTTTTACCGTGCGAACTCATTATTAGCATCTTGCACTGGCCCACTTGTCATCCTCCTGAGCTTACCAAAATCTAGTGTCAACAAGACTTCACATCTAACAGCACATATAAGCTTGAGTCAAAGACAATGTGAACTAAGCACATTTATGAGCACAAGAGCACTCACAGTCAGATTGAGAGAGTTGTTGCTGCAATCTAAATCCCTGCACACAGCCACACACCAACATCACGTGCTCCTTGGCTCTGCCTTTAGGCGCCATGGCTGCCGGGCTCGGCACCTCGGTGAAGCACGCCGCTGCCGACCTGCACGCACAAGAGAGGGAAAGAAATCAAGGGGAAATCAAAAAGGGTAATAATACACAGCAGCCAGGAACCACCGAGATTTATTTTTTGGGTAGCAATCCTTGGAGAGCCAACCATAGTTGTGGATCTAGATAGAGGAAGGGAGCAGAGGGCACTCAGCCATGGCTGCTGTCGACCTGGTGAAAGGGGAAGGAAATAGAGAGAGAGAGAGAGTGAAGGGAAGGGAGAAAGGAAGAGTGTGTGTGTGTATTTCCCACTTGCCCTGCCTATTGTTTTGCTTTTGGGACTGCACGTATGGTAGATTGACTTCAGTTTAGTATAAGGTGAGAGCACAGATCAGCTTAACAAATAATAAAGAGCAAAATGCACCACAGGTCCACTACCTTTTCCCTATGTGTCATCTAGGTCCACTACCTTCTAAATTGTAGTTTCAGG
This sequence comes from Hyparrhenia diplandra, assembly GCA_015847255.1. NCBI lineage: Eukaryota > Viridiplantae > Streptophyta > Magnoliopsida > Poales > Poaceae > Hyparrhenia > Hyparrhenia diplandra. The sequence goes on along the minus strand of JADLZK010010481.1, from coordinate 212,241 downwards.
TCCATTACCTTTTAAAGTGGTTCACTGGAGGTCCAAAACTCCTTAATAGCCAATTGACACCCTTGGATGGCTCTTTTTTTTTTTTTTTTTTTTTTTTTTTTTTTTGCCCCTGCATATTCCTCTCCCTCTCATCCCCCTCCACGCCTTTCTCGACTCTTCTGCTCGGGAAAATGAACGTACGTCGCTGTTCCTGTTCCCTCGCACCGCCGCTCCTCTTCCCTACTCCGCTATCGCACAACCGCTCCACCACTCCTCCACCCGCGCACCGCAGCTCCTCCACCACCGCACTGTAGCACTTTTCCTTTGTTTGTGGTAAATATTATTCTACCATGGGGTAACTAGGCTCAAAAGATTTGTCTCACAATGTACATCTAAATTGTGCAATTAGTTATTTTTTTACCTATATTTCATACTCTATGCATGCGTCTTTTGGTACATTTAATGATTCGAGGTGACGGGAATTTTGGAGTTTCAAGCCAAATTCGGATGATCTAAACACAACCATTGTAGAAGTGCTACTAATATGAAACCAGTGATGAGCTGTTATGGTCTTTATTATGACTATATACTAATGCAACAACCTGAATGTTGTTTAGTCGTAAGATTTTCCCTTGTTTTACTTTGTGTTAAAATGGGGTGACCTGTTAGGTAAGACAAACTGAGCATTGAAACTATACATTTAGAGGGAGAGAAAGGCTAGGGGCTTTTTGCAAAATAATATCACCAATCGGCTCATTAAAGAGAATTTGGACCTCCGGTGAACCGCTTAAAAGGTAATGGACCTGAACTGCATTTTAGAAGGTAGTGGACCTGGATGACAAAATGACAAAAGGTAGTGGACCTGTGGTGTATTTTGCTCAATAATAAACTATCAAATTACTCCCTAAGCACAGCTATGCCATACCCTTTTTATAAATCACAACAAAATTGATACAAGTAACAGGGAAGCTATTTATTGCCCATAGGACGAACAAATGGCTAAGTATATATTGTGTGTATATATATTTGTGTGTCATTTTTCTAAATAGTAGTATATTTATACAAATTACAGGAAGCGAGCAAGGTCAAAAAAAGTGGGGCCTTCTAGTGAACCAAAACCGAGCCCGAAGTTGGACCTTAACAACTCGAGCAAGATTTCCTTAACCATATTCTCTCCTTGAGGTTTATACAAGTTTGAGAAAATAAAAGTAACTTGCATCAAATGTTATTTTTTGGAATAAATTATGGATGGATGACAAGTGACTTTGATGACAGGGATTAGCTGATGGAGCAGCTAACACCCTATCTGTATATTTGGTTAGAAAAAGTTAGTAGGATTAATAACCAACTCTCACTTGTGTTATTGGGCCGTATATATTCGTGTCAACCATGAAGTCGTTTGGGATGGGCTGATTCTATTACCCATGGAGCTATTGTATAATCCCTATGGTAAGCATGGAGAGGGTTGGGTGATGAAATCCCTAATCAGCTGTCGATGAAGTACAACCAGGTATATATATTAGCGGACGTGTGTAGACGTGGATGTACAATTATACAAAAAGGGAAGTGCGATGGAAAATTGGCCAAGGTTACTATGACTAAAGTGATACAAACCTGCACATGGTAAAATCATGAATTCATGTCATGTCTCTTGGATCAGAGGCTACAGGGACCTATGGGTGGCTCTTTCTCAAGATGCAAGTGATAGTAGTGTTTTCTAAATTAAATCTGACCTTTTTATACAAATTCTATTTTCATACAAGATGATATGTGATTGATCATTGAGATTTCCAGCTTGCATCGCTTTGATATACACATATATGCTTGCTGAGTACGTTGTACTCACTCTTGTTAACTCTCCCTCTTCAGAGGATCCTCGTGAATGTGCACAAGAATTCCTAGATGATGGTTATGCCTATGGAGATTGGGATGACTATGAAGAAGCTAGTCGTGTTGCTGCCACCTCCTATGGAGGATGGGATGAATAAATAATCTCCCTTAGTCTAATTATGGATATCGGTGATGAACTGTATTTGTCACTAAACTTAGTAATCTAGTTTGGACTTCTATAAGTCAAGCTTGTAATTATGCACAAACTTGTGTGACGCTTATTTAAAGACTTAAGATCGTAAGCTGGTATTGTAACAGTTAATGGTACCTTCTAGCGAAGTAAGTGATCGAAAAACTTTCTTCTTTGTTCGTCCTATCTATAAGAGGAGAGCATATGAAAAATGTAATCTGTTGCCAACTTTGCTAATAGTTTGTTTTTTCGACAAATCATGTATCCGTGGAGTAATAAATCATGGCCTGGGTTATTATTTAAGGTGGTAATTACTCGGGTCGTCACAGTCGTTTTGGTTTAATAATGAGATTTAAGTGGCGGTGTACAAAATGAATTGAAACCCTGAAGGAAAAAAGGAGTAATACTATAGGCACCATTCTCTCATGTTTGTACTAAAAAATGTAAGTTTTTTATTTAAGCTCCGGCTCTAGGGCCTTGTCATTGAAACCGTGTGCTTGACCATCGCAAGACACAAAACATTTTACCAACTCTAGGAGGGGGTTACTCCAGAACTCCAGATACAAGACTCACTCGGGTTTAGACTCAAATCGACGTTGTTTTTCTCGCTTTTATGCGTAACAGGCCTCCCATTGGGAGGCCCTAGCTAGACTATGGGGCCAAATTAGAAACTCTAGGACGAACTTGATACGGCTACAAACAAAACAGTCGTTAAGTAACTCATGGTCGCGGTCACCATACAGGAGGTCGCTAAGTCCATGGACGACGAACAAAGTGGCTGTTGCAGCTGTAACACTCTACTTGGCTGTAACTTGATTTGGAGAGGAAGCCTTGGGGGTCCTATGGTATCACTGGGAGAGCAGAGCGCCGCCCCAACCTCTCGTACGTGACCAGGAAAATCGGATCAAGATTGACTAATAAGGAGATGGAGAGAAGGAGTCACACGGTAGTTTTTTTTTCCTTGTTTATTTTTGTTTCGTAACCACGTAGGATCTACTATTTTTTTAGGTTTTTGCTTTTCTCCATCCATCACTAATCCCATTAAACCCATTGACAAATTAAATATATTGTTTTTTTTTCGACCGGATGTTACAGCTAGCAGCATTGATGAATAATCAACCTGAAGCTGATATCTAAAAAAAGTGTATGTCGCTGAGATGAGGAGACACATGCAGTTCCTTGAGCCGTCATAACTTGGTTGGCCACAAGCGTTTATCTTTCTCTGTTGTCCCGATGGTGACCGTTTCCAGTTTTGAGCCGACTTTGTTTTATGTTCTCGTGATTCGTATCCTTATATATCATCGAGTGATCATTTCCATTTTTGAGCCGTCTTTGCTTTATGTTCTTGTGATTTCGGATCCTTATATCACCGAGCAGATTGATCACTGTACTAGCAACTTCAAAACACAGGGGCTGAGTCCAACAAACCACGCCGCAACCTGGCTCCGATCCTTGACCGCCTCTTATCTTGTGGAGATTGGGAGTGGCTGAGTACTGGCGACCGGAGTCCTCCCAAGACTGGCCGGCGTTCCCATTCCGTTTCGTTCAGCCGCACCCGCACCCGCGTGTGATCCTCTCTTCTCTTCCGTCAGAGATTTGAGGTGGTGGCCAAGGTTTTTGCTGCCTCTATCTTCCGAGGGCTGGTGTGTGTTCTTGTTCCTGTGTTTTTATTTTACTTTCTTTAATTTGCTTCAAGTTCGATGCATTCAGGTGCAAGTCTGCAAGTGTTGGATTTCGGATGGGTTCATTTTGCTTTGGTTTTCTTTTGTGCGGATTTATTTTAGGAGCAGAATCTGATTTGAGTTGGTGAAACAACACACATGGTATACGGTCTGTACTTTATTATTGATTGAAATATATATATATATATATATATGGACCATAATTTACACAATGTAAATATATATTCCCCCACTTTTATTTGGCAGAAACTTAGAGATTTCCACAATTCTGGGAATAATTGTGACCTTCTGTGGGAAGATATATATCAATCTAGATAGCAAAAGATACTTGACATAAATTAAAAGTTTACACAGTTTAGTTTGGAACTTCGGATTCCACAGTTTTCCTAGAACTATTAATTGTTTCTGCTACACCGAAGAATCTAAATATATATATCAGCGAGCTAGAACTTCATAGTGTTATGAACTGAAGTTTCTCAGCTTGTTACTATTGCTCAATCATACGTTATTCAGACATTTTATCTGGATACATAATGTTGGTTTATTATCTGTAAGTGTTAAAAGGCCGTCCTCACCCTTCAGCGCTTCAGTTCAATTGCCACTGTTGCTTGGTTGTACTACTTCCTATTGCCAACATATCTAATTGTAGTTGCTTTGCAACTCATGCAGCGAGGCTCACTAAATGGAGTCTCATCGTGGCGAGGTTCAAGAGTTGCCACGTCCAACTCCACCACATCCTCCTCAAAACACCGGCGATGAGCCTCTTACAACTGAGAAAAATAAAGAAGGACTACCACAACGGGTGCCCCGGGTGTCAGCTGGAAGAGGCAAACGAGATCAGAACAGGCATCCCCTACCTCAACTTCTTCTACATCTGCATCATCGTGGTCACCTCCAGTAAATATCTGGCACCCGCTTTATGTTTCTCTTGGTTCTTGGCAAATGGTATAGGTTCTACATGTTCCAGGCATGGCGGAATGAATGCCCTCCGTTTGGTGCTACTGCTCCCACAAACAATGAACCCTTTACTTTTGAATGCTTGATATCCTCTATCAACACATGTTCTATCATATGAGGAAAAATTAGTCGCATGGTGTACACTTATTTTTTTTATGTCATCTCAATATTTATGTCCTTCTTTCTTGGAAACTTTTACATCACAGTATTGCTATAGAAAAATAATTTGTATACTACAGAATTTATAGGGACTAATTTTCACCTCCTTAAACATCATTGAGATCACCATTATCTATAAAATGTAGAGAGGTTATAGTACTATAGATGTCAAAGACATATTTACAATGATTTTATTCACTTTATTTTTATCTTACGTAAATGTGAATTTTTTTTCTATTTCCAAACCAATCATATCATAATTGTTTTATCTGTTGCTCTATAACATTTTGTTTTTTTGTCCATCCTAGCTCTGCCGATCCTATCATTGTTCAGTTATCTATACTTCATGGTATGTATATGATTCAAAGCAGGGACTTGATTGCATTATGAAATATATACTTGATTCATGACTCTATACTACTGTTGTAATACAACAGATCAGGGACATGAATATCGCAAAGCAGGAGGAAGAAATTGGGTTTTATGCTGGATTTGTTGGTGAGTAGTGTCTCTTGAGATTTCAGATCTTGTCTTGAATATGTTTATAATCTTAATCAGGTTCATGCGCATTTTCCTTAAATTAAATAAAACTACTACAAAAATTTTTTTTTTTTTACTGTGGCGGCTTTTTTCATTTGCCGAGGCAGTTTTTGTAACCGTGGACGAATGGAAGGCTACAGTTAATCGAACGATTAACCGTGGCGAGTTTTCCAACCGCCAACCGCCTGAGCTGTTGTGGCGCTGCTGCACCAGATCCGGCAAATGGCAACGCCAGATCTGGAGGTAAGGTGTTTATGGGAGAGGGAGACAGGGGCTCCTCGGCGCTGCCACAAAGGCAGATCCACGGCCTCCTGCCACGGATCCGCACAAACCAGGTGGGGAGGGATGCTGCCAGCATCAAGCTAGGGTTGAGGAAGAGCGCGTTGGCTCCCTGCCAAGCATTTGGGCACTCGCCTAACATGGAGGTCCTGGGCTTGCGGATCCACGGCCTCTTAGGCCTGCGGGTGTCCCCGGCGCTTGAGTGCCATTGTGATGTCCCGCCGCCGTGTCGTCACGAGCAACCCCACTCTCGGACGTCGTCCCGTGCCGCCATCAAGCTAGGGTTGAGGAAGGCGCGTTGGCTCCTGCCATTACCGGGCACTCGCCTAACATGGAGGTCCCGGGCTTGCGGATCCACGGCCTCTTAGGCACGCATGATGTCCGGCCGCCGAGTGCCATTGTGATGTCCCGTGCCGCGTCGTCACGAAAGCAGCCCCACTCTCGAGCGTCGTCCGTCTTTGCCACCGCAGCGTGCTACTAGGATGCATGCCGGGGGGGGTGGATGAAGGGGCGATGGTAGAGAGGGAGGGCACGATAGGGATGGGGATAAGCGGCGCCCGTCCTTTGCGCATGGATGCGCACGTGAGAGAGAAGTGAGAGGGAGTGGAGGCCTCTCGAGGGAGAGGGAGAGCGGTGAATGAGCTGAACCCCTGAGTCCTATATATAGTCATTGAGGGTTATCGGGCTGGTATGGGCTCTCTAGGCTGCTTGTTTGGGCCTCGTTAAAAAATCACCACACTTAATAAAATTGAAACGCCATGGTTAATTGAGCTATTAACCATGACGGTTCTTTCAAAAACCGCCACGGCCGTAAAACTGAAACGCCTTGTAAAAGTTTTTTGTAGTAGTGTAAGGAGACCATACATAGTTATTGACTTATTGTCACAATTCAATGATATTTTCATTACTAGCTACAGTAAAGCTGACTATATTCTCTTTTAGGGGCATCTTATTTCTTCGCTAAAACATGCAGTTCTGTGCCATGGGGCATATTTGTTTACAAGTATGGAAGGAAGCCCTGCATCGTGATTAGCATGCTCTCAATGTAGGAAATATTCAGCCACATTGTGGGATCTTACTCAGTAGCTAGTATGCCACCATCAAATGGGAGTAAACAAAGTTTTGATTTTTTTCAGGATTGTTTTCAACACATTATTTGGTCTTAGCACAAGATACTTTGGATGGTAATTGTAACTAGGGTATTGCTTGGGCTGCTTTTGTGGTGCATTGGGGCCAATCAAGGTCTGCTTATTATCTTTGCTTGCCCCAATTAGCAACTGAGAGCATCTATTTCATGCTCCCTGTATACATATGTGTTTTCTAGGCATATGTTACGAAGTTCTGCAGGAAAGAGCACCAAGCTCTTGGAATGTCTCTAGTAAGAACAATTTTTAATTTTATCTTTTGCATTTCAAACCTAACCTTCAACTTAATCAACAAATCTTTAGATCATAATGCTCATATTTACTTGTGTATCTAACATAAGTCAAACATGGTGTCCTAGGTTACATCATCACGAGAGATAGCTTTTGTTGTTGGACCAGCTATTGGAGGATATCTTGCACAGTGAAAATAATAGCTGCACTTAAATTGTACAATAAAATAATCAATGCAAAAGTACTATATGACTAAAATCGTCTATCATGTATCATGTATTAGCTCGCAGAAAAGTACCCACATATTTTCTCCAAAGAATCCATGTTTGGGAGGTGAACTGCTACTCATACTATTTTTCATATGATTTTATATCCTTTTATGCAAATGACAAACCTTTGGAATTTGCTTCTATCTTCAGGTTTCGTACTTCCTCCCATGCCTTACCATATCGATACTAGCGGTGGGATCAAGCATTGCATGCATTTGGCTTCCTGTATGAAACATTTTTGACTTTTTATGATTCTTTCCTTGAAAAAATACAACTTATTAGGCCCCTTCAAAATATATTAATGTATCGGGATTGGTACACTACCATTTACAAAAATTTCGACTACTTATCCGAAAGCACATATAAAAAAATGTTCTTCTAAAAATATCATAAGATTTATAGAAAGATGTTTAGTATTTATCCAATTTTCGCGAGGAAACGCTACACTTTCACAATGATAAAAAGGTAGGAGGTGCTGATGAAGAGGCACAAATTTCAGAGGAAGTGGAAGCCCAGGTTGGTCTCTCAAACATAGAAGCCACAAAACCTAAAGTATCTAGTGACACATCTTCGAAGAACCCCTTCAAAATATATTAATGTATCGGGATTGTTACGCTACCATTTACACAAATTTTGACTACTTATCCACACACATATAAAAAAAATGTTCTTCTAAAAATATCATAAGTTTTATAGAAAGATGTTTAGTATTTATCCAATTTTCTCAGAAATGCTACACTTTCACAATGATAGAAAGGTAGGAGGTGCTGATGAAGAGGCACAAATTTCAGAGGAAGTGGAAGCCCATGTTGGTCTCTCAAACATAGAAACCACAAAAGCTAAAGTATCTAGTGACACCTCTTCTAAGAACCTGTTGAAGAACCGGCAATTTATGTCATCCGTAATCATCTACTGTATCTTTTCTCTCTATGATGTAATTTACCTTGAGGTGATTTTTCTTGTAATATCATGAGAGTAACTTCTGTAGTAGCAGTTCAATATCAGGATGCCAATAATATCATTGTGGCCCTTGAGATTGATGATAAGTTGTATGTGGCCAATCTAACATATTCTCTCTTACTATTATCATCAGACATTTTCATTCTGGGCTGTGAGCAAAAGGAAATTTCGGGGCCTCAATTTGACATCCCAAGATCTGGCAACTGTTCTAGCCATCTCGTATATAATATTTTTCCAAACTTTTGTGCAAATAATAATTGCATTTAATAAGATAATGTCGTTGCAAAAATAAAAGAGAAACAATGGCGTTGCAAAATAAAAAAGAGAAATAATGACCTGCAAAATGAATTAATGTAACATGGAAATAACATAGGCCTTAAACACTTCGGTGTGTTGCCATCAAATTATTTACCTCACAACAACTTCATTTGAATCTCGTAGGTATTGGTGTTCTGGTATATCAATTTGTTTTTATCCTTTCGTTGTCAAATATTATGGACCAATCAAGCCACTACGCCCTACTGTGGTACGTTGGAAACACAACTTTGAGAGATTTGCTTAAGTATTCTGCTTGCAAAAAAAAAAATCAAGGTTCTGAAAATGTAATCTAATGTTAAGTGGGGAAACAAATATGCATCAATCTAGTAAAAATAAATCAAAGTGAAGATATATATTTGAATATCAGATGGGGAATAGTTATTTGTTTCTATAAAAACAATGAGGTGTGCATGATGATTTCTTTCTATAAAAACAATGGGGTGGCAATGGCAATTTCTAAAAAGTGGTGTATTGATTCAAATCCCTATTTTTGTTCAAATGCTTTTTAATTTCTTTTACCTTTTCAAGTACCATGTTGAACCTACTTACTGTTTGATTTGTAGATCATGTCCATTCTTCTCCTCGCAACATATCCCTACCTGCAGAAACTACAAGGACTAGAGCTCAAAGTACTAATAACCATAGCATCAGTTTTCAAGAATGTATTCTCAGTGGGTCAACTTCTTTTTCTCATACAAAGAAAAAATCTAAGGCAACCTTCTTAGAGAAAATAAATTTAATCATTTTGTTTTTAATTTTTAATTTTGATCTATGCTTCAACAAATAGGCTACAACTATTACAGCATGCAACATTCTACAAAACACAGCAGTGGTAAGCATATCCAGCTTGTCTGTTAGGCTCATTTTTTTTAATACATTCTATTCTTCTAGATTCTAACTTATCCTATGTAACAATTGTAGACACAAAAACAAAGAGGTGCTGCAAATGGCATCTCCATAACTCTAATGTCATTGTTCCAAAGTCTAGCTCCAGCAGGAGCAGGAATTTTGTAAGTACTACTTTTATTATCTAGAAAAAATTAGCTATTTTTTTTTTTTTTTTCTGTTTGATGAACTTCTTTTCGTGCTATTTCACAGGTTTTCATGGTCTCAAAAAACATGTGACAGGGTTTTTCTTACCAGGTATACATATGAACAACAAATATGCAGCCTTATCATGCAATATGGTGGTAGGTAGCTAAAACACAACAAATTACTAAAGCATATTCTTGTTTGACTTATGAAAAATGCAGGTCACCAGATCCTATTTCTAGTGATAAGCATGGTTGCAGTAATAGGGCTAATTCTGACATTCATGCCATTTTTCTCCATGTCAAATGCGTCGAGCCGTTCATAAAGATGCACTATTTTAGGCTTCATTTGTGGGTTAAATCAGGGAACAATTCGATTGCTGGCCTCAAGTTTAGAAGTCCTGAGTTTCATGTATGATATCAGGGCATAACTATGTATAATAAATAGCCCATTTGTTGTAAGTAAATGTGAGATAAGTGGGAGAACTTTGTAATACATATTAGCCATGTGCACTTGCAAAACGTCGATTGTGCTCCATTCTCTAAAAATATTGGCCCATAATAACTTCCGCCATGTGTTCAAATATGTAATCAGTGTAAAGATGATCATCGAAGTTTTTGGTGTAAACTTTGGATCACCAGACGTTGCATCAATATAGGTCATAAAGTGAAACATAGATCGGCCTTGTCAATTGTCTCCCTAATAATTTTGCAACCTCACCAGTAATCTAAATGATTTTGGCGAAAGACTTGCAAAATCTTTTCCGTGGGCGGGCACTTTTTTGCCCGTCACGAAAATACCCCCGCCACGCCCAGCTTTTTTATTTCGTGGCGGGCGTTTTTTGCCCGTCACGGGAAAGGTTTTTTTTTTTGGCGGGCACCTTTAACACGCACGCCACGCCAAAATAAAATCTTTTAAATGGCGGGCGTGTTAAGGTGCCCGCCACGTAAAAATCTTTCCTGTGGCGGACATCTTAAAAGGCCCGCCACTAAAAAGATTGAGGCCCATTCGGCCCGAAGCCGCCCGATACCTGGCTTTGTATATATACAGAAGTTAGTTTGGACAAACCCTAGCCCCACTCTCTCATCTTCCCTCGCGCGCCAGTCATTCTTCCCCACTCCTCTCCACCATCCGCTTCTCCTCTCTATCTGCACATCTCCATCCACACATCCTCCTCTCCTCTCCACCACTCATTCAGCCATGCACATGCAGCAGCATCCCCCACCACGGGCACCTCTCCTCGCATGCCAAGGCTCTTCCACGGGACGCTGACGGCGCTTGGGCCCTCGGCTCATGCATGCACATGCGGCAACCACGAGGCTGGCCTCTCCACCGCAACCGCGCAGAGACCGGCTCTCCACTCCTCTCCTCTCTCCACCATAACCGTGCAAAGGCACCCTCTTCCTCCTCGGCCGGATCGGTGGGGGCGGCCTCCCATCACTCCGGCAGCGGCGGGCGATCGAGTCAAAAGCGGCGCCCTGCAGATCCGAGCGGCGGCATCCATGCGCGCGGCATCCGGCAGCGGATTCCGGATCGGCGGCGCGTCGGCGGCGGCTTCCAGCCCGGCGGCGTCGGCGGCGTCGGCTGCGGGCAGCGTCGGCGGCGGCAGCGGATCGTTCAGCGGCGTCGGGCGCTTCCAGGGCGGGGCGTCGCCGCGGCGTCTTCGGCGGCGTCAGCCTGCGGCGTCGGGCGGCGTCTTCCAGCAGCGCCGTCCAGCGGCGTCGATGCGGCGTCGAGCGGCGCGTGGCGGCGGATCCATCGACTCCGGCGTGGCGGCGGATCCGTCGCCGGAGCGCTGCGTGGCCGCCGGATCCGCCGGCGCGACAGCGCAGCGGGCCGAACCCTAGATGCCGCGAAGCGGCGGCAGGATGGGCCCCGCGGGCTTGGCGATGGGCTCAGGCCTGAACAGTTTTCTTTTCTTTTTTTTTTTTTTTTTTTTTCGAACCATACCGTGGCGGGCATCCCAATCTGCCCGCCATAGATATTTTTTTACAGTGACGGGCACGTAGCCCGCCACTCAAAGACACGGATTAACCGTGACCTTTCGTTAGTGACGGGCTACGCGTGCCCGCCACGCAAAATCAATATCGCCTCGTCACAGAAAATCATTTAGGTACTAGTGCCTGTCCAGATAACTTCACCAGCTCTGAGATAGATAACAAAGGACTACCATAGACCATGCCAATTGCCAACTCAGTGATTGTGTGCACGACCAAAAACTACTTTTTTTCTGAATAAATAAGTCTGATATGATTTCAACTGGTTGATCGACCATACATGCTGAGAACCTGTTGATCATGCTTCAACAGCAGCAAGCGGAAGCTTTGGTAGGGCAGTGAGACCACTAGTGTTAGCAAGAACAGATTGAAATCCGTGCTACCACCTAGGTAGAGAAGGGTCGCTTATTACATGGGTTCATCTTAGTTTCATAAATGTGTGAGAGGTGCATTTTTTTTTTTTTTTTTTTTTTTTTGCGGACATGGTTCTAGAAAAAAGAATGTAGCTAAAACTGGAAAAGACATGTGAAAGACAAACCATTTCTTTTACTTTGATTACGATTAATCTATATGTCGCTCGAGTGAAAGTTTGGCTTCGGTCACTCGATTTGTCAGCCGCCCGATCTCTCTGCCTCCTCTTGTTTGGATTGTTGGGAATCACGCTAGTTTGGAACTGAGTCCTCGCATTCGCTGTTTCATTTATGTCCGCGCTTCGTCTCAATGGCCAAGCCATGTTGACGTTGCAAAGCAGATTTGGGACACTTTGCATCTAGCACATGAAGGTGTTAACAAAGTTAGAAAAACCAAAATTGACTTGTTGATGGCCAAGCTCAATAGATTTATGATTATTGATGGCCACAGAGATGTTTGATAGATTAATGGTCTTGGTTGGCAAGATTAGAGGCTATGGTGGTGATGAGCTTGATGACCACAAGGTAGTGAAGATCATGTTAGAGGCTTGTTCACCAAGGAATGAAACTGTGGTTACCTTGATTAGAGACAAGAAGAAGTTTGAGCACTTCATTCCAAATGATGTGCTTGGAAGATTATTAACATTTGACATGCAAAGAGAAGAAGCAAATGAAAGTTTTTTGTGCGAACGTGATGGTTGATGTTCGATTCTCGTGGTGATGAAAAACTTTCGTCTGTGTTATATTTTTCCAAATTAATTTGTGATATGTGGATGCTAACAAGGTTGCCGAAGCGGCGGCGCCTTGCACATGGCGTTGTGCAAAATAAGTTTTTTCCCCGAGAGGAAACCGGTAGGGCGCTCGGCAAAGGGCATGGCAGGGACGGACGTTTGGGTCCGTCGCCCTTTGCAAAGCGGATACGCTTATCGAGCGGGCAGCGCCGCCACGGAGCTTCTTCCGGCGGGGGTAGTTTACCAAAGCGTCGACGCCGCAAACAAGAGCCTTTGCTGAAGCGCTGGCGCTCGCCCGAAGCGCCGTTCTTCGGTCGCCGAAATGGCGACGTTGCTGAGCACGCAATTTTTCAGCGCTCGGCAATGCCCGCGGCGCCGCAGTGAGGTCGTGTTCGGTAGTGGAAGTGCCCATGACCTTTCACCCCTGAGTTCAGAGTAAAGCCGGTGGATCTCACTCGCCCTAGCTTTCTCAAGGGAAAGGCTGAGGCGGACCGATGTGAATCCAAAAATCGAATTACATGAAAGCTGAAATGGGGCGAAAGATACTTTGATAACTGCTGCTTCTATCGAATGATAAGGAAAGAATTCATATAAATAATTGTGCTTGCGAACGAAATACTTATTAACTTTCCGAGGTAAAAAGATGTGGGTTAGTACTTATCTAGCTTTTGGGTGTGAGACCTTTTTGGCCACGACACCCTTGAACTTGGATTAATGCCGAATTGAAGATGGTAGTAGAAGACCAAAATAACTTTTGTGTTGTCTTGTGAGTAAACCATTGCTAGCTCCGAAAACAGCTTAGACGACTGCCCTTGACTGGTGTGCGCGAATATTGTATTGGTACAACTTGTGCGGCCTTTTGGCGGTCGTGGATTTCCCACGTCCTAGAATGCCTGTTAATTGTTCGGCGGCGCATTATTGGTGCAGGCGCTCTCTGGACAATTTGGAAGACTCGTAACAACATGGCGATTAACAAGAAGGTGTTGGTGTCCCCGAAGAGCATTGTTTACAAGACAATAATGTTGCTGAAGACCTGGAGGCCATCATTGAAGACGATGGAGCCGGTTGCGGAGGAAATGTACCAAAAGCTGTTGGTTAATGCCAACTGAAGTCATGAATGATCAAGCGCTGACGGCCCTGAGTAGCCTGGTGTAAAAAGCTTTTGTCTTTAAGTGTACCTGTGGGTGACCCGTCGAGGTCTGAGAATGATCAGGGTTGTGGATCCTTCGAGGTCCCTAGCGTTTAGAATGCGTTGTCTTTAACATTTGGGTTCCCGTGTTATGCTCTGTTTAGAGTTAAGGTAGAGGTAATGATGGTCTAATCAGTGCAGCACTTTTGAGTGCTTTAAACTCTGTAAACTGGTGCCCCCAGTGGTCGGGCCAGGGTGTTCTTAAGCTTTCAATAAAGCCGGGTAATGTCTTTGGTCTAAATTGTTCGGCAGCGAGGAAGCGGAAAACTTTGTGGGCCCTGGTTGGAACTATAGCTTTTCAACTTATTCCCAGCCGACATTGCTGGAGAGGCTTCGTCTGTCTAGATTGCAGCCGGTTACTTCGCCAAAGATGCTTTTGATCGACGAGGTGTTAGCCGAGAAGTGGTCGAAAAGCGTGCAGGGGTCTTCACTTTCTGGCAAGCGAAAACCAAAATCAACCAATCCAACCCGTCTTCGCTTGAAGACGAAAGGTTTTGGCGGGTGTTGCTTTTTTAGCTTGCTATTGTTCCCTTCAGTCGCGAAGAGTTTCAAGCCGAGCGCACTGCATGCCGAAGTAAGGAGTAGCACTGCTCTGCTGCTAAAGGACTTGTGAAAGCATGAGTTAACAAACAGAAGTAAGTATTTAACGAAAATAAATGCAATGAGACTGTTATGACCGGCACCGTATATCATCGTCGTCAACGTGGCTGAAGAGTACTTAGTAGAGATATGGAGTCTGTTATTCAGTTAGGATTTGCTATGGAGTCTTAGGCCTTTAAGATTTGGTTTGTTATCAGACTAGAGATTAAGGAGTCGGTTAAGTCAAGAGTTTGTATAAGTACTTAAGAGCATCTCCAGTGGAAGACCTTAAATTTAGTCCTCAAATTTCCATTTGCATGCCTAGCTAAAAAATAGGGGCCTAAATTCACTTGGAACTCCAGCGGTAGAATTAAATCAGGACCCTAAATCGCTTCGGGGCCCGCATGTAAAAAAAAAGCTCTTAGTACCGCACCGGGCGCTCGGGGCGCTTGCGTCATCGCCGTCCACTATCGAAGCCTCGCCGCGCGCCGGAGCGGGAGCCGCTACGATCAAGCCGGCATTGGTGGCGACATGTCGCATCCGGTCGCGCCGCCGGGTGCCGCCCGTGGAGGCGAGCCCGGCAATCAACTCCCTCGCGGTCGCCGGATCCTGCTCACCTTCCACGGCCAACCGCGCACGCCGCCGGCCAGCCCGGCGCTGCCGCCGCCGCGCACCTCCACGGGCGAGCTCCGGCCTCCCGACGGCACCAAGCCCCACGGCACGGCCGCAGCCCCGCAGCGTGGTCCTCCAACGCGACGCGACGGAGCCGGGTGGACTCGGCGTCGGGTGCGGCGGGTGCGAACGCAGAGCCAGCGATGCCGTTGAAAAGCTCGCCGTCTTCTCCAGTAGCTGACCCGATGTCGGCCCCTCCGCCTTTGGCCTTCTTGGACCCTCGCGGGCGGTCTTCCCACCGGGTGGTCCTTGGGCAAGTGCTTGGCGATGAAGGCGCGCGTCGGCGGTCAGCGTCGAGTGTCAGCGAGCCGCCGAAGAAGACGGCGCTGTTGTCGCGATAGCAAGAGCAGGTCGCGGTATCTCGCCGCCGATGCGGAGGCGTAGCTCCCGCCCCATCGCCCAGCCCGCCGGATTATCACCACGCCGCCAAGAACGGCACCCCAAAGAGCGGCGAGGAGCAGGAGCAAAGTTCACCGCCGCCGCCGCCTCAGCGGCGCATTGTGCCGCCCACGGCCCGACCCGACCGCGGCGGCGTGGACGGCCACGGGCCGCCCGTCATCCAGTGGAGGTGCTAGCGGAGGACTAGAAGCCCTCCAGGTCGGCCTCCGGAAGATGTGGTTGTCGCCGATGTACTTGACGGCGCGCTGCCACCTCCAAGATCCACGACGATGGTGGCCGGGCGCGGCGCGGGCGGGCGGCATGGCGGCGCTGGCAGCGGCGGCCGGGCGGCGGCATTGCGGCGCAGGGGCGACGGCCGTGGTTGCTCGTGTGTATCGAGAAGACGGTGAGAGGAAAAATTGATGTGGGTCCCACCGAGTAGGGGCTTCCTGGATCCGAGGGGTTGAGATTAAAATTTGAGGGGTCATATAAATTAGGGGGCCTGAATAGGGGCTCCATTGAGTTCAATTTTTGACAAAAACCTTAAAATTTAGGGTAGGGGCTCAAGTAGGGGCCCCCATTGGAGTTGCTCTAAGAGTCTTATATGTAATGAAGTTAGCCAAGGATGAGATAAACTCTCATGTTGGCCCCTTGGCCGGTATCTTGCAATCTACTCCTGTCGCCCCTATTTTCCCGCCCGACAATAGCGCCTCCATCCCATTCTCTTGCAACTCGCCGCCGGGAACGCAAAGAATCTCGGTCGTGCTGTCGCTAAATAACACTTACTACGAAAAGACAGTCGGGCCTTCGGTAAACACTTTTCTGCGGAAGAAAATATTCGCTAGCTGCACCTCCCCTCACTAAGCCGAACATGAAGGCCATCGAGAGAGTGTGCCCGCCTGGGACGGTCGCGCAGTAATTCCTAGGAGGCAATAGGCGATCATAACCGTCCGATCAAAATCAATGAACAGCTCACAGTGATTTGAGAGTACCGTAGCAATTGCCATTGATCGGATGCCAACTTCGCCCTTTTTCGGCACAAGCTGAGATTCGAAATGTGCCAGCTTGATGTTTTCAGTCACACACAAAATGGATGAACCCTACGAGGCACTGAAAACAAGCGAAAGTCTTTGTATACATGTGGTGTCGATCATCTTGCCCCATCCCCCGGCTGTTACTAGCCTATTGAGTATCTTGCATGAATGCATGTGGCATTTAACATTGAACATTTTACAATATATATTAGAACACCGAATCATCGAACAAATAAAACTTTATTAAGTGTTCCGAAGCATATCCTTGCATTCGATCAAACTTAGACCATTGTCATCCTTGTTGCCACAAAGTGCTAGCTTTATTGTTGGCATACTAAACTTTCACTCCATTATTGAGGCCAGACGACTGAGGAACACATTGAAGGCTTGGTCTGTGCCAACCATACTAGCCCTGACAACCCTCCCATCCACTCCAAACTTTGTGCCACCTCGGGTGATTATCTTTTTTTGACGTAGAAAGGTCTCCAAATCTTCAGTATCATCCTTCTTGCAGCGAAGCCATGCAAATGCTACCCAAGCAAAAATAATTAAAAAAAATATTTCATCCCTAACGTTAGTTACAAAAGTATAAAAACAATAATTCTACGAATAAATGAAAAATAAAAATTTAAAAAAGTGTGATTTCTTACGAGGATTGGCAGTGACGTCGACGGTGTCCTTAGAAAAACTGCAATATCCAGATAGCTCATCTAGGAGAGTAAAGATGTCCGAGGCCGCCACAGCTGCACGAAGTCTAATCCAACGTTCTGCCATTTTTTCCATAGCAAAATGGAAGAGGTGGCTTGTTTTGCCAGAGGATGATTCATTATAGCCATTACAGACTGCCCCTCCTTGGATACACCAATTGTGGTGAGCTGTATAAACCTGTTCATTTTCTGAGCTACTTCAGTATCCTTGACCAATGCCCACCTACAACCATCCATGCAACAAAACCGTACTTTATATCTCATAATTATATTTGGTTAATATAGAAATTATGTCATATAACATTATTCATGTTTAAAGTTTTGAACATAAAACTAACAATTGATCAAAAAGAAATGCTTACCCCAGCCTAGTACCGGCATGGCCGGTGCATTTGGAGAGAGTGAATAGCATGACATCATGGCCAGCTGCCTTGGTGATGGGTGTGTATTGTGGCCAGTAGTAGGCGAAGTCGTAAATAGGCTTGCTGGACTTGGATTCGATGATAGCTTCTCGGATGCAACCATCAGGGTTATTCGGCGAGCAGACGAGCTCACATGTGTCACCATCAAATGTATTGGCATCACCACCCCAACGGTAAAGCCCAGAGTTTAGAAAGTTCGTCATCTCTGGGTAATACTGCATGCATGTGTATATATGTTCAAAATCAGCCAGAGTATATCAATCAATCAATAATAAACAAGAACATAGCAATTTCAACATTGATGCCTGAATTCCTGATCTATTCTTACCGAGTAGTAAGGTGACTCTGAGACCACGTTCATGGGTGTGCCGTCACTTGCAGGTGAGAGCGCGTAGAGCACGGCCTGAATGAGCTGCGTGGACCCTGTCCCAACGAGCACATGGTACCCGTCAACCATGGCATTTCCCACAAGCTGGTGGAGGCGCCGCACCTCGCCCTCAAAGGCAGGCTCAACGAAACAAGAAATGCCGCCGAGGTCAGAGAAGTAGCTCATTGTCTGCCAACCAGGGATGAAGATGGAGGCGCTATCTCCTGTCCTCCGCCAGAACTCCTCATACATAGTCGGGTTGCCACTGCAACAAAGAAGGGAGGCTCAAATTTGTACAGTGGCATGCATATGGACGATGCATGCATGGAGATGGATTCGCTAGTAAATCATGCATAATTTTTTACATGGCCTAGGAGGAAACAGTATGTAATTTTTGGTATAGGCACTATCTTTGCCATTTCTTTTCCAATCCATCTCTGCTTCCACTATATTTACTATTTCCTAAATTCAACCAAACAAATAGAACAAAACAAATGACCCTGGAGTCATGCATGTTGTATGTTTATACGAGTCAGAACAACTTGTCTCTAGTGAGACTGCTATAGGTATTGGGTTCTCATTGCAATGTAAGGGCACTTATTTGCGCAAGTCGGTCGTAAGGTTTTTGCTAGCTCACAGTCTCACTTCGCCCCAGCGTCCCTCTCCCAAGGGGGCGACTTCGGGGCGGCGCGAAACCTCTAGCCTTTCGGGCCCCTCCCCGTCCCTCCACAGCTTCGGCCGCCGCCGGAGCTCGCCGCCGAGTTCCGGTGGAGGGCAAGGACGGTGGCGGCGGGCGTTCCTTTGCCTCTCCCTCTCCCGGTTGTGGGCATGGAGTCCGCCGTCGTCCATCTCCCTCTCCCTCTCCCGGTTCCTCTTCGCCGGCGAGTTGGTGGCTCGGGCGATCCGCATCGTGGTGGTTGGATCCGACTTCGGCCGACTGGCGCCCTCGGTGGCCCGGCGGCGCCGGCGTCGGATGGCGGCGGCGGCGGCAGTCTTCAAGCGGCGGGCGCGGCAGTCTTCTCGGCCACGCATGGCCGACACGGGGGGGCGGCGGCGTGAGGATCCGGCTTCCACTTGGGCGATCCGAGGTCTCTCGGGTGGTGGGAGATGGCCAGCCGGGCACGGGTAGGGGTGGCCGCGACAAAAAGCGCCCGAGGAGTTGCAAGCGGATCGTGGTGGTGTTCCAGTGGTCTTCTCGCGGTGGCGGCGTAGTAGTGGTGGTGGGTGGAGGTGCGTGAGTCGTGATGGGGATGCTGGGCGTCGGTGGCGGTGGTGGAGTGGTTGTTGTGTTGGTGGAGTAGCGGTGGGCGTGGTCGGCATGACTCATGAGGAGACGGCCGGTGACGCCGGGCCGTGGGCGTGCGCGGCGGGACCTGCGTGGGGGACGGCGGCGGCACGGTGGCGGCGGGCCGCAAGGTGCAGGACGCGGCGACTTGAGGCTGCGGGAGGCCCTATGTGGGGCGCCCGAGAGGCCAACCGTTTCTCAGCCATGGTGGTCGGGAGGCGGTGTCCGGCCAGACCTGGCGTGCGGGGCGGTGGCGCGGCGAAGTTGGTGGTGCTCCCCTCTTCTTCCTTGTCGGTTCTGGGTACGGCGTCGCCGGTGGCGGGGCTGGGTGGCCAGGTATGTTCTCACGGTGTCATGGCGGCATTGTGGTGATGTATCGATCCATCTCCTCGGGCCGGGGAGTTGCGGAGGTGGTGGGGAGCGGTGTTGCTTGTCTGCGTGAGTGTGCTAAAGGTGCGAGACCGGCTAAAAGTTTTCACCGACATTACCGGTGGCAATGGTGGTGGCGCCCTTTGTGCGCCGGTCTTCCCGCTGGGGACACCATTATGTGGCATCGTGTCCCGGATGCATGGAGTCTCGGGGTGAAAACCCCATCCAGCCGACGAAGCGATGGCGGCGCCTTCGGCGCCGCGGCCCTCCCTTTGAGGCGCCGCTTCGAGACTCATCTCAGCTTGTGGCAGTGTGGGAGGTGGGCTGGTGGGCCCGGCAGCCGCATAGGAGGAGGTGCGCCTTTGTCTTGGTGTTGGCGGCGCAGGTGCGTAGGGTCCACTAGTGCTGGAGGCCTTGAGCTGGTGCGCGTGGTGCCGTGGGTGATCTCAAAGTGATGGTCGGCGGAAGCGGTGCTCTTTGAGCGGTTTCATATATATCCGAGTCCCGGGTAGTGGATTAGTGGAGTTGAGGCGGTGGGTGAGGCGAGGCCCCCACGCAGGTAGCAGCTGTGCTCGCGGTTTCATCGGTGCCGTGGATGCTTGTTCTGGCGATGCAACGCCATGCGTGTGCAGCTTTGGGGTGATGGTCCCCATGGTGGAGGAGTGTTGGTAGCCGCTTGGGCTTGCTTGCGGCTGGCTGAGGCACGCCGTTGGTAACGACGCGCGCAGCCTCGACGGCCTGCTTTCGGTGGTGGTGGTGTAGTTTGCGTTGTGTGCTTTGTGGGTCGATGTCCCAATCCGACCGGCCGTTGTGGATGGAGGCTCGAGTTGACGACCCAATCTAACCGAGCGGAACTTCATGTTTATTTTCTCCCATCCGAGTTGTATAGCTGTATCAACTGGTAGGGGGGGATTCTCCCCTAGGTTCAGTCGAGTGGGCGCTAGCGATGGCGTGAGTCGAGTTGTTTTGGTACCTAGGTGTGCCAGTGGAGTAGGGTATCCTTCACAATTGTATGGTTTTTCTGGCCCGGTTTCCAGTAAAAAATCTAGGCTGGCACTTGCCTTTTGCTTTTATTGTCTAATAGAAATCGCGGCAAAGCTTTTGCCGCCCCTTCTTAAAAAAAAAAAAAAAAGAGCCCTGTTGCAATTGTCCAGACGGACGCCCAGCCGGGCAGGCATGCAGTACGTGAGAAAGACCAATACGAATGCGATAATAAACAACAAAAAAATAAGGTACTCATGCATCGGATCTCAGTCAGCGTATATATCACTCACTGGTCAAGGTTGACGACGGACTCGGACCTGACCGGCGCCAGCTTGCCCCTGGATGGCTCTACACCGGCGTCTTTGTTGTCGGAACGGTTCCCACTGTTCTTGCTAGACGCCATCTCCTCCTCTCGTCTTCTCTCCTCTCCCAAAGCTCACCGGTCCCTGGCCTGCACAGATGAGGCGAGTGAGAGCGTTGTGTCTGTGATGTATCCCTCTGCCGGGGGCTTGCCGGCCGGTTTTATAGAGGACTGTTGCCCGTAGCGTCTGAAGGCGAGCTTCGCACAACATCTTGCCCTGTTGCCCGTAGCGTCTATGAAGGCGAGCCCCGCACAACATCTTGCCCGTAGCGTCTGTCAGTGGCGAAGCTACATGTATGGATGTGGATGCGCCCATGGAAATTTCGAACATTATAGTGAATAGAGTTAATTTTTCACGATGGTCATGACTTAAATTTGCACATCTATAAGACAGCCGCACCCCCCCCGATTTGATCTAGCTTCATCACTGGCATGTGTGAAGGACCGATAGGCTACTAGAGGGGTGAATATTCCTTCAAAAAAAGACTAGAGGGTGAATAGGAGCCTTAATTTTCTTTATCAAATTCGGTCACCGCTCTTCACAACCTCCACCACTCAACCTCCACTATAGATGGGCATCGGGCCGTGCCGGCGCACGCCGGCACGCCGTGCCGCGTCGCGTGCCTCGAGGTCGCCGTGGCGGCTCCGTGCCACCGCGTGCCGCCCGTGGCGATGCGGCGACATGCTCGTGCCGAGCCGCCGGCCCGTGCACGCACGCCGTCGTGCCATCGGGCCGTGCCGCCAGCCCGGCGTGCCGCCAGCGCTGCACGGGATTCGTGGAGCTGCTGCGCGCGCCACGGTGACCGCCGCGAGGAGGAGCACGCGCGGGGTGGTGGAGTCCTGGAGCGCCGCCGATCCGTCGCCGTCGCCGAGGCATCGAACCATGGAGATGCGCCGCGAGGGTGGCGGCGGGTAGGAAACAAAGGGAGTTCCAAAGGTTTCAAAGTCAATCAATGAGATGGTCCAAGATTGACGCAACAAAGGAAAACCGTGGCTCAACAACATAAATTTAGAGCCAAGGAACCTGAAAAGCTTGAGAAGCTTGGAAACAAGTAACCGAAGCTTCGGGATAGAAACCAAGCAACTTCTAGAGATCCAGGAGAGATTCATATGGGCACCAAAACTTTTCTTGGCTAAGTATTGGGGAGATCCAACAAAGATTTTTGGTATGGTCTCAAATGGCACAACACAAGTTGTAAGCAACAACTTGTACGAGGCAACTTAGTTGCACTAGCTATGCACACCAATGTCATGGACACTCAAGTATGATGGCAAGGGTAGACGAGAGAGATAGCTGAAAAGGTCAACAGAGTTGGCCAACTACCGAATGATGGTCCAAAGGCTTGGGCAAGGCCTTAAGGATAGGCTCCAAAAAGCAAAACACAAATCACCCCTAACATTGGCACATCTTTACATTGGCACATCTTTAGGTTGGTCGGTCCATGAAAGGTTGGATAAATAAAATCCACATGTATAACTCGCATCTGCAAACTCTTGCTCGGGTATTTAAGAGAAAGAGAACCTACAAAGGCAATGAGGCAAAAGGCTCAACTTACCATCAAGACTGGATAACAAAAGATACTGGCTTAGGGACATATCACCAAAGGAACTCCTAACCAACAAGGACCTATGGTTTAACTTACTTAGGAAAAACAAGACCACAAAGCATATCCAAGCAAGTTATAGGAAAGGGGAGAACTTTTCATTTTTATTTTTCTCACAAACAACACATTGCAACAAGTTATTACTTGTAGAATAGAGGTGAGGAAAGCATGTTTAATATGCACAAGCAACCGTCATGAAGATGCATGCACGTCCTATTCATCCTCACAAAAATTACGTTCTATGTCGGTGGCATAAGTCGTACTCTCTCGATTGTATATAGCTAGTCGGCACTACCATATACGCATTCGAGGTTAGTGTACCTGCAGAAAATTCATTTCAGCCCAACCCAAGTATGAATGCATTAGAGGGTGAGCAAGAAGAAATTTTCTATCGACATATATGGCTATTTCATATATGAAGGTCACCTCCAACCTAACCCACAGGGTGACATAGTGCGGGCAATTATACATACCTTGGCAATTATAACATCGGCGAAACACACTTTTATACACTACACATACGCATACCCCCTCGTATGCATATCTACAAAGCACAACTACCCGACCATGGAGCTCTCAAAAGCAAATCCCCCCAGCCCGGTGTTATCCGAGCATGCTCTCACATCTCATCTTACCTTGGTGTAGAGGCAATTGATCCATACATAACTACTCAAGTGAGTAGCCCCCATACATTCAACCGTATGAGCCGATCCAAACACAAACAACAAAATATGATGCAATCCCAAAGTTAGCCATTATTACTTGCCACCTACAGATCCTTAACTGGGCAATAAGGGACATGACCACTGGCACTTTAATAAAAATAGATTTTCACAAATAGGTTTTCGCAATTAATTTTGTTTTTAAATGAACAATCAATGTGATTAACACTCAATATGCTCGATACCAGTAAAGCGACGGACCGCAAAATTATAAGAGCACAAGTCTAAAAATCGATCGAAAAACGACCAACTTTTCAAACTTGAGATCATATAAAATCGCGACCATCCGAAATCTCGAAGGATTTCAAACCAACATCGCAAACTTACAGGATTGTAATGATTCATTGTATCACATTGTTTGCCATCACAAAGTTACAACATAAATAATTACTTACCATACATCGGAGTCTCATTTATTATTATTACAAAACAACTTTAAAAGTAGCGGAAGCAATTCCTTTTAAAACCAAAGTGTGAAACTCCAACAAGTTATATTGCCGTGTTCTTGATCACATCCCACAAAAAGCATTAGAGAAAAGATAACTAGGAATGATCATGCCCATGATCTAACTCCTCCGCTATGGTAGTCCATCAACTCTTGCAAAGAACCATGGTACCTCACCACCGCAAATGTTGGGAATAAACCCCGAAAGTACGAGGATGTACTCACTAGACTTACCCGACAATAACTCAAATAAAAAGACACCAAGGATCATGCAAGGCTTTATAAGTGGAGCTAGCTTGACTCATTTGCATAAAGGCATAAGTACTACTCAATTTATCTTGCATCAAATTAATT
Source organism: Hyparrhenia diplandra (assembly GCA_015847255.1). Taxonomy (NCBI): domain Eukaryota; kingdom Viridiplantae; phylum Streptophyta; class Magnoliopsida; order Poales; family Poaceae; genus Hyparrhenia; species Hyparrhenia diplandra. The sequence goes on along the minus strand of JADLZK010010481.1, from coordinate 188,060 downwards.
ACCAAAATATAGAGATTAATTTGCATCTATTCTACAACAAGTAGTAAGATGAAACAATCAATCCTATGCTATTGAACAAGTCCAACCATCACCGCCGTGGTGATCAATACCATCATCATTATAACCATCACCACTTATCCATCATCATTAGTTATTTATTTGTGTGCTAAATTGGAACCGTTCCGTCAAGTGCTCACTATCCGGGAGCGATGGCGATTCGAATCGACACTACCCACCGGGAAAAAATTCCTAACACTCACCCTCGGCACGCTTTGCAAAGGCGGCCTAGGTCACCTTTTCGCTCATTCAAGTATCGCTGGTCCGCCAAGCGCCGTACTCTCGTGGATATCACCTCGCCGAACAAAAGGACTTTTAAACACCTTGCCCATCGACTAACTCGATGACTCCCCTCCCGAGACGCACTTTATACTCCCTCGGATTTCCGCTTGAATAGAGTTATCGGGCTTCGTGGTCGACAACCTCCGGCCGGCCAACTAAGTGATAGGTCTGCGTTCAACATGATTAGGAAGTGCTCCAAGCTCAAGTCCTTAATCGACACAGACGGGACTACCGACTCCCGGACCTCCATGTCCTCGTAGCCTCCATTTTCCCGCCCCTGTCTCCTTAATTTTGTTTTATAAAAATAGCGGATACATCCATGATACACCATAGTTCATTTTAACATGTTTCCACCTATCTCTCGCAGATGATTACATCATCCGACTTCTACCGTTAAGTGTTCAAATTAACTAAGCAACTATCCTAACCTATACTTAACAGGTAATGGTATGAAAGGTGGACAAGGAAGGTAATGTGCAACAAGGGTTTCATCCAACTCCTATACTTAATGCAACATACATAAAATAGTAACATTTATAAATGTCATTTATCAAATAATAGGAAGTAGAAATGCACCGGGGCTTGCCCTCGGTATATGACTCAAGTCAATTAGTTAGCTTGCACCATCTTCATGTTCGGCTACTACCATGTTCTTCTCGATCCATCTAGCGCACCTAAATGAGATGCAACAATGCATATGTATGAATGCGAGAATTATAAAACATGTGCATAACAATAATTACAAGGCAAGAGCACAATCCCAAATGATGACTTAAGCACTAAAGTATTATCTAACTAATCATCACATAATTCTATCATGCTAGGATAAGGGTGCATAAAACATATCATACACTTTCACATAAACTACTACACACATCTACAAGCATCATGAAAACATGTTAAGTAAGGCAAACATGCATTCCAACAAAAATTCCAGCAACTAAACACTACACTCATCAGTTCAGTAAATAAATCATAACTAAAGTTCTGTAACTCCTAAAATAGCAAACTTGGACTCTATGGAAAGCTTATGAAATTATCTACAACTCACTTTCAGGGTCCAAGGACTAACTCCAACTCTAAACTGGCCAAACAGATCCCACAATCAAAACTGTTCTAACAAAACAGCAACTTTTATAATTAAAAGAACTCACAAGAATAGCCACCATTCACAAACCATAACTTGAATGGCTATGAAACTTGATAGGCAGTAAGATAAGACAACACCCTACAAAACATCTAATATTATCACCCTCCTAAAAGGATGGCAAAAGCATGAAATGATGTAGACAATTTCCAACACCCAAACTAAAAAGCACTTCAAGCTAACAAGGTACTATTACGAAAGTACTCCTAAAATTATAATAAAATTACAGAAGAATAATAATGACCTAAAAAAACACCTCAACAAAGTTTCAAGACAAAAAATACCATGACATCATTTTTCTACAAAAATAACAAGGAACTACTCCACTAGGCACATAAAAATACTTTGCACTATGAAAAGTGACACACAACATATTTCTCCTAATACAAGGCTACTTTTACACAAATAAACCATGTACAAAAAGTAGCAACTCAAAGATCCTCATATAAATAGCATTTTCTATTTTACAAGACAAGCCATAAAACTAGGCCTACAACAAACATCACATTTCTTCCACAGAACATAAGGTCAAGCCTATTTTTCCTAGACATAGAAAGTCATAAAAGACCAACAAAACAAGTTTTATATTTTTCTAAGCTTCCTACAAATACTTATGCATTTATCACTAAAACAAGAATAAAACACTTTATTCAAAGCTACACATAAAAACATACCAACCATGTCATTTTATATTTTTCCTAGAAACTAGACCTCATGAAAAGCACACTGCAACTCGAACCACTCAAGAAGGATACTCCTAGATCAAGTTATGAATTTACAAAGATTCGACCATTTACACAAAAAGGAAAATCAGAAAATACATAAGACAAGCACTTTTTGTCGGGGCCCCTGAATTGTACCTAAATCCACCAAGGACGAATCCTAAAGTCTTTCTCTCTGGCTCTTTTACATGAGGAACCTTCAGAGTGAAACTAAATTCCGTCGGTGCCCTCTTCTTCTTCTTTTCACGGACACAGCACAGGACGGAGGTGGCCGTCGGGACGACGGGACGGACCCGGCTTCAGGTCGTCGGAGTCGGACTCGCTGGCGACTGCCGCGTAGAAGGGCAGCGCGCCCCAGGCCTGGCGCAAGGCACTCCCTCCGGTGCCCAGGTGCGGCCTGGAAAGGCCCCCGACCCGCGCACGCCCGCGGTTGCGGCGGCGGCCACGTCGGCGTCGGATTCTGGTCGACGACGCAGACAGGCAGGAGGTACAGGAGGTGCATAGCAACTTGGCGACGATGGTGGCGCGGCCTATTTGGATAGAGAGAGACCGGAGACAAGGGAACGGTGGCGGCAACGGAACTCGACCGGCCGTCCATGGTGGACGCGCGCGGCGCAGCTGCAACAAGGGCGAGGGACTCGAGGGAGGAGTTGGAAAGCGAGCAGAGGCGCTCCAAGGCTCTCCACATCGACCTTAGGACGCCCAGGCACGCGACACGGAGAGGGCGAGGTGTCGGCAATGGAGATCGCGAGTTCCAGGACGCGGACACGACGCGGTCCACGCGTCGGCCCGTTGAGGCATTCCCTCGAACAGCTGTCAAGTTTGAACGAGGCCGTCTTGGGGCACCGTTTTGGGCCCCTTCTGGTTTGAATTAGGACATGGGCCAAACATAGAGTTTGTTTCCCATCTGATGCTCTCCACTTTATGTTTAGGTGTCCAGGTCATAAGAATCACAGATTAAGAGATAATTACATGCCAACCTGACCGTGTCAGCATGTTAACAACGACGGGCAACACTCTAAATTGATGATCGAATCCCGGTCAAATTGATGCCATCTTTTTGCATGCTCTTCACCATAACATACCCTCCAATATTTAGTTTAGGACCCCTTTGAGTTCCCTAATAAAATTTAGAGAACGCGAGACATCAATCATGATGACACCTGTCGACAACTGAATAATTCCAAGTCTGGAAATCAGCAGCCGATTCAATCTTGTGGCCTCGGTTTGACGACCTAAGAGAGATATTTAGACTTGGGCCATTACACCAAATGTGTTTACCACAATCTAAAACAACATTTCTTGTTAAAGGTCAAACCTCATACTAGGTTCAGAAGTCAAAGTTTCATCTTGGTCAATACAAAGAACTTGATTAACCCTACAAACTAGGGTTTAGGCCGACTGAGGTATTTTCTTGACATTTGCTCAACATGAACTCTTAACGCCTTTTGTTGTAGAGTTCCTTTAGAGTTATTTAAGCAAAGTGGCAAGGTTTGGTTGAGCTCATGACTCCACATCCATTTAGTATGGCAATATTAAGAAGCTTAACTTGCCATGCTTGAGCTCAATCCAATGCTTAATCGGTGGCAAACACCTGGGGTGTTACAGCCGGCCCGAAAAAGTTTCCGATATATCGCATTTTTCAGTGAGGTCCGAAAAAATTTTATATCGGTTAAAAATTTTCGGCTAAATTCATATTTCACTCAAAAAAAAATTATACCAAACCATCCTAAAATCTCTATATTCTCCTCGGTCTTAATAAAGACTTATTTTTTTTTTAAATCTATTTAATTTCCTCACTAACACATTAGATAATACTAGCATATTTGTGCAAGTTGCCCACCGTGAGCCCGTTGTATTATCACCGCACAACTTATGTGATATATTGTGTTGTTTCGCTCATGTTATATAAATTTGTGATGGAAGATGGATTTGGGAGTTTTTCTAGTGAGATGTTGCCAAATTTTTTAAAAACGCATTTTGAATTTGTTTAAATTTGACCTGAAATTTTCAAAATATCGCATTTATCGGCAGGTGCTGATATTTTTTTTTTTTTCTGGTAGAAAAAACCTAGGCATCAGGTATACTGTTTTTTATATAATTCAAAGGGTGCGAGGAGAGAATCAAGTTAATCGATTGACTTTAATATTTTAATACATATTTACATATACTATTGTTGCTAGCATGTATGTAGAAGGCCCCTGATTTTTGTTTGGAACGAATAGAAAGCAAACGTCGTCATGCGGGAGGGCAACGCGGACGATGCGGGATCGGCAGCTTGGACGAATAGAAAGCAGATCAAGTCACGCCGGAGGGCAACGCGGGGGCAGTTACGATACGATGCGGCGATAGGCAAGTTGTCCTCCCTCTATAACGCATGCATGTTTGGATCGTCAAGTGAGCATCCGGTTTCGGGTTACAAAGCAAGACTCTGAACTAGAGGAAGTCCCTCCCACACCTCACCTTTGAAGGAAGTCTGAAGACTCTGAACTAGAGGTCTGTCTGATATATATATATAGTACGTTCTGGTGCACTCTGCCTTGTTCCCTTGTTTGTGCTAAAGAGATCGATACACTATACTGCGTATATCGAAGCTAGTTGGATGAAATGGCTTTGTCTTTCGTTTTCTCGGTCTTTCTTTTGCTTGATGGTATACATAGACATGAACAATGTTCTTGTTAGCTGTTTCAAAACTATGCTCTTTGCAGCAGTTTGAATTTGTTTCGCTCACTATTACTGATGATAGTATTCAATTCCTCTTGCATATATGCATTGATGACAAGAAGCAGGATTGGAGTAAATCACTAAGCTACGACTATGAGTCCGTCATCAGCGCCACTGGCCACTACCGATATCTGCGACGCTAACCCAGACTTACTAAAAAGCGGTGAGCTTCGCCCCCTCCCACCCATCTTCCAGATATATGGTCGGAACAAGGCATTCTCCGGCCCTGTGACGACGGTCAAGTGCTGCGAGGACAATGGCCTGGTCATCGAGCTCCTCACGCAGAAAGGACACGGAAGGGTCTTGGTGATCGACGGCTGCGGCAGCTTGCGAAGCGCCCTCGCCGGCGGCAAAATGGTCAAGTGGGCGGAGGACAACGGGTGGGCCGGCATTGTGGCCTACGGCTGCATCAGGGACGTGGACGAAATCAACCTTTGCGACATTGGCGTCCGAGCTCTCGGCTCCTACCCTGTGAGGCCAGGCAAGAAGGGGTTTGGCGACAAGCACGTCCCGGTGAACATTGCGGGAACCAGAGTCTGCGAGGGGACTGGCTCTATGCCGACAGCGATGGTATTCTCATCGCTACTTCACAAATAATCACCGCGTTCGAGTCTGCCATATGGTGATATGAGTATATAGTCGCTGACCGTGGTGGTCAGTTCGGTGGGTCAACAAATGTCTGTAATAGTATGTGTGTAATAGTATGTGTGCGCGTTATGGCAGACCACGCGTGAATAATAATGTGCCTAAGTCCCTGTTTGGTTTTGCTGAGACTAGACTTTTTTAAAGTTGGCACTGAAAAAAATTTAGTCTCTACTTGTTTGGTTCTAGGGACTAAACAGGGACTAAAATCATTAATACTGCTAAAAATAGATTTTCATGAGACTAGCACTTGGTCGACTACCACCACCGTCCCTACCGGCGCGACCTCCGCTCACGGCTCACCGTCGTCCGCCGTGTCGGACTCTTCACGCATGGCAACAACTACTTCTCCTCTTCCGCCTCCCCGCACTCCAACAATTCTTCCCCAATTGCGGGTCGACACGCACCATCTGCCTCGTGGCGAAGTACTTCCTCGGAGACGCCGACGCCGACGGGGCGGAGCTGTTGTCCACCGCGAATTGCAGTGGTGTTGAGCAGCTTGGTAACGGCGGGCGTCCAGCGCGCCGCTGCTGCTCGCGCCGCAGCGAGCAGCGCGAGACGAAAAGCGGACGGGAGACGGGCGAACTGGCGAGACGAAAAGTGCGGGTGGAAAAAAAGTCCCAAAAAAGACTCTCCTACAGGGTCTTTTTTATTTTAGTCCTAAAAACTGTTTTAGTCCTAAAAAGTCCTTCCCGATTGGTTGTTTAGAGACTAAAAGGGACTTTTTAGTCCCTAAACCAAACAGGGCCTAAAGCACCTATGTAAAAAGCATCTCTAATGGTTTGATAACTTACATTAGACCAAAGTTGCAATTTGACAAGTCCCTAATTAGATGATTGCCAAGTTAATACACAGCTCATCTTCAACGTTTGACATTTTCAACTTGGAGAAAACCGAATTATGGACCCACATGTAACTATCGGTGCGTCCTCGCAAAAAACAAATGTAACTATCGGTGCTTTTTTTTCTCACGCGTTCCTTTTGTCTCGCGCGCGATCGCGGACCATGTCGTGCTGGCCGCCGCTCGCGTCGACTTCGTAGGCCTTCAAAGATTGCGATTTGGCGGCTACCATCATGTAGGCCTTCAGCATTGCGATTTGGCGGCTACCATCAGGAAATAAAAATCAACACACACAATATGTACAGAGACAAACAGCAACCCGAAACACTCAATCTCTTCGTAAAAAACAACTAGACACAAACAACCTAACACACCTTGCGGTTGAAGCAAATCTGCACATGACCATGCAAAAGATGCAGTTGTCGCAGCAGCGGTTAGGTGTTGGGCATGAGAGAGGAGGGGTCGGCGAGGTGAATCATGGGACAGGGAAAGGTGGAAGGGAGCCGATGTCAAGCCCCCTTGGCCGCCGGCGCCCGCCGTGGACGTGAGGAGATCGAGAGAGGTATACGATGACAAACGGTGGAGAGGACACTTGTCCCCTTTCACCGAATTGTATTATCAGATTTGGAATGGTCTTGCCTCGGCTATTGGCCCACATGACATCGAGACTTAACACAACTACGATACTCATACGTGATACAACATAGCAAATATAAACCCTCGAATACGCCTTTGATCACTCCTCTGCATCCGGTGTCCTGACAGCTCCCCCCGCTGAAGATCCCGCTTGTCCCCAAGTAGGTGCATCTGGGAAGTGTTCACGTAGAACGTCGTAGTCTTCCTAGGTCGATGCAAAGAACCGGTAGTCTTGTCCACTTGATGAAGACTTGCGGAATAGCTTTGTTGCCGCGCTTCACCAACCGGCGATCCAGTATTTGTTCTAGTATGGCTTCAGCAGCTTCCAGATCTGATAGGCGAGGAAGTTCCGAGAACACTGAGTATGATAAGGTACAAATGCTTTAAGCCGTGAGACATGGAAAACATTGTGTATCTTACTATCAAAAGGAAGCTCCAGCGATATGCTACTTTGCCGATGCATTCCAACACATTGAATGGGCCAAAGTATTTATAGGAGAGCTTGGGGGTAGGGACGGTTGACAAGTGATGATTGAGTGTAGGGCTGCAGCTTCAATAGAACCTTATCACCAACCCGAAACTGAAAATCTAAACGTTTCCTGTCAGACATGAGCTTCTTGCGGTTCTGAGCCTTAGCCAAATGCCCTTTTATTGATTGGAGATGAAGTTCCCGATGTTCAATCACTTCGGTGATAGATGATGGTACTGTTGCCGGGATTGGACCAGGGATACCAATGTTGGCTTCAACTCCATAGAGAGCCTTGAAGGGAGAACAACCAAGAGAAGAGTGATATGGAGAGCCATTTGTACCATGTTTGTGAAGCTTCTTGAATTGCACGGCATAAATACATTTCCAGGCACTGGTTAACACGTTCAGTCTGACCATCAGACTCGGGGTGATAAGATGTGCTCTTGTTCAACTTGGCTTTATATAAGTCAAACAACTCACTCTAGAAATTGTTGACAAAGATGGTGTCCCTGTCGCTAACCACAGAGTGGAGAAACCCATGAAGCTTCACAATGTTATCCAGAAGAGCTATGCAATAGAGTGGGCTGTATAAGGGTGTTTTACTGGCAAGAAGTGGGCATACTTTGTTAATCTGTCCACAATGACCATGATGACATTGTAACCATGTGATTTGGGAAGACCTTCCACGAAGTCCATGGAAACATCCCTCCAGACTGCCTCCGGTATGGGTAGTGGATGTAGGAGCCCTGCTAGAAATGAGTTTGTGTGTTTAGTCTGCTGACAGACTGAGCATTGTTTAATGAATTCTTCCACAGTTTGCTTCAGTCCCTTCCAGTGAAAATGATGCTTCAAGCATTGGTATGTTGCCTTAGTGCCCGAATGGCCACCTATGGCACTAGAATGAAAAACCGCCACGATCTTGGTCTGAATAGCAGAATTTTGGCCAATCCAGATTTTGGATTTATATCTGATGAGACCTTGTTCCAAACTATACCCAAAGCAAAGATTAGGGTTGTGAATGGCCAGCTCCTTAAGTAACTGTTGAGCTCTGGGGTCAGTTGTATAGGTATTTAGTACATCTTGTAGCCAGTCATGCTTCACCATGGAGACTGCTTGAAGACTGGTCAGGTGATGGACTTTAGAGAGGGCATCAGCCACCACATTGTCTTTGCCTTTTCTACAAATGGTTTTGAACTGCAAGCCCATGGGCCTGGTCATTGCTTTTCTTTGCATTTATGAATGCAAATTCTGTTCAGTGAGGTAGGAAAGAGACTTGTGGTCATTCAAGATGATGAATTCCTACCTTTCGAAATAATGTTTCCATCTTTCTACTACCATGATAAGGGCAAGGAATTCCTTTTCATAGATAGATATAGTGTCTTATGTTTCTCCCCTAATGCTTTGCTTAAGAAAGCAATTGGTTGGCCAGACTGCATTAACATTGCTCCAATTCCATCCCCACAAACATCTGTCTCCACTGTGAATTGAGCATCAAAGTTTGGTAGAGCTAATACGTGAGTTGTGATCATGGCTTGTCCGAGACTATCAAAAGCTTTCTGAGCTATAGGAGACCACTAAAATTGCTTGAGTTTCAGAATGTTAGTGAGGGGTTTAGCCAAGATAACATAACCCTTGACAAAGTTTTTGTAATACCCTATGAGGCCCAGGAATGCTCTGAGCTCGGTGAATGTAGTGGGTTGAGGCCAGTTCACCATTGCTGCTCTCTTGCTTGGGTTAGTAGCCACACCTTGGGCAGAGATGATATGTCCTAATCATTCCAGTTGGGACTAAGCAAATAAACATTTAGACTCTTTGAGGTATAACTGATGGTCTCGTAGTGCTTGGAGCACTAATTTCAAGTGGAAACAATGGTCCTCCAGGGTGTTACTAAAGATCAAAATGTCATCCAAGAAGACTAAAACAAATTTTCTCAATTATGGCTTTAACACTTGGTTCATCACACATTGAAATGTGGCAGGGGCATTGGTGAGGCCAAAGGGCATTACCTTGAACTTGTAGTGGCCATCATGAGTCTTCAAAGCAGTTTTGTATTCATCTTCTAGCAACATTCTAATCTGGTGATATCCTGACTTCATATCCAGCTTGGTAAAGAATTGTAAACCAGCCAACTCATCTAAGATTTCATCAATAATGGGCAGTGCGAATCTATTCTTGATTATGAGGTCATTCAGTCTTCTACAATCAACACAGAAATGCCAGGTTTCATCTTTCTTTTTGACCAACAGGACAGGGCTAGCAAATGGACTGTGACTGTGTGTGATGAAACCTGACTGCAGTAACTGTTGGACCTGTTGGTCTCTGATACCACCTGTCACGCCCCTTGGCCGCCGGCGTCGCCTCCGTGACGTGAGGAGATCGAGAGAGGTATACGACGACGAACGGCGGAGGACACTTGCCCCCTTTCACCGAATTGTATTATCAGATTTTGAATGGTATTGCCCGTAGGCTTAGAACAGACATATAATGAGTTCGGCTCTTGGCCCACATGACATAGAGACTTAACACAACTACGATACCCATACGTATTACAGCATAGCAAACGTAAACCCTCGAATACTCATTTGATCACTCCTCTCCACGGTTATTCGCCGATTAATCGTGACCCTAGCACCGTGGCGGACCTAATGCCCGCCACGGAAAATCTAAAATGCCCGCCACGCAAGTTCAATCCTGTACTAGTGCCTTGCACTGATTGGTTGGGGGCGGTGTACGTTCCCCTATGTAGTCACAGAAGGGAACCGATGATCATGGAAGGCTGGCTGTCGTAGATTGCGGGAAGTTTGTTTTCTTTCGATGTTAGGAGGGGGTGGTGCCGAGCGCCACAAATGAGAGAGGAGGGAGCCGAAATTTTGTACCGCACCAAAAATTATCTCCTCCTTGTTGTAGAGATGTTGTAGGGATTTTTTTAATAAAAATAGAATAGGTAGATGTAGCGAAGAGAAGAGAATGGAAAACTCCCGAAAAATGGAAAAGCTTAACAGGCTCGTAGGGTGGGGGGCCTCGGCCCAAATTGGCCCAAGGCGAAACGGCCCACGCGTGGGCCAAATGCCACGCGGCTCGAGAACAGGGCACGAACGCTGCTTTGCCAAGAATTGGGAGCTTCCCATTATTTAACCCTTCTCCCCAAAATTAGAGCAGAGAACAGGTGGACCGACCACAAAATTCCGGCCGGTGTGAACTCCGACGGCGGCCAGGTGAGTCCAAGGGGCACCACAGTGCTCGCGGCAGCGGAGGCCGGGGCCAGCATGACGCTACCTCCCGACAGTTCATGTTCATTGTATTGATTCTAGGAGTAGGACAAGCAACCTATTTTTGTCTGAATCCATATAACAATAATAACAATCACTGACAGAGTTCAGTCCAAACTTGAAAAACAAACAAAACTTGCGTCTCTAGCAAGAACCAAGAAACCAAAGTGAGAAAAAGAAAGCTAAAATCTTCTAGGTTCATTCATTTTATTCTTCCTTGCTAGTTGCTGCCACTCCATCCACCCATGCATTCACTCTGCTCAGTTTATAGCGGAGAGGCGCTGCACAAGCAAGTTGAACACATTGTCCCTGTCCAGCAAATTGATCCTGACGTACCGCGCGTCTCCTCCGAACTGCTCCCCGCCGCGAGCCACGATCTTGTGGCCGGCGAGCAGCTCGGCGCAGTCCTCGACGCCTTCCTTCTCACATCGCAGCCACGCGAACGCTACAAACAAAGCCAAATCGGTCAAAGAAGAATTTCAGAGTTTCAGATATGCAGCAGAGCACATCTTTCTTAGTTGCAGGCATGGCAATGGCTAATTTCAGTTCGTTGTTAGCTACCAGGACAAGCTGTCACGATCTGCTTGGCGAAGTTGCAGTAGGCGGAAGTCTCCTCCGGTAGGCTGAAGGCGCCGGAGGCTGCCACGGTGGCGCGCAGGGTGCGCCAGCGCTCCTCCATGCGCTGCCGCGCGAAGTCGAACAGGCGGGGCACGGTGCCGTCGCCGGCCGGCGGGACGACCTCGTAGGCGTCGGAGACGACGCTGAGGATCCTGGTGGCGCGCAGCTGTGACTCTTTGGACATGCCGATGGTGGCACGGTCGACGAAGTAGACCATCTTCCTGGCCACCTCACGGTCCTTCACCAGCGCCCACCTGAGGAGAAGCCATCGCCGTAGGTCGTTGTGGCCAAAAGCGTTCCGGGAATCGAGCATCTTTAGGTACGTGCGTGAGTGCGTGCGTACCGAGCCTGGTGCCGGCGTGGCCGGTGATCTTGGACACGGTGAAGAGCATGATGTCGTGGGCGGCGCGCCCGGTGATCGGCGTGTACTGCGGCCAGTAGTAGACCATGTCATGGATCGCCTTGGCGCCGGCGGTGCCCACGACGGCCTCGCGGATGGCGCCGTCCGGGTTGTTCGGCGAGCAGACCAGCTCGATGCACTCATCGCCGGTGAACGTGTTGGCATCGCCGGCCCAGCGGTAGAAGCTCGAGAGCAGGAGGTCCGTCTGGGGCGGATACGACTGGCATAGATGCAGAATAAAAAAATTTGGCATCACATCACATGATAATTGCAGTAAGACTGACACTCTGCGTGCGTGCGTTGTGTGATCTTACAGAGTAGTACGGCGCCGGCGAGATGACGGGGACGGGCTTGTCGCGGCGCGGCGCCGACGAGCTGAGCGCGTACATGGCTGCCTGGTAGAGCTGGGTGGCGCCGGTGCCGACGACGAGGTGGTACCCACCGACGTCGGCGTTTCCGACGACGCGGTGGAGTCGGCGCACCTCGCGCTCCAGCTCTGGCTCCAGGAACCAGCAGACCGCGGCGGCGTCGGAGGTGTAGCTCATCACCTGCCAGCCGCGGATCACCGTCGCCGCGCGCTCCCCGACCTCCCGCCAGAACGCCTCGTACATCGTCGGGTCGCCGCTACACGCAACGCAAGCCAAGCTCAGTCATGTCCCAGATGCAGTTACCTTTTTGCTGCGAGCCTGCGACGCCACGCGGCGCAGCGAGAAGATGAAGATGAGTGGTGAGCAGAGACGAGCACGCACAGCTCGAGGTTAAGGACGGCGTCCGGCGCGACGTCGCAGTCCAGCGCCTCCGCATCCTCGCCGTCCTCCACCCACTGCGGCTGCGCCGCGACGCCCAACCTCGCCGCGAACCCACGCGGCGGGCGGCGCCCGTCGACGTTGCCGCGGAGGAAGGACACGACGCGGGCGACGTTGCACGCCAGCGTCACGCACACGGCGAGTCCGGCGGCCAGTGTGCCCGCCCCCGGCCGCGCTCCGGCTCCGGCCATCAGCGCAGCCTCTGACCTCGCAAAGGGAGAATGGAACACGAGTACACGACGACGACGGCTGGTGGTGGCGCACAAGAGCCAAGAGGAGGAGGCGGCGGCGGCTCGCAGATTTAAAGCCGCGACCGGCGGTATCGACACAACGGTGGCCGCGCATCGCATGCGGCCGGTGGCGTGCGCGTGCGGCGAGCTGCCGCCGCCGGTCGATGATGATGACGACGAGACACGCGACGAGGCTTTTTGTGGGCAGCTAGCTTTGGATAGGTCGATGATGCACAAGCACAAGCGCAAGCCCAGCATCACTCGTGCACAGCCAGCGGGGGCTCGTGCTCGTGCTGTGTGGTCCAGGGAGCTGAGCTGATGCTGCCAAAGCTATCCAAACCCAAGTACCGTCTGTTTTGAAGGAAAAAAAAAGGGGGGCTTTGGTACGGTGGCAGTGCATTGCAGTGACATCCTACTCATCACGGTTTTGTTTGGTGGAATAAGTCTAACCCGGATGGAGCCAACCCGTTTTTAGGGTGTTTGGTTGGGGAGCCTGCGGCAGACGGAGCCAACCCGGGAAAGAATATTCCCCCGATGCAAAGGTTCGCCTGCTCACCGAATTCGGACGGAGCGAACCTCCGTTTTCTCCATAGGGGTTCCGTTGCACGTCGTTTTCTTCCAAGCACGCGGACCTCCCGGGCGCTGCCAAAGGCGGCCGGCGATCGCCGCCCGCTGCTGCCGGCATGGCCGGCGCCACCTGCCCGGCGCTGACGCAACCAGTGCGCCCCCCGCCCCGCATGGAGGAGCTGGTCGGGTGGCTATGGAGCTACGATTCGGCGTCGTCCGTGCTCTCCGCCCACGCCGTCGATAAACGGCGTGGCCCCCCAACGGCGGCAGTCCGCTGCCCCTACGAAACCCTAAGCCGGTGACGCTCTCCACATGTTCACTGCCCCTGCTCGCCCTGACGAGCTGCGCGACGGTGCTCGCCCTGTACTATCAGATGTACAAGAAGATGATTGCCAAGTTAATTAACAGCTCATCTTCAACGGTTTGACATTTTCAACTTCGAAAAAATCGAATTGTGGACCCCACATGTAACTATCGGTGTTTTTTTCTCACGCGTTCCTTTTGTCTCGCGCGTCGCAGACGATGTCGCGCAGGCCGCCGTCTCGCGTCGACTTTTGTAGGCCTTCAGCATTGCGATTTGTCGGCCACCATCAGGAAATAAAAATCAACACACACAATATGTACAGTAGACAAACAGCAACTTCGAACACTCGATCTCTTCAGGTAAAAAACAACTAGACACAAACAACTTGACACACCTTGCGGTTGAAGCGAATCTGCACATGACCATGCAAAAGATGCGGTTGTGGCGGCAGCGGTTAGGTGTTGGGCGTGAGAGAGGAGGGGTCGGTGAGGTGGATCATGGCACAGGGAAGGGTGGAAAGGAGTTGTCGGTGTTTTGGACCGGTGTCCTAAACCCCAACGAGTAAAAATGTTGCGCATCCCTTGGTCCGGATGGTGGTGCGAGATGACACAAGATGTATACTTTGTTCAGGGCCAACGCCGGCCCTAGTCCAGTCGAGGGGTGTAGTTGTGTATCTGTGGTGCTCGTAGTAGAGGAATACAAGCAATTGCGAGAGAGAGGCCGGGACCTCAAGTCTTTGTGGGTGGTGTGGTTTGAGCTAGAGTACCAATATCGTGTGAAGTCAAGGGATGTGTGCTCCTGACTTGCCCTGCACTATGTCCGGACTCCTCCTTTATAGGTCCAAGGGGGAGCCAACGGTTACATATGTCTCAAGTGTGGGTAGCTTCGTGGCTGGTTGGCCTTGTACTCGAGCCATGATGACATGGTGCCCATACTTGCTGTCGTGGAAAGGGCATGGTCCTTTCTCCCTGCCATCACGTTGACGCCGAGGGTCACAGGTCTTTGGATGAGCTTGGTCGAGGGTGATAACTGACCACCGAGGTCCTTACTTTACCGAGGGGGTACCTGCCGAGGGGCGTTATAATAGTATCCGAAGTGGTGCGCTAATGGTGATTGAGAGCTGTAGCAAAGATTGTCCGAGGGTGCCCCATCGCGGGCTATAGTGACGCCCGAGGCCCTTGATGATGGGCGCGTGAGGTGACATTCCGTAGGGGGAGTGGTTGACACAAAGATATGGTAAGGCGTGAACTGCGTGCTTAAAGGCAATTTCGACGAGGTGATGGCTCTCAAATGAGATTTGACCGTCGCGAACCATCCGGGCGAGGGATCCGGTGCCGTGGAACCCAGCTTTTGTCGTGGTGCATTTAATTCACCCGTCCAGCCGTCACGGCCGGCAATGGGCGGAGTCGCCAAGGGTCATGGTGCAAGAGGGGAGCCTCGGGGCATCGGACAACCCCCCCCTCCCCCCTCTCCGTGAGGGGGGAGTTCGGGCGAGTCGCTATTTTCCCCTTGCGTATGGGCCCTCGGATGATAATGCCTTAGGTCCCTTAACACCTTGATGGTGTCTTTAGGGTAACCCTCCCTCTAATTGAGGTATCGGGGTACCATTTATTTTGGTACCCGATAGGAGCCGATGATCGCAGAGTTTTCCAAGGCAGCCCTCGCGACCGATTGGTTGAGGGCGGTGTGCGCCCCCTATGCGTCGCGGAAGGGGAGCCGATGATCATGGCCGCCGCGGATTGCGGGAAGTTTGTTTTCTTTCTTTTTTTTTTGACCGATGGTAGGGGCCGGGGTGCCAAGGTCGCACAGGTGTGAGAGGGGGGAGCCGAAATTTTTACCGCACCAAAAATTACCTCCTCTTTTTGTAGAGATGTTGTAGGGATTGTGTTTTAATAAATAAAAATAGGATAGATAGATGTAGCCAAGAGAAGAGAATTAAAAACTCCCATAGCTAACTGGGAGTTGGTTCTACTAGCCTAGCACTAGTACAAAAGCCTTCTACAGGGGGCGCTCATAAGCCATAGTAGTCGAGAGGGCGATTTTCGTGAATCGCCCCTAACTCGTCCGTTGTTACTCGCGATTTCACGCCGGGCGGTTCGACATCAACCGTCCCCTACCGTATGAGCCGCCCCTACCGCTTTTTCCCAGATTTCACATTTTCAAAATTCAAAAACAAATAGCAAAAGATTTTTTTAATAGGGGAGGACCTCACCGCCCGCCCCGCCTCCTCTCCGTCGCAAGTCATGGCAATTTTCGCAAGAAAATCAGCGCTACGCTGCGGCCACCAGGGTTCGAACCCGCGACCTCGAGCTCGCGCGTGATACCTCCCTCCACTAGGCTACACATGTGTATGTGTCCACATATTATACAACTCCGAGTGTAAATTGACTATTTGAGGCCTTAAACGGATTCAAATCAAAAAGTGGTCAACTATAAAGTTTCATAACTACTTGAGATCTACATTTCATATTTCGGAAGTTTTTCCATCAAAGGTCATTTACGAAATTTGAATTTCAAATATGAGATATTTGAACGTAGCTTTTGCATGACTAGATGATTTCAAATCAAAAAGTGGTTAACTACAAAGTTTCATAACTTTTCAAGATCTGCATATCATATTTAGGAAGGTTTTCCATCCGAGGAAGTTTGAAAAATTCAAATTTTAAAATTTAGACATTCAAACCCCACATTTTGAGGCAGCAAATTAAGTCAAATGAAAAAGTGGTCAACAACAAAGATTTATAACTTGTCGAGATCTACATCTTTTATTTAGGTCATTTTACCATCCGAGATTATTTTTTTTTTAAAAAAAAAATTAGTACCTCGCTTTTAAAATTCGGCAACCCACTATAGGGGCGCCTCAATATAGAGCCGCCCCTACTGTGGACCACTGTAGGGGAGGTTGGATATTGAACCGCCCCCGCTATTAGTAGGGGCGGCTCAAAACAAAAACCGCCCCTACTGTGGGCACTACAGGGGCGGCTCATATGGTGTCTACAGTAGGGGCGGTTCATTCCAATCGTAGGGGCGACTCAAAACAAAAACCGCCCCTCCTCAAAAAAAAAAGGAGGCGTTCCCATAGTAAGCTTTTGTAGTAGTGTAGCTATTTTGTATTGGCCTCCCTATAGAATTCTGAATGATTATGGTAAGTCTATTGCTGACCTATGGGATGGAGTAACCCTAAAGTGCTCCTTTAGAAGAAACTTAACTGAGGCCCAATATCAATCCTGGTTGGAGGTAATAGAAATAGTGTCATCTATCTCTTTCTCAGCTGATGAGGATGAAATGGTTTGGCAATATACCTCTAAAGGAGTTTACACTTCACAGTCACGGTACAAGATCATCAATTATAGGGGTATCCACCAAACACAAATCCCAGTTGTCTGCCACCTTAGGATTCCCCCTAGGTTGCAATGTTTCCTATGGCTTCTTATGCATAATAGAGCTCTAACTAGAGATAACCTAGCTAAAAGGAGGAAGGTGAAGGATGAAAGTTGTCTCTTATGTGAAGAGAAGGAAACCTATAATCATCTCCTTTTTAAATGTGTGGTAGCAAAAAGAGTTTGGGCTGTAATTTCAGAAATTGTGGGCAAAAATGTGCGTAGTGATTTTATCAATATTGGATCTCTGGTTGAGTGATAAAAGAAATAGTTTGCTGAATATAGTTACCTCTGCAATAATATGGTCAATTTGGAAACTTAGAAACGATCTGTGTTTTCAGAGCTGGGTGGAAAAGTATGGAGGTTCTTTACTATCAGGTGATAGGAGTGCTCCAAAATTGGACTATACTTTGTCCAAAAGAGAAACAAGCCTTGTTGAAGGAATATCTATTGAAGCTAAAGACTACAGCAAGGTGTGTGTTGTGGCTACCATGGAGCGACACCTGAAGATATTTCACAAGGGCGAAAGGGTGCCATCTAAAGCTTCCAAACCAACGTTGATGTTGCAATCTTCTCCAGGATGGTGGAATGACCTCAATGAGGCTCTTAATGATCTGTAATTTGGTTCTCTGTTCTTGGTGCTGGGAGTTCGTTGAACTGTAATCTCTGTTAAACTACTAATATTCTAGTTGTGACTCTGCACCAGGCGGTGGAAGAGGTCATTTCTGGGTAGTTTTTTATGCTTGGCATCCAGTGCTGTAAACTCTGAACATATAGTCTTTTGATTCTAATTGAAAGGCTGGGGCCATCGTGCCCTCAAACTCAAAAAAAAAAAAAAAAAAAAAAAAAAATTAAAAACTCTTGAGAAAACGGAAAATCTCAACAAGCTCGTAGGGTGGGGGCTTCGCCCAGTTTGGCCCACGCGGCTCGAGAACAGGGCATGAATGCTGCTTTTTGAAGAATTGTCGTAGCTTCCCATTATTTAACCCTTCTCCCCAAAATCAGAGCAGAGCACACGTGGACCGACCGCAAAATTCCGGCCGGTGTGGACTCCGACTGCTGTCAGGTGAGTCCAAGGGACACCACAGCCAGTGATGCCACCCTTTGGAATCTACTCTCCAGTGATGTCTTTTATATGATGCTAGCTGGACAGTTCATGGTATGATTCTAACAAGGAAGCTATTTTTGTTTGAATCCATAGAAACAACAATCACTGACCAAACATGAAAATCAAACTAAAACTTTCGTCTCTAGCACATTAGTGGAGCTGAAATTTTTTTAATAGTATAAGTTCATGATTTTTATTTATATTAGGATTGAGAATATAATAAAATTTTTATCACATATACTTTTTAATATCTTCTAGATAAGTAAAATCATACAAAACATGATTAGATATATAATATAACGAAGCACATCAGAACGACCGAAACATAGATATCAAAGTTTACTTAAATCATCCCACTGTTATGGGATTATTGTCTACCACTAAAAAATAGCGACTTTGGTCCAAGAGTATATATAAAAATACTAGTACTCGTGTCAAGTCGATGAATTAATCTATAGTCACCAAGAAAAAAAATCTAACCTAATTTGTTGTGCTCATTTTTTTAAGTTAGATTTGCTCGGCCACCCTTATGAATAATTCCCTGGCTCCGCCACGGCTCTAGCAGGAACCAAGACACTACCAAACTGAGAAAAAGGAACACCAAGATCGTCTGCGTTCATTCATTTTAACCTTCCTTGCTGGTTGCTGCCACTCCATCCATGCATTCACTCTGCTCAGTTCATAGCAGAGAGGGCGCTGGACAAGCATGTCGAACACATTGTCCCTGTCCAGCAAGTTGATCCTAACGCACCGCGCGTCTCCTCCAAACTGCTCCCCACCGCGAGCCACGATCTTGTGGCCGGCGAGCAGCTCGGCGCAGTCCTCCACGCCTTCCTTGTCACATCGCAGCCACGCGAACGCTGCAAATAAACAAGCCAACAAATCGGTCCGAGAAGAATTCACAGTTTCAGACACGCAGCAGAGCTAATTCCAGTTCGTTATTACCAGGACAAGCTGTGACGATCTGCTTGGTGAAGTTGCAGTAGCCGGAGGTCTCCTCCGGTAGGCTGAAGGCGCCGGAGGCTGCCACGGCGGCGCGCAGGGTGCGCCAGCGCTCCTCCATGCGCCGCCGCGCGAAGTCGAAGAGGCGGGGCACCGTTGTCCCGCCGCCGCCGGCCGGCGGGACGACCTCGTAGGCGTCGGAGACGACGCTGAGGATCTTGGTGGCGCGCAGCTGCGACTCTTTGGACATGCCGATGGTGCCACGGTCGACGAAGTAGACCATCTTCCTGGCCACCTCGCGGTCCTTCACCAGCGCCCACCTGAAGAGGAGCCATCGGCCATCGCCGTCATTGTCACAAACGCACCCAAGCTAGTTGCCGCCGCCGCTGCTGCTGGCATTCCGGGAATCGAGCATCTTTAGGTGTGTTGCGCGTGCGTACCCGAGCCTGGTGCCGGCGTGGCCGGTGATCTTGGACACGGTGAAGAGCATGATGTCGTGGGCGGCGCGCCCGGTGATGGGTGTGTACTGCGGCCAGTAGTAGACCATGTCATGGATCGCCTTGGCGCCGGCGGTGCGCACGACGGCCTCGCGGATGGCGCCGTCCGGGTTGTTCGGCGAGCAGACCAGCTCGATGCACTCATCGCCGGTGAACGTGTTGGCATCGCCGGCCCAGCGGTAGAAGCTCGAGAGCAGGAGGTCCATCTGGGGCGGATACGCCTGGCATAGATGGAGAACAAAAAATTTAGCATCACATCACATCACATGACGATGTACTACTAACCTGGCCATCCAATATTGGAACGTATATAGATGGGTTAATGAGAAAAACTGCTCAGAACTTTGGGATGGTACCAATCTGAAATGTACTCTCAGCAGAACTGGAGACCAACAGATGTTAGATACCTGGGATGAAATAGTGCAATTAGCCTCTACCATCAGTTTTAGTGAGGAAGAGGATTCTCTCATTGGGCAGTTTTCTTCTAATGGTGTTTATAATGTGCAATTACTGTATAAGATAGTTAATTTTAGAGGAATTCAGACTGTATATGTTTCTGCAATCTGGGATTTAAGGATACCACCTAGAGTTCAGTGCTTTCTGTGGTTAATTAGCAAAAATAAGGCTTTGACTAGAGATAATCTAGGGAAAAGGAGAAAAGTTAAAAATCTTTCTTGTCTGTTTTGTGATGAAAAGGAAACAACACATCATTTATTTTTTGACTGTGCAGTAGCTCGCCAGATGTGGGTGATCATATCCAGAATATGTGAAAAAGATGTAGGTAGATCTCTTGATGTGATCGGAAAATATTGGCTTAGTAATAAAAGGAATAGTGTGTTAAATATTATTTCTTCAGCTGCTATTTGGAGCTTGTGAAAGCTAAGAAACGATCTTTGTTTTCAGAGAAAGTTGTGGAGATGCATGGATATGCTTCTCTACCAGATTGCTTTGACTGTACAGAGGTGGACACCTTTGTGCCAGGAGGAAAAGAGGCCGGTGCTGCTACAGAAGGCGAAGATGATCAAGCAAGAAGCTGTGGAGGTGCTCTGGCTTTGTTAATGCTGGAGGAAGCCGGTGATACTCCATCTGCAGAGTTAATGGCCAAGTAATGAAACCTGGGAGAAAGAAGAAGCAGATGAAGCAAGGAGACAACAAACTGTCAGTGATCAGCGGTAGTTTTTCTGGTGGTAGAGTTACAGTGCGGTAGTCTTCCTGGTGGTAGAGTTACAGTTGGAATTTTCTATGACGTAACTGTCTTTGGTATTCGATGCGTAGCCTATGTGTGGAGACATTGTGGCTTTTGAGTCTAGAGATGTATGCATCTCAACAGTGCTGTAATAATCGACATTGTCTATTGGTTTCAATGCTAATGGATGGGGGCTTGGCCCTAGTATTCAAAAAAAAAAAAAAAACATCACATGACGATTGCAGATTGCAGTACGTAACATTGAGGATGACACCTTTGCTCCTGCAATTTGGGATAACTTCGCTCCCAGGAAATGTAAGTTTTTTTCTTTGGCTGCTCCATAGACGCCGCCTAAGCACTAACGTAAGGTTGCATCATTGCAATATGCGCCAAGATGCGCAGTGCCCCTTCTGTCCTGATGATGAAGACTGTGCCCACCTCTTCGTCAGTTGTCGTCGTAGTTCCAGCTTCTGGGGCTTCATTCGCTGCGATCTCTCCTTCCTTTTGGGCTCCAGCGATATTGAACAACTTTGGGCGGCTGACCCCCTTGGTGAATCGGACATCAGAGTTCGAAGGACAATCCTGATTTGTGTGCTGTGGAATATCTGGAAATGTAGGAACGCGAAGACTTTCAGACACGAAGATGAAACAAATTCTATGGTGGCCCGCAGGTGTCGAGATGATCTTCTCCTCTGGTCTAACAGATGTAACAGAGAAAATAGCAAGCTCAAAATTCTTGAGTGGTCAAACCGCTTCGATTTGTAATTAGCTATAGATTAGTTTTTGTCTGTCTGTTTTTGCTCCTCTCATCTCTCTGCCTTTCAGGCCTGTATAATCCGATTATGTAAATATTGTCTCCTTGAAATAAAGTTCAGGCAGCCCCCGCGGGTTGCCGTAGTTTCCCTCAAAAAAAAAACGATTGCAGTACGACTGACACTCTGTGTGCGTGCGTTGTGTGATCTTACAGAGTAGTACGGCGCCGGCGAGACGACGGGGACGGGCTTGTCGCGGCGCGGCGCCGACGAGCTGAGCGCGTACATGGCGGCCTGGTAGAGCTGGGTGGCGCCGGTGCCGATGACGAGGTGGTACCCATCGACCTCGGCGTTTCCGACGACGCGGTGGAGTCGGCGCACCTCGCGCTCCAGCTCTGGCTCGAGGTAAAAGCAGACCCCGGCGGCGTCGGAGGTGTAGCTCATCACCTGCCACCCGCGGATCACGGTCGCCGCGCGCTCTCCGACCTCCAGCCAGAACGCCTCGTACATCGTCGGGTCGCCACTGTACGCCAAAGCTTCAAGGTCAGTTCTCTCCGAGAGGCAGGTACCTTGTGCTGCGCGAGTGGTGAGCAGAGACAAGCACTCACATCTCGAGGTTAAGGACGGCGTCCGGCGCGACGTCGCGGTCTAGCGTTTCCCCATCCTCGCCGTCCTCCACCTCCACCCTCTGCAGCTGCGCCGCGACGCCCAACCTCGCGGCGAACCCACGCGGCGGCCGGCGCCCGTCGACGTGGCCGCGGGCGACGTTGCACGCCAGCGTCGCGCACACGGCAACCCCGGCGGCCAGTGCCCCCGCCCCCGGCCGCGCTCCGCCTCCGGCCATCAGCGCAGCCTCCGACCTCGCAAAGGGAGAATGGAACACGAGTACACCACGGCACGGACGACGGCGGCTGCCGGTGGCGGCGCACAAGAGCCAAGACGAGGAGGCGGCGGCTCGCGGATATAAAGCCGCGGCCGGCGGTATCGACACAACGGTGGCCGCGCATCGCATGCGGCCGGTGGCGTGCGCGTGGGGCGAGCTGCCGCCGCCGGTCGATGATGATGACGACGAGACACGCGACGAGGCCCCGGCTTGTCGTGGGCAGCTAGCTTTGATAGGTCGATGGTGCACAAGCACAAGCGCAAGGCCGGCATCACGTACTCGTGCACAGCTAGCTGGGGGCTCGTGCTCGTGCTGTGTGGTCCAGGGAGCTGAGCTGAGCTGAAGCTGCCAAAGCTATCCGAACCCAAGTACCATCCGTTTTGAAGAAAGCCTTTGGTTCTACACGTGACACCGGGATTACACACGCACAGTCGCACAGACACACACAGACAAACACGCACATGCGCACACAAAGGCAGGCACGCATCCACAGACACACAGAGAGCAAGATGGATTGCTCGAGAGAGCAAGATCGATTGCTGGAAATGGATCGCACCAGAGAGCGATCGAGCGACGGCAAAACATCCGGTTGTTACATGGAGCAAAAACAATTGGCTGAAGCCCGTATTCGATCCCCCTGGCAACCGATCATCACATAGTCCGGCCAACAACAAACAACAATTGACGCATTTTGTTGGAGGTGGGATTCAAGATGGCAACGGGTACGTACCCAATGAAAACTGCCCATCCATCCTCATATATCCGCCAGGTCAAAATCGTACCCGTGTAAAGAATTTCATATCCGTATTCGACGGGTAATCCACGAGTATATATATATATATATACACGCTATTTAAAGCGTTGGCTCTAAACATTATTAAGAGCGCCGGCGGCCGGACTACGAAGTCCGGCAAACTTCGGTAAACATAAAAGAAAAGAGAAATTGCCCTTTCGCTGCATGCAGTTATTAAAGATAGCGAGTCGATCCCTCAACTGTGCTGTGAGACTTTTGACTATGCTACAGTTGCTCACAATGTAGACTCTACCATGATTTCTATCCTTATTTATTACTCCTCTATTTATTGCTTTTGTTGATATGACGCTATATTTATTGGAGAGAGAGGAAAACACAAGAAACTAAGTCTAACTAAGAAACCGCGTCTTCACGTAAAACCCGCATAATTTGTGAGAGTGACAAGTGGGTCATGTAATATCATGATAGAAAATTGCATTGTGAGATAGTTTCTTGACACAACGTCCAAGACTATAGAAATCATGATAGTTTCTAGCATTGTGAGTGCCCTAATCTCATGAATGGAAAATGAATACATCCAGTTTATTTACTTCTATATTATTGACATAGTTGATTTTTCATAGAATTATATGCTCAGACACAAACCGTAATTAATTTAGTTCATTCGTAGTAGTAATTCTATCTCCTTAGGCCGTCTGCAATGGTTAGTTATTTGACTATCTAGATGTGACGTGGCAAGAAAAAAAGTAGGAGAGAGTAGTCACTAGCTAGACCAAGAACATGTGAGAGGTGCATGTGGGTCCAATAATGTAAAATAGTTTTTATTGTTGTCTCTCACCTCCACGTCACCGACTACGTAGCTAAGCACTAGCTATTACCATTACGGACGCCCTTATATAGTAGTAAAATTAAACTAAAATAATTATTTATTCCATAGGTACCTACTCCCTCCGTCCCAAAAATAAATAACGTTTTAAACCCCGAGAAATATCTACCGGCAATTATATATTAAAATAGGATTAATATTTATATTACATAATTAGTATCATTGGAAAGATCTTTTGATCTAGTTTTTTAATAAATTTATTTGGAGATTTAAATCTTCTACGTATTTTCTATAAACCGAGTCAAAACTTGTGGCACGAAAACCCAAAACGTCGTTTATTTTGGAACGGAGGAGTACAAAATATTAAATTCGAGCCCAACGTCCGCATCCGACCCAGCGCCTCCGCACTGTTCGGCTCGTCTAGGTCCCCTCGTAGCTCAGCCTGTCTAATTAATCACCTGATCCCGTAGTCAACGTGGTACTGTGACTCAACCTGTCTAATTAATCACCCGAGATCCTCTAATCACGTGGCTTTAAATCCCCAAATCATTACGCAGCTGCACCGATGAGCTCGTCACAATGCCCATGGCATCGCTACTGCTCACGCTCCTGGTGTTTCTCGGGGCCGGTGTCATGGCCACCGGCGCGGCCGTCGGCCTCCCTAACGGCGTCCGGCTGGGTCAGCGGCGCGGCTCGCGCCGGTGCTGTTGGCGCACTCGGACATCACCTACAGGATGAGGCCTCGTCGTTGCCGCAGCGAAGCAGTGTATGCGGGCTGCGCAGCAATTCACAGATATAGTTTTCCAACGGGCCGGACCAGGCTAGCCCGGTCATGCCTCACCGGGCCACGGGCTTCACCGGGCCGTGCCTGATCGGGCTTCGTGCCTAGGGGGTCGACCCAGGCCCGCCCCACAGGCTGTAAATCATGTCGGGTCGGCCCGGTGGGCACGGCTAGAAAAACGTGGCGGGCCGCCCACGACCCGCTTTTGCAAAAAGAACAGTGACAATACTTGAATTTTTTTCACAGATTTCAAATTGATGCTCAAATCACGGAGTTTCAAGAAAATTTGACACAAATTTAAGGCAAATTGAGTCGTGTGCTTGTGTGCAATGCTGCCTCATTAAAAACCTTAATAGGTAAAACTTACCCTTGTGAGAAAAACCCCCATTAAGGAAAAGAGTACAATACAAACACACAGCTCAAACTTTTGATTCAAACAAGTTCAAGTTTGTTACATAGAGTCACGAGACTCACGGATCACAGTTCACAGCTCTCAACTCTCAATACTCTCAAGTTCTCAACTCTCTCTGTCTCACAGAGTCACGCACTCAGACACTCAACCAAAAGGGAAAGAAGATGATCACCTCAACTTTAGCCACGCCTTGATCCTCTTCCTCTAAGTCTAGAGGCTCTAGTTCCTCTTCCAGGAGCACCACCAGCAACTCCTCTTCCGACAAAGACCAAAGACCAAGAACCCCCTTCCAAAGACTAAAAACTCTTCCTTCAACGGATGAAGCACCAAAGACCACCTCTAGTATCAACAAAGCAGCAGGTGTTTCTCCACCAGCTTCTTCAGCTGTACATGCACCATGAAAATAGTCATAAACTTAGACAAAAAGTAGAAATAGCCAACAAAACAGCCAAGTAGATGATCAACTGTACCGCACCACCTTCAACAATCCTTAAATTTTCAAAGCGCTCACATAGTTCTTTATGGTCGCTGACAACAAGTATGTTGTGTCCTTTTGTCTCCTAACTCTCAATCCTTTATGCAAGTCTACATTTCAACATGTTCAGGGCAACAAACGTCGACGATGCTCCTCGAGGATCCTTCGAGCTAAGGTGAAACATGATTCAAGAAACAATGGAAGCCGGAGCGACATAACATCTCTTGCCAAGATGGATAGTACTGGAAAAGTTAGTTTGTGGTCTTTCCACCATAAAAGTATGTCAAAATCTTCACCGTACTCGTTAGTCCGCCACCGTCAAGGTAAGTGACGTTCGACAAAGCACTACTACAAACGAGCTTGTGGATACGTAAGGATTTTGAGCACTTATGCCACCAAATATCTTGTCACATGATGCCTGTTTTCGCTTACCTGTAATGCTTGGTGGCTGTTCAAGTCTATGAGTCCTAACAGTACCAAATTTCTTGTCATACTTGGTAAACAATTTCTCAAGTTGAGATCTAACATCAGCATAGTATGAAGAGTAATCACAACCGGTGCACTCCTTAAGCGACAACAGGGTATTACAGAGTTGACCTATCATCTTAGCTCTAGGATCAAGAACAAATGCAATTGAGTACAACATAGGTATGTCTTGCCAATATTTTAGGTACTTTTGTTTCATAGGATAGACAATTGAATACAAGTTAATATCTTTTTTCAGCAGATGCAAATAGCTAGCAATTTCAATAAGTTGATGCATAACAAGTGGACAGGTTGGATAGTAACCACCGCATACAAAATAACAGTTGACTCATAAAACACCTCAAGAAACTCTAATATCTTTCCAGCAATTATCCAATGCCTAGCGGTCAATATCTTCACCAATGTTAGCATTAATAAAAACAGAGAAAGCATTACAATATGGTGCCTCACAAAGATGCTTGAGCATAAGGTATGTAGCATTCCATCTTACCTCCATGTCCACACCAAATTTCCTAGGCTTAATACCTTGAGCAATGCAAAAGTTCTTGAACATAGCAATTCTACGATTAGACAAGTTTAAAAAATTGATAGCAGTTCTGAAATCATCTATGTATGGTTTGAATCTTTTTAAACTAGATTTGACAATCAAGTTGATTATATAACAACAACAACACACGGTGAACTAGATTGTAAGTATCAGGGTCATCATCGAAAACATTTTGCCCTAAATATCCACCAAAAGAACATTCAAAGTATCCATGGCCCTAGAATTAGATGATGCATTATCCAAGGTAATAGAAAAACCTTATCAATAAGACGAAACTCCTGAATAACACAACCAACCTTCTCAACAATATTATCACGCCAGTGCCCCCACCTGCGCCGCGCTCCGCCTCCGGACATCGGCGCAGCCTCCGACCTCGCAAAGGGTGCCGCGGAAGGGAACACGAGTGCACGACGACACTGACGACGGCTGGTGGCGCACAAGAGCCAGGAGGAGGAGGCGGCCCGCGGATTTAAAGCCGCGGCCGGCGGTATCGACGCGGTGGCCGCGCATCGCATGCGGCCGGTGGCGTGCGCGTGCGCGCACTGCCGCCGCCGGTTGATGATGACGAGGCTTGTTGCGGGCAGCTAGCTTTGGATAGGTCGATGGTGCACAAGCGCAAAGCCGGCATCACTCGTGCACAGCTCGCGCTGTGCGGTCCTCCGAGCTGATGCTGCCAAAGCTATCCAAACCCAAGTACCGTCCGTTTTGATTTGAAGGGGGAAAAAAGGGGGCCTTTGGTATACGGTGTAAGGTTTTGTTTGGTTCTACACGTGAGTGAGTGTCTACGAGATCCGTTGTTCCAAAGAAGCAAAACAACTGGATTGTGCACACACAGACACCCACGCACGCACAGACCACTGACGGAGCCAGAAATTTATGGAATGTATGGATGGGTATGCCAAATGCCAAAATCTGAAGCACAAGTATATAAATATAGCCGATGAAAAGTTAAACGCACATAATATTTATCAATTTCATAATAATAACCAAAGTACAAGTTCAAAACATAAATATTACGATACAGTAACGAATACTTCAATATAACTCTACGATCCCCTTGTTGGAAGAGATTGATGATATCCTTATCTTTCACCGGACTGAATCAAAATCATTGATGGAGCAATGAACTATGTCATTTCTCAGCGGTGATGGAAAGACGAAGTCATCATCATTGATGGAGAATAAGGGACTCCAGACATTCCTTTGTCTCGTTGTGCTTCTATGCAGCCATGACGGTAGGCTAGGGAGAGTTATTTTTTCAATGATATCTATCCGGATGTCGGTTGGACTTATGTTCTTTCATGATGAATCTAGTGAAGGCAACGATGATGAGTTCGATAACGTGCTCGGCGGCACCAATTTCATCATGTTTGCATGTGGAGTTTTAGCAGTTTACTCCTCTTTTGTAAAACTGATGGATATGAAGATGACGGTGGTTGATGTTGAGATGGCCATATTCGTTCAGATCGGAGTTTGTTTACGTGGCATATACGTTTGGGGACGATAATCCTAGATGGTGGAATTTATGACTTTTTCGAGGTTTCTTGTCTCCCATCAATGGAGTTGGAGTAGTTTGGTTTATTTTTCTAATGAGAGGATGTAACATGCTTTAGTATCAATGAAATTTTCTTTGCCGCAAAAAAAAAAAAAAAAATGAAACCAAGCAATTGTTCAAATATTCATCACCCATTTTGTTTCTTTGCTTGTTCTTCACTTAATTCACATAATTCATTTACATCATACCTTGAGATGGGTATGCGCTTCCCAGGATCATGCTTAAGTGCTTCCAAATCTGCTCCAACTTCACCCTCTTCATCGGTTGCTGCATCATCTTGTAAATTAAGTGCATCCAAATCTGCTCCAACTTCACCCTCTTCATTAGTTGCTGCATCATCTTGTAAATATGCTGCTAGTACCCTTCTTCTTCATCTAGATTACAATTTACATAGAACTGAGTGTTACAAAATTATTGAATAAAGTAGCACGCATCACAACAGTACAAGAACAAATAAATTAGAAGAGAAAAATAAAATATTTACCTAGCTGCCTGCTGCAATTGAGATCGACGATGCGCAGCTGCCTGCTCTGCTGGAGTGCTGGTCACACAGGCCGCGGGCGCGGAACTGCAGCAGAAGCAGCTCAAAATAATTTTAAAACATGCGCATGTAGCCCCTCCAAACCATATCTGGCTAAGTGAACTGAAAAATGAAGGCAAAACATTTTTTGAAAAAAGTGTATGGAAAACATTTCGAAGTACATATTGCTTTCATACTTTTTTTGACTCATGGCTGGGTTTGCACCTATCCAGGATATTCCTTTTAAGGATGCTAAGCTAAGCTTCCATTTCTTATCTTATCTTTCCTCCGTTTCAAATTATAGTTCACTTTTTAAAACTTTCTAGATACATTCTTTTCTTTTTACACCTAGTTATATACTATGTCTAAATACATAGTAAAAGCAATGCATCTAGAAAAAAAAAAGAAACTATAATTTGGAACGGAGGAAGATATTATTACTAAAAAAATCCCGAATGTCATGCTTTCCGCTAATTGCTTCACCCCGGCGCTTCACCGCACGCCCTGCTCCTAATCGCGCGGGCAGTTTTCGCTCGCTCCCTCGCCATCGCTCGCCTCACACCCCCCTCCCTCCCGCACGATCCCCCATCCCCCGGCTCCCCGCGCTCGTGGAACTGCCGCCCCCACCAAAGCCGGCTCGTCCGCGCCTCCAACCTCGCGACTCCCGTATGCGCTGCCAGGCTGCCACCCGGCCCCCGCTGCCCTCCCCTACCGGGATTCCCTCCGGCCGCCGCCCTTCGTGCCGCTCAGGGCGCCACCCTCCGGCCGCCGCCTCCGCCAATGAGCGGCACCGACGCTACCACCGCCGCGGAGACGCGGACACGGACACGGAGACGCTACAGCTGATGGGCAACTGCGGCACGCGAGAGGAGGATGTCGTCGTAGCAGCACACGCGAAAGGTATCCTTCCGGCTTGCACATAGATTTACTTGCGGGCGGACTCGTGTCGGTGGTTGCATGGATTGGATCTCAGGCTGGCCACTTCGAATCGCATCGGAATTTCATCTTTGCTAGATTATTTCTCAGCTCCTTCCCGACTTCTCTTTCTCTTGGTTGGTGGATGGGGATTGCCAAAAATGCTTCCTTCCTGGCTTTCGATTGGGCTGCGATGCCTTTTGGTTTACCATGTAGTGTATCAGAGTGGCGATTTGGTTGCAAAATTCGATTTTTCTGGGGTGTGGCCCATATGAGCATTGCGGATTTGAAGTCACATGCCAATCTGAGTAGGGTGAGTTTGATGATTTTTTTTTTTTTTTTTCATGCCGTGACCCTGAGTGTTTTTGATAATACTATAGGATAATAACAAAAAAAAGTACTGCTACCAGGATTGAGGCACGGTGTAAAACATATATTAGTGTCTGGAGGCAAAGATCAGATAGTAATGATGACTGATTCACAAAAAAAAAAAGATAGTAATGATGACTGATAGGCATATGGCCAGAGTTACACATTAAGAGATGTTCTCTGAATAAGATTAATGGACCGAGGAAATATAGCAGTATCATGGACAGTTTTCAGTATTACTGACAATATTTTCCAAGTGGATTTACTAAATTGAGACGTTTATATAAAGCCCTTTTGTTACATTACGTTTCCTTTTAGGATGTGAATTGAGTTATTATAGGGGATCAGAGTGAGACCTGAAATATAAATCATGTACTAATCAGTGCATGATCCCTTATCTGCAAGGAGAAGACTTGGCTTTACTTTACCAGTAAGTTAATAGAACAACTGGATACTCTAATCAGTTCGCATGTAGCATTTTTCCCCATAGCCTGTAGTTATGTTGTACTGTTCCTCATACAAGGCTGGCCTAGGTGTTGCCGTTGGCTCAAGCTGGTGAACAAGAGTTAGCATAATTCAATATAAACTAAATTAGCCAGGTGTCAACTGCACAATCTTTTTTCTGATAAATTTATGCAAAAAAAAAAGTGTCATTATGATTTAACTACATGATTGCATAGAGCGTTGGACATTGGTTCCATGATAAGAAGTGCTCGATTGAGTGAGTTCTTGCGTTCCTACTTTGCTGATTGCTTTTAAGAAGGCAACTTGCAAATGCGATAGAGCTGTATATCTCACAACATAGGTGTATTGAGACTTATTTAATTTTAGTTCTTTTATGCAAAACTACAGGTTGAATCATAGTGAGAGGCACATCAATGTGAATGCCTGACTGGAATGCGCCCCACGTGCATATGTGATGCTCCCGATTATATATTTAACCAACAATCAACGACACCCTATGCAAGCTCCATGGAAATGTTGTCTTCAGTGATCCATAGTCATTGTCATCACGTTACTTGATGGTAGATATGCAAAGTTCAGGTATTCTTGGCTTACTCTGTGGTTAGTTCTAGATGTCTGTTTTGTGAATACAAATACTTTGATAATATTAGTATACAAGAACTGTATTACCAAGCATAATGGACTTTGTGTCTTGCTTGATTTTGGATCAGTATGAGCTTGATTTCCATTAGGATCAGTCGGCTTAGTGTTTGCTGTTTGTTGGCCTATCATCATGCTTAGCTGCCTTTTCATGATTGTGGCAATGTGGCCTAAGATTTATGTGTCAATTTAACTTTTTAATATGACAAATGGCAGCTGTATCTTTGTTTGAATCTGCCTATAGGCTGCTGCCTCAGTCTCTGTTTTCAGCAAAAAACAGAAGTGTCCTCGATTTGAAACCAGAAAAGAGTAACAAATGAACTGTGCACTGTCAACAAAG
Source organism: Hyparrhenia diplandra (assembly GCA_015847255.1). NCBI lineage: Eukaryota > Viridiplantae > Streptophyta > Magnoliopsida > Poales > Poaceae > Hyparrhenia > Hyparrhenia diplandra. Next base: position 156,514 of record JADLZK010010481.1, on the reverse strand, counting down.
ATGGCAATATGCTGCTACATATGTATTTCTTTAATGCATTGATGCTGCTTAGTGATTTGCTTCTGTAGTTAGCTGTGTTTCACTTCTCAACTCCAACAGAAAAACTAATCTTTCGTTTGCTTAATTAATATATGTTAACCCTCATCAGACTCATGAGTTTTGGCACCATGTTTACGGAGACAATGAAGAGATGGAGTAAAATGGAGATTTAGAGCAACTACTTGTGAAGCAATACCGCTGTTTTTTTTTTTTTTTTTTGGAAAGGTCATGTGGCTGTTATGAGTGTGTACAGCAGGGACATAGCCACCACCCCATTTACCTCCTTGCATGGATGGCGGTGTTGGGCTCCCCGTTGGAAGAGCCTAATGGGCTATGTACTCTGCCTGCCAAAGTTATGTAAATCACAGCATGTGCCATGAAATGAGAAGGCGATGACATCAGTGATGGACAATATTTAATTAATGTCGTTGGAAAATACTTAACGTGGATTTGCCAAGCTTCTCATGCTTAGATCTCATTGTAGAGCTTAGATTTTTTTTTTTTCACTATATTCCAAAGCAGTGGTCCTTGCAATATTGATTTTAACCGAGACTAGCTCGAACTTAATTATTAGTTGCAAGGTCATATGTGTTTTTTTATGATAAAATTTAAAATCCTAATCAGCTCATCATTTTCCCCATGAAAACATCTACTGTTAATTACATTTGGCTTTTGGTTTTGTAAGCATTCGTTGCCGGTACTTATATAGGTTGACTGAAGTCTGAAGCTAACAAAAGATAACATTCTTGGGAGGTTTGACTTCAACAGTGCCTGCACACTTTATAAAATGACTTCTCAGGTATAGAAACTCCATTGCCTGCATATCAATGCATTACACTGTTCTTTTTGTCTATTTTTATTATTTTTCTAATGATAAACCATTGATGGCATTGTTTTTTTTATCCATGTTGTTATTGCTGACAATGGCCAATTTTACACTGTTATTGTACAGAAAGGATTTGATCCACATTGGTTGTCAGCAAATGCACCATCGAGAGCCTCGACTACAAGGCCATCGAGAACTACACGGAACGTCATGCTTAAGTGCCTGTTTGCTACTAATCGGTGTTAGTGAGCACTATCTTCCTTACATGCATTCTCGACAGTTTTGGAAGGATCAACCAGATCAGATGGTAATGGTCAAGTTGGTATGCCATTGCTCTTGGTGACTCTCAAAGCATGAGGACTATGTACCATGTTGGATCATGGCTGCAGGAAGGGGATCCTGTCAGTATTGCACTTCAAGTTTTACAAAGAGGTTTTGTGTTGCTTTGAACTAGAACTGTAATGTAAAAGACCACAGTTTGTCGAAGAGTTGTAAAGAGAAAAACCCCAGCAATGATGAAAAGTGGGCATATGACCCATGATGTTTGCCTGAGTTTTTTTTTTTTTTTGACCTTTTTTTGCTGTTGCAACGCTCTCTTTGAATACCAAGTAGTGAATTATTTGCTCTTGCTCATAGATAACCAGCAATTGCCTGAATGTCATTAGGAGTTGTGTCTCAACAAGATTTATATAATTGTGTAGGAGATATAACTGTGAGCAAATACTAACATTTAATTAAAACTGGTTGGCTATTATGTTTGTACCCGTTGCAACGCACGGGCATTTACCTAGTTTTACAAGAAATATGAATGAATAACCTTAGTGCTGAAATAACAGTAATGATCATTTACTGATATTTATGTATACCTCCACATACTCATGCAAATCCACTGATATTAATTGGGGAAGGAAGTGTTACTTAATAGGAGGAAACACATATTTATATACACACATTTGTGCTACAATTGTATTTTTTCTTGGACAGAGGGATTATCAATTTTGCAAAGATTGCAACGACTCAAGAATGCAGTCACATCCTAACTGTAAATCTAGGAACCTAAAATGACAGGAATAACTCGGTTTGCACGCAGAGACATTTCTCATTCGTACGGGATCATGTTTATCTCTGACGTGACCTGGATCGATTGCACGCGACCTGTTATCACAAAAGCAAAGCTCTGCGACCAAACTACTCGAAAGCGAGAGGGTTGGTTCTGATAACGTCAGGTCACACGTTTCGCAACGGAAGCGAGGGGCAATCACTCAGAAAGGCTAGCTTGCCACAGACAAGAAAGGGCACCAGACTAGTCGTCGCGAGCAGAGTGACACGCGTCTAGTAAGAAACACAGCACAGAACACTCGAACTGGGCCCCAGGAGCCAAGAGTATTTTTTCTTGGACAGAGGGATTATCAATTTTGCAAAGATTGCAACGACTCAAGAATGCAGTCACATCCTAACTGTAAATCTAGGAACCTAAAATGACAGGAATAACTCGGTTTTGCACGCAGAGACATTTCTCATTCGTACGGGATCATGTTTATCTCTGACGTGACCTGGATCGATTGCACGCGACCTGTTATCACAAAAGCAAAGCTCTGCGACCAAACTACTCGAAAGCGAGAGGGTTGGTTCTGATAACGTCAGGTCACACGTTTCGCAACGGAAGCGAGGGGCAATCACTCAGAAAGGCTAGCTTGCCACAGACAAGAAAGGGCACCAGACTAGTCGTCGCGAGCAGAGTGACACGCGTCTAGTAAGAAACACAGCACAGAACACTCGAACTGGGCCCCAGGAGCCAAGAGTACGGCAACATCTCAGAACATTCAGATCAGAAAATGAACATGGCTATTCCTGCTTCTAACATGGTTGATTGAAATGAACACCAGTGAACTTTGTAAACTCAAAGCAGAATGCAAAAGAATGGCTGTTCCATGGTGCTTCGACGATATACACAGGTTGCACTCTGCTCAGGGAACCAACCGCCAGCGACGGCTCTCTGAACACCTCTGCTGCTCACCGGCCATACCAGCTCCTCTGGGGCTGAGCATCGGTACCATTCATTAGCTTGTCGAGCACCACGTTCAGATCCACATTCTGCCCGTTCTCAGTGAGCTTGCGGACTGTCGCCCTGACCTGCTCTTTCGAGAACCCCATCGTGGACACCTTCTCAATCACGTCGTCGATGGGCACTCTAGCTCCAGAAGAGGCACTGCTTGGAGCTGGAGTGGACCTGACTGGCGCTGCCTGGGGTAACACCTGAGCGGTGGGCAGTCTGCCATAGCCGCTGCTTCCCCAGGAGGAGCAAAGGGTGAAGGAGGCTTCATTCCAGCATTTCCATGGTGGGATGGAGATCCGGCGTAACCATATGGTTCGGAGAAACCACCTGCAGCCGGTGGCTTGTATCCAGCATTGTAGGGCGGTGGCGGCCCGGAATTAGGCCTGGCACCAGATGCATCAAACATGCCAGGGGGCGGCGGCATCCCGGAATTAGGCCTGGCAGCAGACGCATCAAACATGCCAGGGTTCGGTCCATAGAATGGAGCGGCTGGTCCACTTGGAGGTGGCATATAAGGGGGTGGTGCGCGGATATTTGGTGGATAGCCCTGAGCAGGTGGGCCATACGGAGCTGGTTCTTCAGGCTGCTGGGGCACTGGTGGTAGAAGCGCAGCTGTGGGGCTGGCACTTGCAGGCGGTGGAGGTTGAGAAAATTGAGCGTATTGAGGCGGGGTTTGGTAATGCTGCGGTAGTGCTGGCTGTGGTGCCTGAGGCTGCTGCGGAGCTGGTGGGGCCTGGTACTGCTGGTGGGTGGCCTCAGTTGGCTGAGCTGATGGGGGGTAATAGGATTCCTGTGGTATGGTTGTCACTGAAGGAGCGGTCAGAGCGGGTGGCATTGACGGAACCTGGGGATGTGGAACATGGCCAGGGAAGTGTGTTGGAGGATGGCTTTGAGCTGGAGGTGGAGGTGGTGCGGTCGGAGCAGGAAGGGCAGGCAGTGGTGGTGGTGGCTGGGAAGGCGGAGGGGCCTGGTTTTGAGATTGAATGGTTGGCTGGGATGGAGTGACCTGTTGCCTTGAGTCCACCTGCCCAGCTTCTGACTGAACATCCTCTGCTTTTGGCATTTGGAGCTTTGCAAGTTGGATCTGGGTCTCGACAATTTCCTGCTTATCGCGCAGAATCTGCACGCCTGCTTGAACCTGCATGTAGTGAATAAAGAGTTACACCATGCAACTGACCCTCACAATGGTTATGGGCATGCCCTGTGAACGTCAATCACGCAGGTGAAGCCTATGTGTGACAAAGGGTAAAAGGAAAGATGGAGCAGAGCAGTATGTAAAAGCAATATACATAAAAACAATATTGATGTCCATACATCTACATGCGGACATGCCTTTGATTGGGGCTCAAATTCTTTTTGTACTAATACAGAAATACAGATGATTTATGTATTACTGATCCACCTTACAATTGGCCAAATACAGCATGTCACGTTCCTAGAACAAACAAAGTTGGCAATGTAAACAGTGACATGTGTGAACCAGCTGGAACCTATGAACCCCATATAAGTGAGATGAGTACAAAACAGAGAACATATCATAAGTAAACAACTAAACACACAGATAAAAGCTCATCCATAACACAGATGACAGACATTATGACAGCATGGTCCATTGTACAGTTGTACTGAACCTATATAAAATACAAAGATAGAGGAGGGAGGCGTAGTTACATCCACAGAAGCTTACCTCACGTAGTGTGTTCTCAAATTGCCTTAGTTTTCCATCAGTACTTCCATTGTTGTTCCCAATTGTCAACTTCAGCTCACCAACAGAATTCTCGAGATGGTATGTTCTATCCTCCAACTGTGCAAGCCTTGAGCTTACACCTTCGAGTGCATTTAGAAGATTATCGGCATATTTCTTCATGGTACGATCAATATCCACTATAGTGACTGCACTGAAGTTCCTCTTCTCTTCTTCATGATTGACTTTCTTTAGCACATGAGACTCAATCCACCAGCACCCTGAGTTGAGCACAGGGAAGTGATAGGAAGTATGATTATGTGAAGTGCTAAACAATAATGTATCTTGTGAAGAAGACAATTTAGCTGGGTTGATTATTGTAAATTACAGCTACAGATGGAATGAGTGAGTTGGATTCTGTGTTGTGTCTGTCCGTAATCAAACTGTGGTCAATAAAATTTCATGAACAGAACTAAAGATTATTGTATTAGAGTTGCACAAATACATATAGTGCCTATAATGATAGTATAATGCTGACTTTGCCAGATGACTTTGCAGGATCATGGACACCATATTGGAAGTTACCATTGAAAGTTCAACAATGCTGGAAGTATAGGCATAACTACATAAGAAAGTTGATACACTTTGGATATGGTTTTTCTTGAAGGTATAGCACAAATAAAAGCTAAAAGAAAGAAGAAAATAAAATGTGCAACCAATCCGAACAAAGTCATATAAAATGGCATCCACATGAACTTCACAGGAAAAACAAAAGGCCCATTAGATAGCTAGTAGTAAGAGTAGCCGCCATAGGCAGCACAAAGCCAGGACAAATTTTGAGTAGTTTTCAAGGACACAAATACATGGAGCATTGTTTTCAAAGTAAGAATACAAATATATACCTCCAATCACAAATATGAGTGCAATAATAGGGCAACAGTCGTTAACATGACATTTTTCTTAAAGACAAACACAAAGAGTTATAAGATATGAAGATATTATTTTAGTGAATGACAATCTTGTATTGTGCGAATCCATATGAAATTTCAAATACCAATAATCAAATGTATAAACATTTGACTTGGGATGACAAACTTAGGTGGACCTATATTTACAGTCATAGGAAGTAGTGAATTGTGTGGGTGGGGGAGCAATTTTGTACTGCAAGATTGAAACTACCCTAATAGGAGGTAGAAAAAAAAAATAGTATATCCAAGTAGTAACGTTGCAAATGCTGTCAAGGGCTTAGGGCTTTGTCAACAGCATCAAGCAACAACCAATTCCTTACAAGAAATTAAAGTATGCGTCCATACAGTTGACGATAAAGGAAAATACGCATCACATCTAGAGATACTACTGTACTTTTTTGGGGTGAGGAATCTGTAGGATTCAACTTTATAAACAGGGGAAGCCAAAAATGCTACTAGTTATCCTAGCAGCGACTGACCAACACTGCCAAAGTACTCGTTCTACGACAGCAACAACAACCTAGCTCTCGACTCCTAATAATGCTAGGAACAGATCTATCAGCGGAGTAATCAGCGCATGGGAGTCGAACAGGGTAGTACCTGGAGGTTGGGGGAGGCAGGTTTAGAGTCGAGCGAACCCCAGGCGCCCGTCGCGGGGGCCGAGCCGACGAGGACAGCACTGGCGGTGGCGGTGGCGGCGGCAGAAGGGCGGATTGGCTGGAAGTCGTAGCTGGGCAGCACCTCGTCGACGCCGTTGCCGGTGCCGTTCGCGCCGCTGCCGTGGAGGGTGGAGCGGTGCCCGGGCCCGTGGCTGACCGCCTCCTCCTGCGGGTCGGGGCTCATCAGATCGCCTAGCCCGCTGGATGCCGGCGGCGAGGACGCGGCGGCGGCGGCGGAGGCGGAGGCGGCGAGGCCCTGGATCTGCTTGTCCATGAACTGCGACGCGTTCATCGCGGCGAGTCGGCGGGACGAGCCGACTGAGGGCGGCGGCCGGCGGCGGATGAGCCGATCGGAGCTGTTGGCGTTCGGGGGCGGAATTCCGCGGAAGCTTATTATGCTTGCGGAGGGAGGCAAGCAATTAATTAAATAAAAAGAAATTAAATTGATTTCTTTTTTTTTTTTAATGACACAGTACAACGCAGACGCTCACAATACGCACGCACACTCATCCCTATGAACACACATACGCAAACCCTACCCCTATAAGACCTCCGACCGAAAGACCCCTGGCAGATCCGGAGATTCTCGAAGTCACCATCGGCGCCTCGTCGTCGACGAACGCCGCTACCACTTAATGCATAACGCCGAAAAATCCCGGGAAAATCCCAAGAAAAAGTCGCGGCAAAGACGATTTGAACCCCCGTGGGTAGCGGCCCCACTGGACCGCCCTACCATTGGACTATAAGCCAATTCGCAATTAAATTGATTTCTTAATGACGACACGCAATCTGTTATTGTTTCGGAATTTTCATGAAGGCCGTGCGCCCGTGAGTCCGTGACGATTGGGCTGGGCCTTGCGAGGCCTTCGGCGCTACTCAAATCGGAAACATTTGAGCACGGGCGTCAAGTGCTACTCAATTGCTGGCATAATAACAGGGTGGGTGCTCAGCCCTAGACCGAGACGCGAACCAGAAATCTCTTTAACAGTATACTAGCATCGTGCCCGTGCATTGCTACGGGATAACTGAATTTTATATAAAAACATGTGGATCACATGATAATATAGATGTGCATCGGGCCGCGCCGCGCCGCCGGCCGACGGGCCGCGTCGGGCGTCGTGCCTTGGCCGTGCCGTGCGCTGGCGTGCCATCGTGCTGAGGCAACGACCCCCTGGCGCGGCCGCGGGCCGAAAAAATCGTGTCGTGCCGCCCGGTGAGCACGGGCTCGTTTCACCGGGCCGGCCGGCCCATGGCCCGAAATTCAAAAACATCACAAAGAAACAGTTTTTCAAATACAATAGACATAGACTTCACACTTAATCTGTTTTTTCAAAATGACAGGCAATGATTCAAAATGACAGAATGAAAATGAGACAAGTTTTCAAAAGAAAGAGCCGGAGTGCAATGTTTTGCCTCATTAAAAACCTTTCTAGGTAAACCCACCCTTGTGGGAGAAACCCTAGAAAAGAAAAGAGTACGACCCACTCAAATTGTATTCAAATTTCACGGGGTTTCAAACTCACAATCATCTAGCCCTATTACAATAGCCATCACAAAGGCAACATCCAAAGAAAAAACTTAGCACATGATTCACATCACATGAGGTTCAACATCCAACTATCTAAGAACCGATCGGTTTACGCAAAAGTGAACCACCGAGCACCGACCATTGACCAAAATCACCAAAGAAAAGTCCCCGCAATATGACCTGATCGGTTTTACGGTCTATGAATGAACTAAAGCAAATGAATCATGAATGAATGGAGACTAGAGAGTGAAAGTCTTTACCTCCAATATGTTGTTGTTCTTCTTCTAGCCACCAACAACTGTTGCCACCAAATGTAACTGTTGGTGCCGGTGCGGTGCCGCCGCTTCCTTGGCCAACATCATCAATCCACATATTATCAAACTTAGCCACCAGGTCGAAGTCCTCAGCAGTGTGTTGTTCTCTCCTTGCTCCCAGCTCCCAATCCTTGATGCATGTGAGCATCTCAACATGCTCAGGCAACAAGCGCCGCCGCCGGTCTTCGAGTATCCTACCTGCCAAGCTGAAATAAGACTCCGAGGAAACAGTAGATGCGAGAATGACATAATATCTTTGGCCAAAATAGACAAGATAGGATAGGTTTGCTTGTGGTCACGCCACCATAGCAAGATATCAAAATTTTCTAGAAAGACAAATCGACCACACCTTTGTCTAAGTAAGTCCGAGCTCACTAATAACAACTGCGCAAGATGAGTCGTGTACACCGAATTACCAAAGAGCCTTCCCCATGACTATTTTCTCTTACCAGGAGGATATGAAGGTTGTACAGGCCTAGTAGACCTTGCTGTTGCACCAAATTTGTCAACATACTTGTCAAAGAGTCTAGTCAATTCATCTTTCACATCACCATAGTAGACATTGCAATTAACTCCTAAGGCCTTACCAAGAAGATCAAGTAATGAATACAAGGCGGAGGCAACTTACCTCTAGGATCAAGAACTAAAGCAAAAGAAAACAAAGATTGGTGGTTTTTCCCAAGTACTTAAGTAGTTTAAGCTTCATAGGTAATGCAATGCTTCTAAAATTATTATCGATTCAGCATGTTTCAAAAAGCTCAAAGAATGTCAAGAATACTATGCAAAACCAATGGAGAAGTAGGGTAGTAAACACCGGATAGAAGAACAATGCACTCATAAAAAACAGTTCCGGGAAACTCATTATCTGTTCAGCAACACGCCAATGCAAAGGAGTCAAAAGCACCTTTTCATAGTTTGAATTAATGAACACAGAAAAAACTTCCTTATAGACATATTGGCCTGTATTTTCATCTTTAGTCAGCAAAGATTTAAGCATCAAATAAGTAGAGTTCCATCTAACATCCATGTCCAAATTCCCAAACTTTCTAGGTCTAACACCCTTAGCAATACAATAGTTTTTGAACAATGCAATTCTCGATTAGAAGCATTTAAAAAGCTTATTGCGCTTCTAAAATCCTCAAGATAAGACTTAATCCTTTTCAAACCGGACTTAACAATCAAATTAATAACATGGCAAACACATCGATGCACAAGCAAGTACCTAACTTTGTTAGGATCATCACGAGTAGGTGCGGGATAGGAACCCAAATAGCCAAAGAATGTAGGAGCAAGAGTTTCAAAAGCCTTAGAATTAGAAGATGCAATATCTAAAGTCACATCAAACACTTTATTCATCAAATTGAACTCCTCAACCACATTACAAATGCTATCATCACGTATGTGTTGCCTCAATAAGCCTCAAACCAAAAACCTTTTTTTTTAGTTCCCAATCGGCATTCACATAATGAGCAACAACGAAATGTAATCCTTCTTAGAATTACCGGACCAAATATCGATGTCAAAGAGACGAGAACATGTATCGGGCAACAAAGACTTAACAATCACACTACGTTCTTTGCTCAAAAAGCTTAGCCATGTCTCTAGTGGTGGTGGTGGTCCTAGAAACATGTTCAAACAGAGGATTATGTGCACGCTTAATGTAATCTTCCCGGGCTTGGGTGGCACCAACCCCTAATGGCAGATCAAGTCTAGCAATCAAAATGCACAACTCCATGCGAGCAACCATAGGATCATAAACCCAGTTTTTCAAACCATCAGGATTCAAAGCAAGTTTAGCCTGGGTCTTAGTAGCATGATCACATTTAGCGTAACAGGATTTCATATGCCTAATCAAATGCCCGGTGCTAGTAGCGGATCTAGCAGAGTACTTCTGCCTACAGTGCTTACAGATGGCGGCTACACGGACCTTGTTCTCGATCCTTAATCTCATGAAACCATGTCCAGCACTTAGACTTCTTACCTCCCGTGGTGGTGGTAGGCTCGGTGTCACCGGAGGGATCGCCGTCGTCATCGACATCGATGTGTGAAGGGTCGAGATGGGGACTAGAGGGGGGTGAATAGTCCCTTTTAAAAACTAATCGCACCGGCTAACCAAACAAATGCGGAAATAAACTTATCGGTCTAGCCAAGACTTCACCCCTCTAACTAAGACTCTAAATCACCTCACAAAAGATCCTACACAAGAAGAGTGAGGTGACAAGCCTAGCTTGAGCTCCTAATCAAATCTAATACAAGGTCACACAAACCTAAGCACTAGTACTTCAAGCTAATGGTGAGCTCCTACACAATTCTAGTAAGCACAAGCACAAAGCTCCTAAGCTCACTAGATGCACAATGGACAAGGCAACACACGCCCTAACCCAAAGGCTCAAATTACCTAGCTACACAAGCTAAGCAAAGTAACTAATCAAGCTACACAAGCTAGATAGTTACAACTACTCTACTCAAGCACAAGCACAAGTATATATGAATGTAAGAACAAAGCTTGAGTCGAGGAGATTGCAAACCACCGCGAAGTGTGGACACAAGATGACACCGGTGATTTTTTTTTCCGAGGTCTCGGGAAGCTTGCCAACTTCCCCCTACTCCTCGTTGTGTCGACCAACACTTTAGTGGTTCCACGGTTTGGCGAATCACCCGGTGATGATTCTCAAGCTTAATGGCCGCTGCCAAATCCCACACTGAGAGCTCGATCGAGACACTCACCAATGTGAGTTCTCTAGCCAATCCCTCAATAGGGTACCGTGTGAACCCACACACAAGTGTGGTAGCTCAATGACACGCTCCACTAGAGTTGCTCTTCACGATCCCCGCGAGGTGAGCACGAACCTCTCACAATCTCTTCTTCGGAGCACCGCACAATCTTCTTTGCGTGCTTCACGAAGCCTCTTGCCACCGAGCCGTCTAGGAGGTGGCAACCTCCAAGAGAAACAAGCCCACCGGCTTGCAACACGAACACCTAGTGCCACGAATGCGATCTCTCAACGCAACGCACTAGGAATCGATCTCTCACTCAATCGGATGAACGATATCAAGCATATGTGAGTGGGAGGGCTCTCAAGCACTCTCAAGCATGGACACAAAGTCCCCAAGGTGCCGAGCATCCAGCCATGGCCGCAAACGCGTGTATAAATAGCCCCAACCAAGAAACTAGCCGTTGGGGGGCAAAACACGCCGAACAGCCGCATCGGACGCACTCACCGGACTCATCAGCGAGTCCGGTCGGGTCCGATACTGCCGTCCGGCCGCTACGCACAAGAGAAACTAGCCCAGTGGCGGCTTTTGCCCGGAAGGCCCGGTGGTGCTTCCGTGAAAGTACCGGATGCGTCCGTGGGTGCGTCCGGCCGTCCCCGGCCGAGACGCCCCAAAAACATGCTTATCGGAAAGACCCACCGGACTCACACACACGGTGCGTCCGGCATGCGTCCGATGCGCCTCTCTACGCTTCGGTCTTTGCGTCCGGTGGCCCTTTTCTTGCGAAACTCCGTCGCCTTTGCTCCGACATGCTACCCATCAAGTATACCAAACTTGAGCACGAGGAATAGCATGTTTTCACCACCACGATGCATCCGGCGCAATAGAAAATATGCATCTCATTTTCTCGAAAGCGCCGAATCCCGCCTCGCAAGCTCGGCGGGAGGATGAGCGGTTCCCAAACCCAACTCAACCCTCGCAATCACTTTGCCGCCTTTGTAAATGTGCCAACACCACCAAGTGTACATCACCATGTGCAAGTGTGTTAGCATTTTCACAATCATTTCAAAGGTCGGGTTAGCTCTTAGCACGCCACTCGATCCTAACACATCGCAAAGTTAGATCGCTCAAGTGGCACTAGATGACCGATATGCAAACAAGTTTGCCCCTCTTGATAGTACGGCCATCTATCCTAAACCCGGTCATAAACTTCTCTAAGCTCCTCATGACCGGTGAAATGAAATGCCTATAGGTTATACCTTTGCCTTTAGCATTTCCATTCCGCTCCATCTTCTAAGTGCCGATGCAACACATGCACCAACACGATCAAGAATGATATGATCCACTCCATATCATCACATGACCTTCTTGGTCCATCGATCTCGACCTCACTTGCTCTTCACCGCTATTGCGTCGGTCCATCGGCGCCAAGTCCAGTGACTTGCCCTTCACACTTGCAACCGGTCCTTCAAGCCAAGTCTTTGTCTTGATCTTCACCACCTTGGTCACATGACTCCATGTCATGTTTCATATGCAATAAGCTCCTTCATTGCATCATCACATGTGTGAACTAATCTCCTGTGTATTATCTCAATCACACATATTAGTTCACCTAATGTTGACACTCAATTACCAAAAACCACAAGGGACCTTTCAATGTGCTCCTGCTGTGGAGCTGTCCAACAGGAGCGTCACCGGCGTGGATGCCGAACAAAGGCGGCGGCGTCCTCGCCAAGTCTTAAATCGTTCTCGGCCAAGGCTTCAAGCTCGTCATCGGTGTTGGGCGCTAGGTCGTCGCCGTCGTCAGGGGTGGAGCCCCCTGCGTTGCGCGGCCAGCACGACCAACACCGGTCGACCGAGCGAGCCCAAATTCAGCTGAACCGGACGAGGACGGGGACGCGATAGGCGAGGCCGGCCAAGTCCTCCAAAGACCGCCCCTCAACGGTCGCTATCGGTGGTCCGCCATGTCAACTCCAGAGGAGGATGACTCGGCGTCAGAAACCACCAAGCTCAACCTGCAGGAGAGACAAGAGAGGAAAAAGATTAGACAAACAACGGCGAGCGGCGACGGATCAAGCAAAGATAGTCAGAGTGAGAGGCACGCAGATGACGCATCGGGGTTCGAGGAGTTACCTGCACACCGAGCACGGTGCTAGAAGCCAAGATGGCAAGATCCGGAGAGGCGGAGAGGCGAGAGGGGAGAGGAGCACCGAGAGAGGCAAAAGATTAGACAAACAACGGCGGCGGCGGCGGATCGAGCAAGAAAACATCGAACTCACATGATGTCCGGAGGAGAAGAGGAGAGGAGAGGGGGTAAAGGAAAAAGAAAGTGATTTCAACTCGATCCGGGAAGCCGGCGGCGCCGGCGCGCCGACGACGCCGAGACTTGAGGCGAAGCCGCGGCGCGACGCCGTCGGAGTCAAGGCGTCGGGCGAGATCCGAGAGAGAGAGAGAGAGAGGCGAGATCCAAAGAATGGCCGGCCAGAGATCCGCAGAGAGAGCGAGAGAGAGCGGCGGCGAGGTGGGTGGGGGGAATGGATTAGGTTAGGGTTTCGGGGGGGAGTCGGGGCAGCCGGCTTTATATACGGGCGGGGGCGGGCCGGCGCGGCTCGCTTTCCACCGGGCACGCGCCGGGCCGGCCTTTTTCACCGGGCCGTGTCGTGCGTGCCGCTGGCTGAGGCAGCGCCCCAGCCCGACACGCCCCACCGGCCGGGCCCGCGGGCATAGTGCAGGGCCGTGCCCGGCTCGGGCGGGCCAAATCACGCCACGGGCCGGGTCGACAGTGCTCCGGGCTGCATGCCCATGTATACATGATAAGGTATTAATAATGTATAAACAATAATATTAATGTGGCATTTAATCCAAAAGCGCAAGTATTGTGAAATTAAGACAATCAAACCATAATAATGTGGCATGCTGTGCGTTGCTATGAGGCGTCTAAACATAGAGTATCAACACACGGATCGCACTCTTGGTACAACTCTACTGATTCATATATTTTTTATCTGTCAATATAAATATTAGGTTGTGATGCACTATGATTATAGAAAGATATGTTGATCTACAAGCAAGGAATTTGTTTGCATGGAATCTCCCATGAAATTACACAATAGTACTTAGTTCTTTCTAATCTCGCATTTAGGTGAAATGATCTAAATAGCAGCCTATATGTTTAATCTGCTGAATAGAAAAGCTATGAAGTAGAACAAGCTGCTGAATAGCAAAACCAAATAGATTATATCGTTATTGAACTAAACAGTAGCCTATAGGGAGATTAAACCATGTGTTGCAAGCTTGGTAAGTTGAATTGGTGGCATGCATTCAACTAGCAAAAAAGCAACGCAAAAAATCGGTATTGAAACGATTATATCCTTGAAACTCAAGCACCGATTGTCTAGCAAGCTCCGTAGGCACCGACTGATTACAGATTGTCGGCTCTGCGGACGTACCAGCGGCGTTGGAGCAGCGACGTTGGTGTGTCGGCCGGGCGATCTTCAACTCGACGACGACGACGAGCAATGGACGGCGGGCGACGTCGATCGTGTGAAGATGACGGATTGGGTGCACGGCTCAGGTGGCGTGGAGTCGAGCGTCGCACGACGGAGTAGGTTGACGACGTGGCGTCGCACGAGGGTGAGGACGATGGCGTGGCGGCGCTCTCTGGCGAGGACTACGACTTACGAGAGGAGCGAGACGTTGGTGTGTCGTCGGCGATCTTCAACATGGACGGCGATCAATGGACGCCGGGTGACGTTGATCGCCGCGAAGATGACGGCGACGCCGATCGCATGAAGATGACGGCGGCGTCGATCGCATGAAGACGACGGCGTCGGCGCCGATCGTGTGAAGACGACTTCTTGGGTGCACGGCTCGTGGCATTGAGGCGAGGGCGAGGACGAAGTAGTAGGTCGACGGTGCGGCGGCGTTCTATGGCGAGGATGTGAAGGAGGGCGACGGCGTGACGTCGCACAAGGATGGTGACACAGCGTCACACGATGGCGAGGTCGACGGTAGTCCTTCCACTTTGTTCTCGCGGAATTACAGGCAAGGATCGCGACGTCGTAGTTTCCTTTCTTGACGCTGGCGGTATCGCAAGGGACGGGGTGGGCGAGCCATGCCAAAAGTCACACCAAAAAAAGTGTCCACGTTTTGTTCTTTTTATGTTGTGGAGAGGAGATATACTGCCTAAGATAGTTAATAAAAATAGAGGTTACGCTTTTTCCGATGCGGCCTAGAAATCTCTTATACCCCTTGAGACATTTCTAGATCCGCCACTAATGTCACATAAAGCGCGGCTTAACTCAAATTCGTTGTCATAAATTATATTGTTTCCAAAATAACACTTGGTGCAGCTTGTTACTATGTCACACCAAGTTTTCGGGGATGCTTGGTTGCTCGCCGTAAGCTGCCACAACTAAAGTTAGTTACGCCACCGGATTTTTGGCGTGCGCTTTGGTTCGTAATCCATCGGGGCTCGCCATCGTCACGGATTCTCCCGCCGTGCAAACTCGCCACAAAAAAGTGTGGCGGACGATTTCACCGCCGCAATCCCGTGGCCGCCACACTCATTCACCTTATCCTCTTCTAAAAATAGCATCGCAGGTCCCTGTCCACTCCCTCCGGTGAAGAGCTCGCGGGTCATCCCGTCCGCCCGCCCGCCGCGTAGGGGCCGCGGTCCTCCGTCCCGCCGCCGCCGCAACCTAGGGGCAGCGCGCCGCCACGCCAAGGGCCAGGCCGACGCTTCGTCGTCGCCCGCCGCCGCAACCAGGGCGCGTGCGTGCCGCCGCCATGGGCGCTCGTCCCGTCGGCAGACCGCCCGCGCCAAGGCGCCGTCCCCGAAGAAGGCTCCAGTACTAGCTTCGTGAGCATGTGATTTGATTTTCTATTGGTCAAAACATTTGTTCTTGCATCGATTCAGCTATAGCAGTGTGTTTGTCATCTCTGATTTCAGCAGTTCGCAAGCTGCAATGGTGTGGTGGCAGATCAGGCCTGCGTCGCCCTTCTCCTGCACACGCTCATGCTGCACTCCAGATGTTCTATGAAATTCCTAAACAGAGAGAATACAAGAAAAAAAAACTCAACACGTGGCTTCAATCCAAACAGCTACCACAACTTTTGCCTAACTTTTGTAACTACAAACTAAACAACAGCCACACTATGAATTTGCCACACAATATGGTTTGCCACAAGTGTGGCAATACTTAACCTTAGGCGTGGCAAAGTGTGGCACCAACCAAACAAGCCTGAAATCCCTAGTTTGATTTCCGTTATGAATTGTGTGATCCTACAGACAGGAGGCTCAAAGAAGTCATTTTTTTCCGTATATATGACCAGAATGCTAGGACTTTTGGTAGGCAAACCTCTTCGGTATTGTTGCAACTAGGGATGAAAATGGTTTTCTCTCTTTATTAGTTGCAATGACGAAAATTTTCTCTCTTTATTAATAGGTATAGATATAGATATAGATATAGATTTCCTATTACCGGGGTCCTTGCCCCCACGGTTATTGCTAAAAACATTAGATAAACAGGAATATATGTAATCAACTAGGAACATGTAACTAAAAACATTAGACAAACAGGAATATATGTAATCAACTAGAAACAGGTAACCATCTAGTACTCTTTTGAGAGAACGCTCACAATCCTAATTTGGCGTCGATTTCAAGCATTGTGCTGCTGCGTACAGTGTAACTTCAAGGTCAATTGTCTTAAACTCCATCTACCTAGTGGTGAAGGGGGAACTCATAAACTAGGGTGTCGGCACACAGCAATCCTATCTAGCGCCTGTGGTGGCTTACTTCTCGAGCCGTGGCCCGAGCCAGCAGAGCCCCGTCATCCTCAAACCGGATCTGCTGGCTCAACATCCTCGCCGTCGTGCCCCGAGGACAACCTACAAGGGAGTTCTGCGAATTCGCTGCTTTGAATTACCACTTGGGTTATCAAGTCACTCACAGCTATCCCGATTGCACGTCATCGGGAATAGATTTTATGCTCTTGTTGCAATAATCTAATATTATAGATTTTTAAACCGGTAACAACACACACGAAGAATAACATAAATACGAAGAATAACATAAATAAGAGGGAGAGGACACTATATAGTGGGGCATTAGCCCCCTCCCCCTCCCGGGGCCTGACAGCCAATACGGTTCAAAGAGCATTATGATGTTTTCTACCCCTTTATAAATTTATTTAATGTTGAAAAACGTACAAACAACACCGTCACCATTTTTTTTTTTTTTAAAAAAAGATCGGTACATAACATGTGCTGGGGTTTTTTCTTAGGGCTGGATTGGGCTGTTGATCTTGGATAACATCTTTTTCTCTAAAAAAAAATAGGTACAAATAATATGGGGCTGGGCTAGGTTGTTTTTCTTTTGTTTATCATACTAGGTGAATTTCCCGCGCGTTGCCACGAGTATGAAGGAGGAAGATAAAATATTAACCAATAAGAATCAAGAGATGGTTTTTTTTTTTGATCCTATCAAGAGATGGTTTTGTTTTATAAGAATATATAAGATTTTACCTAATAACATGTCATGAACCAGAATTGGGCCAGCCCGAGAGTGGCTAGTTGGGCCAAACGCGACGACCGCCGGCCCAGGGGGGGGCCGCGAGGCGCGTGGGGGGGGCCGACCTGCCGCCGCCACTTCCTCTCTCGTGCGACTTCGAGTTCGCTTCGTCTTCAAGTTAGGATTTTCTTAGGTAATTTTTTGGTGTGCAAGGGGCTATCTCATCTATAAGGGAGACCCTTATTAGGAAATAAATAAAATAGGAAATTGCTTGTAAAAGGTATTCCAAATCATATAAGGAAACCTTATAGAGATTGCTTAGATTACAAGTCCCACTAGTCGGGCTATATAAGCAAGAGGCATGTAATCTCTAGGGGACAAGCAAAGAAATAAAAATATATCTCCACCTTCCACCCGAGCAGCCGCCGCCGCCTTCACGCCCACGCGCGCCGCCCGCCCCGGTCCGCCGCCGCCGCTCACGCCACCTCCATCGCGCCCCTCCTCCTTCCTCTCCCTAGTCTCCCCCCAATTCAAGTGTCGGTTCCGCCCCAATCTAGCCGGAATCGATAGCCGGTATCCGGAGACCAGGGGCGATTCCCACCACCCACGGCTTCCGAGATCAAGGAGTTCAACGCGGCGCCGAAGGAGCTCCTCGGCGTCCACTGCGCCCCGGATCAGCGAGCGCCGACGACATCGAGACTCGCCTACGCCGGATGGAGTGCGTCTTCATCACATCAAGGATCCCCCGCGTCGCACGACGGCGACGCTAGAGGATAGCTCGGCGGCTGCCGCCGCAGCCGGCATAGGGCTGGCCGCCTACGCCTTGGCCACCGCCCCCCCCCTCGCCTCGGATCTCGTCGACGGCTCCGACCCCGCTATCCTCAAGGTGGAGGAAGATGACAGCTGTAACACCCTAGGTGTTAAGCATCTTGAAAGCATGAGCATTTGCATATCATGATCATCATTTCATGCATAAGCAAGTAATAGTAGCATTTACTTTGACTTTGCTCTCATTTCATACTTGTTTGATCTAGCTACTATAGGATCCTTGCTATAATGATGTTTTGGACCTAGATTATGTCTAGATGTATTTTTAGTATAATTTAGGACCACGTTTGAGCTTGAGTTTCAATTTAGAAAATTTTCATAAAATAGCCCTAGAGTGTCAAACCTCTTTGACCCATTTTGAAACTCATTTCAAAAAGTGCTTGATAGAAATGTTTTTAGCAAAAAAAAGTTTCTTCTAGGGAAGTGAAGTACTTTTTATGTAGATCAAAAGCTCTGTTATGATTTTCTCATGAAAAGGTGCGGAAATGGTCCAAATAGTGCCCCAAGTTTGAGTCAAATTTGAGTCAAGTTCAAACCCTGATTTTTGAATGTTTGGTTTGACCTTGCTGTTTTTAATTTTTATTTCCAAATCTAGGCCAAATTAGAAAAAGTTCATATTGAGAGTTTTGTAGCTTATGAAATTCTCTACAAGATTGGTGTTTTGACTTTTTCCAAATTCCGCACGAATCTCGATGCACAGGCCAAAGTTTGACGCTGACTCAGAAAAACAGAGTAGGGGGTATCGGCAGCTCGCCGGCCGGCGACGCCGGGCGACGTGGCCACATCGCGCGCCGCCGATGTGCGGCTCGGACAGCCGCGTTCGCTTCGCCCACGCGCCTTAAAAACCGCGTCCCCACGCCCTGTCCTAACCCTAGCCGCACTCCCGAGCGCCGCCACCCGCTTTCCTCGCTCCAGGCGCCAGCGCGCCGCCATCGCCGAGTCCGAAGCGCCGCCACCACGTTCCCGCCGCCGCCGTCGCCGTCGCACCAATCCACCCCAAACTGAATCCCTAGCTTCGCCACGAGCTACTCTACCTTAGGCCAGCGTCGAATCA
The DNA here is from genome assembly GCA_015847255.1 of Hyparrhenia diplandra. NCBI lineage: Eukaryota > Viridiplantae > Streptophyta > Magnoliopsida > Poales > Poaceae > Hyparrhenia > Hyparrhenia diplandra. Next base: position 137,329 of record JADLZK010010481.1, on the reverse strand, counting down.
AGGTAAACGGCGAGGTACGGACCTCATTTCCGCATCCCGAGCGCCACGGCGAGGCCGCCATGGCCGCCCGTTGGGGGCAAGTCGTCGCTCAAGCTTGCTAGTCGCGTTTAGCTCGTTCTTTTTTCACGCCTTAGAGTCGCCTAGAGTTGCTTGAGGTCTAGAGATAGATGGTTGAGTGAGAGTCGCCGCCATTCCGCCGACGCACTGCCGCCGCCGCGCCACCCGTGAGCGCCGCCGCCGTCGCATTTGTTTTCGCCCGCCGTTGCTTCGATAGGCCCGTAGGATACTTGCATGTCACTCTAGAGCGTAGCAAAGTCGAAACGGCCACCGGTTCGCCGTCTATCGCCAGAGAACGGCCGGTGTTCCGCCACCCGCGCTGCCGCCAGCCGCCGGCGCCGCCATCGTCGTTTTTGGTCGATTTTAGCGTGAACCATGGGCACCATCGTGTTTGTCTCGACGAGTAGATGCGATTAGAGTAGCCGGTTGAGTGAAATGGTCATCGCCGGCGCGGTTCCGCTGCCGATCCGCGCCCGCGCCGCCGGTGCCCTGTTTCGTGTCATCGACATGCGGGCCCGCCCGATTTCCTTTTTTTTTTTCTTTTTCTGTTTTTCCAGTTTTGAATGAAAAGCTTTAGAAATTCATAACTTGGTCATTTTGAGTCCTTTTTGAGTGAAACAAATTTTGTCATGCTTGTTAGAGGATAGGCTACAGTATAAAATTATGAAATCCTATTTTCTGACAACTTTTATATAGAGTTTTATTTAGGGTTAGAAATACATGGAAATTGAGGAAAATCATATCTTTTAAATGGTGCAAGATAAAAAAATATGCTTTCTGTACAAAAAGTGTTTGTTTTTGTGAGTAGATTCCATGAAAAATATCATGCAGGGTATGTTCTGTAGAAGAAATGTGATTTTCTATTTATGTGCTTTTTGCTAGGTGATCTTTGGAAATTCATAGAAAAATAAATAGTAGGGCTTTTTGCTGTAAAACTTGGTGTGATGGTTCTTGATAGGTTTTAGGAGCCTTTCATACTCAGAAATCTGTTGCTTGACACTTTTTATAGTGCAAAGTATTTTCATGCCTAGGTTTGGTGTGAACTTGTCATTTTGTGTAGGTCTGTAGGAGCATGATCTTGCCTTGAAATTTTTATAGTAGCTATTACATTCTAGTACCATGCTCTGGTAATTTTGGTAAAATTTTATGAAGTAGTTTTGTATTTATCTTAATTATGGTGCATGGAGAATAGGCTAGAAATGTATGTTTATGTGAAGGTAATATGTATTTATATTTTTATTATATGTTTCTAGTATGATTATGACCTGTTGGTAAGCTTGGTTTGGTTAGCTCAATAGTTTCTACAATTTCTTGTTCTAGCATTTTACTTAATATTGGGGTGCAAGTGTAGTGTTTGTTAGGGCATGCTATTTCATGTGCTTTAAATTATCTTTTGCCATGTCCAGTAGGTTTATTTGGTAGATAATTACTTGATTTACTTGCTGGTTAAGTTTGGGAAAAGTTGCATGATTAGTTTATGAGTTATGGAGGATGTAAGTAAGGTTTGAAGTAGAAACAGGGTCTCTGTTTTTCTAGATTTCGAGGCTGATAGGTTCAGAATCAGCTCTGGACAGTTTGGAATGTTTTGTAGGAAATTTTGTTAGCTTTCCATAGAATATTTATTTGCTTGATTTGGAGTTGTAGAACTTCTTGTGTGGTTGTTTTAGTAACAGCATGTCAAGCTGCCATTTTTTCCTGTCATTAGTGATTAGGGTGTTGATCGATGTAGGTTATCGGGGTTCTTGTGTAGATTTAATTGTGTTTTCTACCGAAGAGATATCCACTTACTAATAGCTTGCATCATGAACCATCCATTCATCATACATACTTACTTTATGTACTTTATTGATTATGCAATTGTAATTATTCTTTTTCTCCATCATATGTATCATCTCGGGATCGGGGGAAGTTACGGAGGAGCCGATCGAGGAGCCAAGGGAGCTGTTCCAGCTGAGGGTGCGAATGGGAGGAGCCACGGAGACGAAGGACTGACCGACGAGCCGACCGAGTGTCCGAGCACGTCCCCCTCGCTACGTTCTGCGAGGCAAGCCCCCGAGCATTCTACGCCCTTTCCTATTCTTCCCCCTGTTAACTTGGAAAAGTACAAGTTGCATGAGTAGGCTCATTAATCAACTTTATTTGCAAAGTTAATGTGAGTCACCTGAACCCCGATAAAGCCCGGCATAATCCTTGGAGTCTTTTATTTTATTTTAGACTGGTAAGTCTAGCCGAGTATTTTGTACTCGGGGTTTTATTCCCCGTTGTTGCGGTTGAGCATATCTACTATGGGTATTGTAAGACCTCAATACGCTTTCCTCGTTGTCGATGAGTAAGGCCGGGGCAAGGCAATCCTATATCCCCTGTCTCATGCTTTCTACGGGGTTGACTATATACCGGCACTACTTTAAACTTGTTTTTCGTTAAAAGACTATTTGGTTTTAAAAACCATCGCTTCCGCACTTGAACCTGAATTTGTAATAAATGGTACTTCACACTCGATGTTTAATATATCGAACTTGGTTTGAAATGCCCGCGGATTTTACTACTGAGCTGAAAGATCCTGTTGTGTTGTTGATGAGTTTGAAATCACTCGAGATTTCGAATACCGGGTTTATATGGACTCAAGTGTAGACTGTGATTGCTTCGGTGATTGCGACTTATACTTGATTTCTTATAAATTGGTCGGCTCTATCACAGCTGGCATCAGAGCTTAGTTCGATAATTACAAGTCCGATCTGGTATTTAAATTAAAATGAACCACTAATCTTTTTTTGAAAAGTTTGCGAAATAAAAAATTCTTTAAGTGGTGTGAGTAAAAGGTTTGCTAAATCTATTAGTGCCTTGGTCATACCCTTTATGCCCAATTAAGGATAGTCGTGGGCTTGGCTAATCGGGAACGGGTTCGAGCATCATATTTTGTTGTTTGTGCTTGGTTGCCGTGCGGCCGCGATGTACGGGGCTACTCACTTGAGTGGTCATGTATGGATCGAAATACCTCTACGCCCTGTAATGGTTGTTCAATGCCTCTACGCCCAAGGTAATGGTGTGAGCTGTGAGCATGATCGGATGAATGCCGATCTAGGGGGAAAATAAAATGATTTTGAGAGCTCCGTGGTCGGGTAGTGCCCCCGTAGACTTGTGTATGGGTACACAGGTGTGCTGGGTGTAAAATGTGACGTTCCGCATGGTATGCGATGCCGTCGGGTGGACCTGACGACGCAGGTATAATGTAATCTAAATTCTTGCATTGCATGAATATATTGTGGGCTGAAATGAATTGCGGGTACACTAACAAATAAGAATGCGATAGATCGACTAGACACGATTTATTTTCTTTTGAGAGATCGTAGTTGCCACCATTAAAGCGAATAGAGAATTCTCTTTCCTATTCCGTGAGATACGTAAGAAACGTTCATGCATCATGTTTAAAATTTTACATCATGACATTCATGCATTTTCCATCTTTTCCCCTAATTAGTACTCGCCCGTTATTTTGGTAAAACTAAACTGTTGTTTCTCAATCTCACTTTATCTCCTAAATCTTGCTACGAGATGGCCCACTATTTCGAGCCCTATTCACCCCCACGATCCGGGCGACACCAAAGATTACTTGTGGGGAGACATTGCGGTCGGTTGGGTACACTCAGAGCCTATGTATGCATGGAGGCGGACCCATGCCAATGCGAGAAGCGCCATGGATCTCTGTTGAGGTGACAATGCGGCCGCACCCATGGACCCTATTGGCCACCTGGCGATGCATCGGACGAGGACGATGCTTGGACCGCCGCCAAAGTTCTTTGCCATGGGAGTGTTGGATCGATGACCCAGAGCGTGGACCTGCGCTTGTGTTGGCGTTTCTTAGCGCAATCACTAAGAATAAATATTATCCTTAATGATAACATCAAGAGAGCGTCGGTGATAGATAAATTGAATATTGCAAGGGTCAACCCATAGCGCACACGATCTATCATCGTAGCATTTCACCCGGTGAGTAATCGGGTATCGTTCATTTATATTTTCCCATGGGAAGGCGGGTTTTGGATTTAATATGATGATGATAGCCCACAATGTATGTATGGATAGCCACTAATCATGTACGAGGGGTAAGTGACAATAATATTGGAGATAGTGGTGACACACACACTTCTTGAGCACTAGAAGGAATAAATAGAAAATAACATTAAAGGGAAAATCTATGTTGAGTTGACTATTCTAATATCGCCAATGCGTCGGACTATAGTCTACATATATCATTCATGGTTCATAAGCGAGAGATGGGCTAAAGTGATGAGGAGATGCCCGCGCCGGTATATGCCCGGCCGGTTGCACTTGATAAGACTCAACCCGACACCCTGACGTGGAGGAGTGCAAAGGACTGACAGAGTTGTCACACCTCCTCTCGCCCCTGCCTCACTACCGTGGGATGCTTGGGCATTTCCCGGATGATTCCCTATAGACCTAAGCACCATGCTTACATTTATAGAGAACTACCTAAACCCCCCGCGGTACCCCGACCCTACGGATTGACAGGAAAGAGTAAAGGTAAACCCGAAGGTACACCAGACCATCACTCGAACTTAGTTCTACTACGTTCCAAGAATAAAATATGATTCAATTAGCCTAAAGTTAGTCATGTTAATTATCACATTATACTAACTATACTCTAGTTGGCACAATATGAATATAACATGAGGATAACTATACTCTAGTTCATATGCATTGCGATATAAATAATAAGACTTGAATAAAGGAAAGAACTTCATAGTAAAATTACCAAAAGATCCTTCCAAGGAGACAAGCCCTCCTTGAAGCTCCGCCTAACTCAAATACTAACACTAAACTAATGAAGAGGAGAGAGTGGTTCTCAAGGTGAGAATGTAACAATGTGATGTGTAGTGTGTTGTTGTGTGTGTGTGTGTTACAAGTGAGGAGTGCCTCTCTTTATATAGTGGAGAGGAGGAGGGAATGGAGGGCTCTCCTTGCTTCGAGCTATTCTTGGTGGGAACGAAACTTTGCACCGCATGCAACCGCCGCTTGAAGATCGCTCCAAACCGCCGAGAAAGGGCGGAACTTTGGCCGAAATTCTCGCGCCGACACAAGCAATGGGCCGGCCGGCCCTGGGCTGGGCCTCTCGGCCCCGGCCTTCTCTCCTGTCGGCGTTTTGTCACTCATATGTTGGACCTATGGTGGTGCATGGGCCAAATTGTGCGCTGGGTTTGGTCCTCTTGATTGATCCACTCCTTGGCGTCTTTTATTCAATGCGCTTTCTAATTTATTTGGCGACTTTGTACTGTTTCCACTTTTATACCTACAAAACATAATTTCTACGAATACAAGTGGAACTAGGTTAGAAGTAAAGGTATATGTAACATAAGTTTGCCCCTTTCTCATGAATTGGATATAAGTTGGCGGTATAATATACTCGATAATGACCGCCAACAAGTCCCTCAAGCAACCTTTGCTCGTCCCAGCAAATAGCTAAGTGTTTGGTTGTTGATCGGGAGTTGCTACAATGCCGATATATTTCAAAATGTATCATGCTCATAACAAAGTATTCTTCCGTTGTTTAAATAAATTGGCATTTCTATCTATCCTTGTATACTTAAATCATATGGGGCTTATAACATTTTTTCAAACTCTTGGGTTATTGCAAGATAGAACGGTTTTCATAGAAACACTAGTCATTCATTCTTTGATTGATCATTCATGCGAGCTTTGTGTAATGATTCCTTAGATCATCTCGGGTGTGCAAACCATAAGGAGAAACAAGTCATAAACCTTGATCAAGATGTGCAATTGAAATTTATTTCTTTTGATAAGGTATGGGCTAGCTCTTATTTCTTTTTAGAGAAGTGGGCTCTACTCGCCCTCGGACACTTGTCCATTATTCTTCTATTTCTCTCTTTTTTTTTTTTTTTTAGGCGGGTATCGAAGTACCCATTGTTTTGTTTTCTCGGACACGCGTCCATTTCTTCTAGCTTAGCCCATAACCTATTTTTGGCAATGTGAATGTGAATCTTGATCAAAAGCTTATGACAGTGTCTCACATAGGCTATCATGAGAATTTTGATCATTAAGGAATTTTGGAAATTATTCTCCTAATGATGAATCTCTCTTAGAACAAAATCATAGTTGATTCTATTTTTACCATATCATATCCGACAATAGCTTAGAGAAGAATCATGTGTTTGCATACCCACAAATCATTAAGTTTTTAGGACAAGACAAGTTAAGCCAATAAACTTAAACATTGGGGAATACAATGTTATGAACTAGGTGCAAATTGAACTATAGACGAGCAACTATTCATCATTTCAACTTCAGAGAAATTATGCATCCTTATACAACATATTGGAGTGGAATCATATTTTTTTTTTGTTCTTTTTTAAAGGAAATGAAAATGAAAAAAGTAAGAGATAAAACAAAATGATAGGGGAGGTAGGTACTTACCTCCGTGGGGGTCCTCCCCAAGCTAGCTGATGGCCTATGGGTTAGGGGGTAGTACCCCATGTGGCGCCGAGAATGCCATCTCGGGCCTCGTGCTCTTGTCGTCTCCGTTCCGCCTCCTCTCGCTTGGTGTTGCGAATGCTGGCGATGGCGTTGATTGAAACCTGCACAAAACCGGTGAGTGGCTGCGCCAATCTCACGTGTGGAGTTCCACATTCCCGAGTCGGGTGTTGATCTCTTGGAGCGCTCACGGGGTCCACCGTAGAGTGACGTGGTGGTGGTGGCAACCCTTCGGAGTCGGAGGACACTGAGTGTGTCTCATGCCATGTTGACCCTCCTGCTTGGTCTGGACGAGGTGTGAACATCCCCTCATACTGGAAGGTGGGTGTGAGCCCGGGGTTCGGCGTTGGTGTAAAGAACCCGGGCGCGGGCACCGGTACGGGTGTAGGCCGTGGCATCCGTGAACCACTAGCCTCGCCCGTGGCTCTCCTTCATGATGACCTCAGAGAAACGTAACTCTGCGTGCTTCGTCTAGCTCAACTAGAGCGAAGGTGAGTGATGGGGATTTATATAATGAGAGTTCGGGTTAGGGAGCGGAATCTCATTTATATATCCCTAAAAAATAACAGATAATCTTCTCGTGGTCATTCTCATCAAATTTTATTATGTGCCCTTGTATCAGGTGTGATATTGAAATTTCCAGAGGTGGAGTATCTAGGTATGTGACATTCTCGCCTTCCAATGCACCAATATTACTAGCAATCCTTGTCACAAGAGAGGTACAATAAACAGGTGTGGATTGTTTAAAATTGCTAAGCATGCATTTTATGATTTCTTTTACAGGAGCAATCTTTCTCTTGTGAACTATGGCATAGAGGCATTGCATCTCAACATCTAAAAAGACGGTGAAATTCATGCCTAGGAAACAAAGTTATGGCAATCCATTTTTGCATGAATTTCAATGTTGGATGATGTATGTTGGCATTAGAAGGGCGAAACCTAGGATGCAGAGGGAACTATGGTGGAGATTTCAGGTGTAAAAGGCAGACGATTAAAATCTCTTAAAGCGGCAGACTAAGTTTGTGCAACATTTCTTATCATCAAAGCCTATGTGCCTAGCCAGTTCTTGCCAAGTGTAATAGTAGTATTTACTAAAAAGTCGGAAACTAACACCCTGATCATGAACTTCCAAAGATCCTAGAAATTGGATGGTGAGGAGGCGAGAGCCTGGCTCATCTCGGGGAGCAATCCCGGACCATCCGACAGTTTTCCAAATGATGGAGAATTCGATATTCATACCTAGTTTTTCGAGGACGTCATCGGGAAGCGAGGAGCGGGAGTGAAGTCTCGGTTCTTGAGGATGTTGTAAGCTTGCATCTCCCGCTTCTCCTTCCGGTCGAGGTGCGGTGCGTCGGCTTCCTCGATCGTCATCCCCGTGGGTGCTTGTTCTTGCTCTTGCTCTTGCTCTTGCGAGGGTGCATCTTCTTCGTATGCTTCGGTGTTGTCGAAGTGTGTACTCGAACTTCCTTGGGAGAGCCTCGCACTTCTTCTCACGCCCTTCTTGATCGCGCTTGCCGCTCTCCTAAGCATGTTAGCGAACAAAAAGCGAACGGAATGGAAACAAGTGCTTACTCTTGGAGAGAACTTGGGCGAGAGAGCTTGTGAGAGAGAGTGTGCTGGTGTTCTTGCACTAGAGCTTGGGAATGCTTTGCGGAGTGCAAGAAGTGAGTAAGTAGCAAAATGAGAGAGTGAGGGAGTGAGAATGAGAGGGGTGGAGAGCTCTCCCGGCCACCTCGAGAATTTATAGCCCGATGCACCCCGACACTCTGGACGAGGGCAACGGCTAGTGCTCGTGACCGTTTGGCTTTGTGGACAGGAGGCGCCGCCGGGGGCGGCCGGCCCAATGCGGCGATCGGCCCCATTTTGGGCCCTCTGTCGCCCTGCTTTGGCGGTGTGTTCAAGCGGTCGAATTCGACCGTTGTGCGATGGTGCAACGGTCGGGTTCGATACGTAACTTTGTTTTCTTATTTTCTCTCATTTTATAAATGTTTTAATTTTTTTTTTGAATAAAGTTTTTATTCAGAGTATAAAATCAGTCTATATTTTTTTATATATTTTAATTGACATGGGAAATATGGCAATGGGATTAAAATATGAAAAGGAATTCTTTTAATATTAAAGGTTATGGCAAAAAGGAAATTAATTAAGTAAAGAGGTTATGAATTTAAATAATTTAATATGAGGAAAATAAATTTATAGAAGGAAAATCTTTATTTCTTACCTTTAGTGAAGCTTACCTTTAGGCACACTTCACACACCCATGCCTTCTTTGTATTTTTGGATGGTGACGTGGTAGGCGATGGCGACTTTATTTCTTCTTGAATCTTCTCGAGGGTTGTAGGGGTACGTTCTTCCTCCTTCTTGGCGAGGAATGGTACAACTTCCTCTTTGGTTTTGTCCGTCGTGCATTTCACTGGGGTCCTTTTGCCTTATTTGTTGTCTTTGCTTGAGGTTCAACCTTTTTTCTTCTTACGATTTCTTCCCGTTGTATCCATTGAATAGGCATTGGACCACTTGTCCTTGAATTCGGAAGTCGACCCTTCCCTTGCCAACATGGATAGTAGCGTTTGTTGTGTTGAGGAATGGTCTCCCCAACAACAATGCTACGTGATCTTCTTCTCCCATGTCGATGATGATGAAGTGCGTGGGGATGTAGCTATCCTTCACCCTTACGGAATGTCTCGAAGAATCCCTTACGGCTTTATTCTTGTTTGATCTCCCATTCCGAGTTTGGTCTTGGTGCGGGATAATGGGAAGTGTAGGAGTGTGTCATTGGCCTTCTTTGACATGATGTTGACACTTGCCCCTAGATCCACAAGTAGGCGTTGCCCGAACGTGTATGGGCCTATTGAGTAGGTGATTGTTGGGCTTCCTGGATCCTCTTTCTTCTCTGTAAAAGGTGAATCCACAACAACATCCCCAAAAGATAACCCGTTCTGGTGTGGTTGTTTATTGTTACCATGTTAACGGATTCAATGGGGCCCTCGGCTTTTGAGTCCTTTACCATGTTGGGTGCAAGCTACAGCGATTAATTGAGCTATTTGGGTTTCTATCATTTTATTAAAACTCAATTGATTCTTTCTTTGCGAGAAGATAAAGTTTCTAATTTTGTGTTCACATTTTCAAGCATTTTATCATTAGACGATAATTTCTTGTTTAAGCTTTCATTAATTTTAGCTTGACCATAAACTAAATCTTTCAAGGAGGGTTGATTGGAATTGAAATTGGAATTGTAACGAAATTGTAAATGTTACCTCCTTGTGGGCGATTCGATTGTTCCACCCATTGTTATTACAGGGCGAAATCCATTATTGACCGAAGGCTACCTCTTCTCGAGTTTCGGGACAAGAACTTCCCGAATGTCCAACCTCTCCACAGACTTCACATGTAATATGTGAGTCCATGGGGAGTGTAGCAACCTTGACGGACTTGGTCGCCCGTCTTTTCATCGGGGAGATCGATCTTTGCGATGGCGGTCTGTCTCCTTTACGTGTGTGCATACCTTTTGTGTGTTTTACGAAGGGCCCGTTCTTCTCCCCCAGCTTTGGTTCTCGATCATCTTCTCGATGGCGCTTACGCTTTCTCAACGGTGAGGGATAAGAACGCCCCTCCGCCAGCGGCATCTATGTGGCCCTTCGACATGGTCGTAAGACCATTGTATAAGTTCGAAGGGGACGAGCCACTTCTCCATGCCATGGTGTGGGCAGGCGAGGATGTACTCTTGCAGCCTCTCCCATGCCTGCGGTATGGGTTCCGTTCTTTCGTCTGGCGAAAAATTGGCAATTCTTGCCCAGCAGGGCATTGGTTTTGCCCATTGGGAAAGAACCTTGCGAGGAATGTGGTGGAGCATTTACTCCAAGTCTTGACAGACCTCCTTGTCCTTGTAGAACCATTGCTTCGCTTTCCCCACTAGGGAGAAAGGAAACAAACGGAGCTTTGATTGCATCCGGCTCAACGTCCTTGATGACGATTGTGTCGCCTGCTCAAAAAGTTCTGGAGATGAGCATTTGCGTCCTCGCTTGGCGGATCCACGTAATGGACTTGCTTGTACCATCGTGATGAGGCCGGTCCTTAACTCAAAGTTCTTGTCGCCCAAGTTGACACGGGGGCCAATCGGGACATTGCCCACGACGGGGGACAGAGTAGTCACGGAGTGTCTTGGTGGCCATGAGTGTTGATGAAGATGGTACTTGGATGACGAGTGCAACCTCCTCGGGAGTGATGACGGGAAGAGTGGGCTGAACCCGACTCGCTTCGGCGACCCTCTCTGGATTGTCGACGAAGTTATTTGGCGAGGTTGCGACCAGGTCATACACTATCCTGTTTTCATCCACAAATGGGAAGAAAACAAAAAGAGTTAGCCCGCAAAGATTAGGGCTATCATCCATACATGTGGTTATGATCATCTTTATTAATTTTTTTTAACCTTGCCTTCCCCGGCAACGGCGCCAGAAATGCTTGTTGGCGTTTCTTAGCGCAATCACTAAGAATAAATATTATCCTTAATGATAACGTCAAGAGAGCGTCGGTGATAGATAAATTGAATATTGCAAGGGTCAACTTCGCAAGCGCACGGATCTATCATCGTAGCATTTCACCCGGTGAGTAATCGGGTATCGTTCATTTATATTTTCCCATGGGAAGGCAGGTTTGGATTTAATATGATGATGATAGCCCACAATGTATGTATGGATAGCCACTAATCATGTACGGGGGTAAGTGACAATAATATTGGAGATAGTGGTGACACACACACTTCTTGAGCACTAGAAGGAATAAATAGAAAATAACATTAAAGGGAAAATCTATGTTGAGTTGACTATTCTAATATCGCCAATCGTCGGACTATAGTCTACATATGTCATTCATGGTTCATAGCGAGAGATGGGCTAAAGTGATGAGGAGATGCCCCGCGCTGGTATATGCCGGCCGGTTGCACTTGATAAGACTCAACCCGACACCGGACGTGGAGGATTGCAAAGGACGGACAGAGTTGTCACACCTCTGCCGCCTACCTCACTACCGTGGGATGCCGGCATTTCCCGGATGATTCCCTATAGACCTAAGCACCATGCTTACATTTATAGAGAACTACCTAAACCCCCTCGGTACCCGACCCTACGGATCGACAGGGAAAGAGTAAAGGTAAACCCGAAGGTACACGGACCATCACTCGAACTTAGTTCTACTACGTTCCAAGAATAAAATATGATTCAATTAGCCTAAAATTAGTCATGTTAATTATCACATTATACTAACTATACTCTAGTTGGCACAATATGAATATAACATGAGGATAACTATACTCTAGTTCATATGCATTGCGATATAAATAATAAGACTTGAATAAAGGAAAGAACTTCATAGTAAAATTACCAAAAGATCCTTCCAAGGAGACAAGCCCTCCTTGAAGCTCCGCCTAACTCAAATACTAACACTAAACTAATGAAGAGGAGAGAGTGGTGCTCAAGGTGAGAATGTAACAATGTGATGTGTAGTGTGTTGTTGTGTGTGTGTGTTACAAGTGAGGAGTGCCTCTCTTTATATAGTGGAGAGGAGGAGGGAATGGAGGGCTCTCCTTGCTTCGAGCTATTCTTGGTGGGAACGAAACTTTGCACCGCATGCAACCGCCGCTTGAAGATCGCTCCAAACCGCCCGGAGAAAGGGCGGGAACTTTGGCCGAAATTCTGCGCCGACCGCCGCATGGGCCGGGCCTGGCCGGCTGGGCCTCTCGCCCCCGCCTTCTCTGTCAGCGCGTTTTGTCACTCATATGTTGGACCTATGGTGGTGCATGGGCCAAATTGTGCGCGGGGTTTGGTCCTCTTGATTGATCCACTCCTTGGCGTCTTTTATTCAATGCGCTTTCTAATTTATTTGGCGACTTTGTACCTGTTTCCACTTTTATACCTGCAAAACATAATTTCTACGAATACAAGTGGAACTAGGTTAGAAGTAAAGGTATATGTAACATAAGTTTGCCCCTTTCTCATGAATTGGATATAAGTTGGCGGTATAATATACTCGATAATGACCACCAACAGCTTTTGTTTGGCGGCCCTGCCGTGGTGTTTCCTCGGGATGTACCCCGAGGAGAACGAGCAGCTTGGAGTCATTGGTATGGTAGCAATGAGAGCTATGTTTGCGGTGATAAAGCTGAATGGAGCACTTATGACAACTGCATCAAATGCTACTGCAGATGCCACTCGCGTTCGTCGGGGCTGCGTGAGACTCGAGCTAGCATGAAGAAGGTACAGAAGCGTAACCACTACCTGGACGAGCGTCTCGCCATCACTATTGGGGGCGCAACAGAGCGATGGATGACTTCACCCATGCGCATCGTCGCATCGAGAGAGCTTCGAGGCGATCATAGCGAGGACTAGAGGGTGCGGCCGGTAAGCGCCCCGGTGAGGAGGACCAGGACGGAGAGCCCACTTCCCGCGCACCACAGGAGTAGACGACTGTGATGCCACGTCTAGACTTCCGTAGCTGCTACTACATAGCCCTTGATCTAGTTGAGACACCCTTGTAGCCGAGCGGTGTAGTGCCACGTTTCTTATGTAATTTCCTTTTTATTTGTGAGACTGCCAACATGTCGGACTTGGGTTCGTGTTATTCGAGACCGCCTATGTATTCGTTGAGACCTTAATTTAATTACTATCCACTTTTATGTTCGAATTCGGGTTATATATGCCGTAGGGCAACATCCACGAGATTTATGTTGGTAGTGCAACATTTTGTTGCCATTTGTTGTGAAATCTTCGTACACATATTGCGTTGACATAACCGTGATGTTGATGAAAGACCATATTGAGTTTATTGTTACCCGTTATTGTGGATGAATTTATTCTCTCAATAAATTCCGCGTAACTTAAATTCAATATCTACACTTTGGACAACATCATCGATGGTTATTGTTGATTCAATTTGTGCAGATGCCGCAAACTCGATCAGGTGCTGGGGGGGGATCGACAGCATCCACCTCCCAAAACCCAGGAGCAGTTCTATGATCAGCTCTTGGGGAGATGCGTAACATTGTACACAACACTAAGCAGGGAGGAGGTCGAGGTGGTGCTGAGGGTGATGGATTTCAGGAGTACAAGAACTTTAAGGCCACAGAACCCCCAAAGTTTACTGAGGCAACTGAACCCATGCAGGCTGAGGAATGGCTGACCTCGATAGAGGATAAGTTTTGGTTGGTGAATCTGACTGAGACCCAGAAGGCCGAATTTGCAGCGCACTTACTGGAAGGACCCGCAGGGATATGGTGGAAGAATTACCGTGCTACCTTACCTGCCAATGACCCTATCACTTGGGTGCGCGTCCACAGCCACTTTTAGGAGGACCTACATACCTTTGGTGCTCGCGAGAAATTGGGGAGAGTTTATTAAAAGCTGAGTCGGGACAACAAGACCATGAGCAGTACCTACGGGGCTTTTAACAGCTTGTCTAGGTATGCTCCGGAGATGGTTAACACTGAGGAGAAGAAGCTAGCCAGTTTCAAGAGAGGGCTGAACCCGAAGATGCAGAAGGCCATGGGAAACAACTCCAGGGACACTTTCCAGGAGTTTGTGACTGATTGTCTTCACCAGGAAAAGAGCAATGCTCGTATCTTTTAACCAAAGGGAAAGAAGCGGTGCTTCGAGGGAAACTTCGGGGGACGTAACGATGGTTCCTTTGGGCGTCGTCCGAACTACCGCCCACCTGCCGCGCCTTCACGCTTTGTGCCACCATAGAAGAAGAACCAGGATGGAAATCGTTTGAAAGGGTGGTGATGAACCCCGCACGAAAGGGAAGCCGGCTCGGGGAAATGCACCACGTCGGTGCCATTCAACTCCAACAATTGCTTCAAGCGTGGTAAGCTTTGGGCATTATTCGTGAATTGCCCACGGCCGGGGAAAGAATTACAAGCAAAGCATGTAGGGCGGGCACACTTCACCCGGTCTGAGGAAGTTCCGGAGGGAGAGACCGTGGCGGCCCGATGCGTGCTTAGTTAACAATCGTAGTCTTTGTTGTTTTGTTTGATTACGGATCATCGCATTCATTCATGAGTCGAGTTTGCTATAAAGAATAGTGAGAAGGTGTCTACGAACTAGGGTTTGGTTACCGGATTAGTTCAGCCAGGCCGACCAATTGACTAGGCGAGGGGTTAATGAAGTGAAGATCATGATGGGTGACTTAGAAATAATAACCTCGTTGATAGTTTTACCCGGTCTGTGTTTGGATGTTATCCTCGGGATGAATTGGATGAAGAGTTGGGGAGCAATTATATATACAAATGAATAGAGTAGTGCATTTGAAACACCCCCGAGACTCCACTGAACATCAGATTCTGCTACCCAAAGCCATTGACCTTAACCGTGTTTCAGTCGCTTTGCGAGTGACGAGTATCTCTGACATACCTGTAGTTTGTGATTTTCCGGACGTGTTCCCGGAAGACCTACCTGGATTGCCACCAGATAGGGATGTTGAGTTTGCAATAGAGTTGATTCCGGGGACTGCTCCTATTTCCCGGAGACCTTACCGAATGCCACCCAACGAGTTAGCAGAACTCAAAGTACAACTCCAGGAATTGCTGGAGAAAGGTTTCATTAGACCTAGTTCGTCGCCTTGGGGATGCCCAGCCCTGTTTGTGAAAAAGAAAGACCAGACGTTGAGAATGTGTGTGGACTATAGGCCACTCAATGCGGTAACTGTGAAGAATAAATACCCATTACCCCGCATTGACATACTTTTTGACCAGTTGTCTCGAGCCAAAGTGTTCTCGAAGATAGACCTTCGATCTGGGTACCATCGAATTAAAATCAGACCTCAGGATATACCCAAAACAGCATTTTCTACGCGGTATGGTTTATATGAGTATCTTGTCATGTCCTTCGGCTTGACGAATGCTCCAGCGCATTTCATGTGTTTGATGAATTCGGTGTTTATGCCTGAACTAGATCAGTTCGTGGTCGTATTCATCGATGACATCTTGGTATATTCCGAGAATGAGGAGCAACATGCTGAGCATTTGAGGATAGTCTTGGAGAGACTCAGGGAGCATAAAATTTGTATGCAAAATTCAGTAAGTGTGAGTTTTGGCTGAAGGAAGTGCATTTCTTGGGACATGTGTTATCTAAGAATGGAATTTCGATTGATCCTAGTAAGGTGCAAGAGGTCTTTGGATTGGAAAGCACCGGTTTTAGTTTCGAGATTCGAAGTTTTCTAGGATTGGCTGGATACTATTGTAGGTTTATACCGGATTTCTCCAAAATAGCTAAACCTATGACCCGCTTGTACAAAAGGATGAGAAATTTGTGTGGACACCGGAGTGTGAAGCAGCATTTCGTACCTTGCGAACGTTGTTGACTACAGCTCCAGTGCTCGCACAACCTTGATATCTGAAAACCATTTGATGTATATTGTGACGCATGTGGTGGTACGGATTGGGATGCGTACTCATGCGGGGAGGGTAGAGTTATTGCGTATGCATCACGTCGGCTAAGGAAGCATGAGGTTAATTATCCAACCCATGACTTAGAGCTTCTTTGCCGTGGTACATGCATTAAAAATCAAGGTCATTACTTGCTCGGTAATGTATGTCATGTTTACACGATCACAAGAGCCTGAAGTACATTTTCACTCAAGAGGAGTTGAATATGAGACAGAGAAGATGGTTAGAGCTGATAAAGGATTACAACATTGAGTTGCATTATCATCCGGGCAAGGCCAATGTTGTCGCGGATGCTTTGAGCAGGAAGTCGCATTGTTTGCTGGGACAAGCCGAATCTATGGAGGTTTTTCCTCCTATGCATCCGGCTATCCTATGCACTATCCGGATCGGAACGAGTTAGAGAACGAGAATTGTAGAGGGCCGAGAAATTGGATAAAGGAATTGCACATATCAAGAAGAAGATAGAAAAAGAACCGAGTGATCATTTCCGGGTGGATGAAAATGGAATCCTTTGGTATGATGATCGTCTTGTTGTCGTGCCAAAAGATCGAGAATTGAGGGAACAGATCTTAACGGAGGCTCACTCATCAAAGATAACAGTTCACCCTGGTAGTAACAAGATGTATCGGGATTTGAGGACCAGGTTTTGGTGGACGAAAATGAGAAAGGAGATTGCTGCACATGTGGCTCGATGTGACAATTCTTTGCGAGTTAAAGCTGTTCATATGAAGGCTGCAGGATTGTTACAACCCTTGCCAATTCCTGATTGGAAATGGGATGAGATTACCATGGACTTGATTGTGGGATTGCCTCAAACACAGAAGGGATTTGATTCCATTTGGGTGATTGTAGATCGCTTAACCAAAGTGGCTCATTTTATTCCGATTAACATAAGCTATGAACCCCACCAATATGCAGAGTTGTACATTTCTCATGTACTTCGTTTGCATGGGATACCCAAATCGATAGTGTCGGATCGTGGATCTAGTTGGACCAATCGGTTTTGGGAAAGCCTACAAGAAGCCCTAGGTACCAAGTTACTTCGTAGTTCCGCTTATCACCCACAAACCACGGGCCAAACTGAACGAGTAAACCAAATACTAGAAGATATGTTGAGAGCATGTGTTTTGTCAGCAAAAGGTTCTTGGGACAAATGGTTGTCGTATGCCGAATTCTCGTACAATAACAGTTATCAAGCTAGCATTCAGATGACACCTTTTGAAGCTCTGTACGGCAGGAAATGCAGGACACCTCTCAATGGATAGAGACAGGAGAGCGACCCTACTATGGCATTGATTTGATAGATGAAGCTGAGCAGAAGGTGAGAATCATAAAGCAAAACATGAAAGCTGCCCAGGATCGTCAGAAAAGTTATGCCGATAAGCGTAGGAGACCTATTAAGTTCAGTATTGGTGATTATGTTTACTTGAAAGTGTCACCAATGAAACAGTACAACGTTTTGGAGTGAAGAGAAAGCTAGCACCTAGATTCGTAGGCCCCTACAAAATTGTTACCACTAAGGGAGAGGTAGCGTATCGGTTAGAGTTGCCAACGGACATGGAAAGAATTTTCGATGTATTTCACGTGTCACAACTGAAGAAATGTTTGAGAGTTCCGGAGGAACGAGTGTCGGTCCGAAATGTTGAGATCAAATTGGATTTGACCTATTATGAGAACCCGACAAAGGTGTTAGATACCAAGGAAAGAGCTACCAGGGGCAAAGTAGTGAAGCAGTACAAGATTCTTTGGGGAAATCATGGGGAAAATGATGCGACATGGGAGACAGATGAATATCTTCCGAGGAACTACCCCGGTTTTATAACAAATGGTTAGTACCGCTGAATCTCGGGGACGAGATTCCTTTTAGGGGAAAAAGATTTGTAACACCCTAGGTGTTAAGCACCTTGAAAGCATGAGCATTTGCATATCATGATCATCATTTCATGCATAAGCAAGTAATAGTAGCATTTACTTTGACTTTGCTCTCATTTCATGCTTGTTTGATCTAGCTACTATAGGATCCTTGCTATAATGATGTTTTGGACCTAGATTATGTCTAGATGTATTTTTAGTATAATTTAGGACCATGTTTGAGCTTGAGTTTCAATTTAGAAAATTTTCATAAAATAGCCCTAGAGTGTCAAACCTCTTTTGACCCATTTTGAAACTCATTTCAAAAGTGCTTGATAGAAATGTTTTTTAGCAAAAAGTTTCTTCTAGGGAAGTGAAGTACTTTTTATGTAGATCAAAAAGCTCTGTTATGATTTTCTCATGAAAAGGTGTGGAAATGGTCCAAATAGTGCCCCAAGTTTGAGTCAAATTTGAGTCAAGTTCAAACCCTGATTTTTTGAATGTTTGGTTTGACCTTGCTGTTTTTAATTTTTGTTTCCAAATCTAGGCCGAACTAGAAAAAGTTCATATTGAGAGTTTTGTAGCTTATGAAATTCTCTACAAGATTGGTGTTTTGACTTTTTCCAAATTCCACACGAATCTCGATGCACAGGCCAAAGTTTGACGCTGACTCAGAAAAACAGAGTAGGGGGGTATCGGCAGCTCGGCCGGCCGACAGCGCCCGGCCGACGTGGCCACATCATCGCGCCGCCGATGTACGGCTCGGACAGCCGTCCGCTCGCCCACGCGCCTTAAAACCGTGTCCCACGCCCTGTCCTAGCCCTAGCCGCACTCCCGAGCCGCCGCCACCGCTTTCCTCGCTCAGGCGCGCCCGCGCCGCCATCGTCGAGTCCGAAAGTGCCGCCCGCCCGCGTTCGCCCGTCGCCGTCGCACCAATCCACCCCAAACTGAATCCCTAGCCGCCACGAGCTACTCTACCTTAGGCCAGCATCGAATCAAGGTAAACGGCGAGGTACGGACCTCATTTCCGCATCCCGGCGCCCGCGCCGGCGAGGCCGCCATGGCCGCCGTTGGGGCAAATCGTCGTTCAAGCTTGCTAATCGCGTTTAGCTCGTTCTTTTCACGTCCTAGAGTCGCCTAGAGTTGCTTGAGGTCTAGAGCTAGATGGTTGAGTGAGAGTCGCCACCATTCCGCCGGGGCGCTGCCCGCCGCGCCGCGCCGCCCGTGGCCGGCCGCCGTCGCGTTTGTTTTCTCGCCATCGTTGCCGATAGGCCCGTAGGTTACTTGCATGTCACTCTAGAGCATAGCAAAGTCGAGAACAGCCACTGGTTCACCGTCTATCGCCCGAGAACGGCGGTGTTCCGCCACCAGCGCCGCCGTGAGCCGCCCGGTCGTCGTCATCGTCGTTTTGGTCGATTTTAGCGTGAACCATGGGCACCATCGTGTTTGTCTCGGCGGTAGATGCGATTAGAGTAGCCGGTTGAGTGAAATGGTCATCGCCGGCGGATTCCGCCGCCCGATCCGCGCCGCCCGCCCGGTGCCTTGTTTCGTGTCAGCGACATGCGGGCCCCGCCCGATTTCCTTTTCTTTTTCTTTTTTTTTTTTCGGTTTTGAATGAAAAGCTTTAGAAATTCATAACTTGATCATTTTGAGTCCTTTTTGAGTGAAACAAATTTTGTCATGCTTGTTAGAGGATAGGCTATAGTATAAAATTATGAAATCCTATTTTCTGACAACTTTTATATAGAGTTTTATTTAGGGCTAGAAATACATGGAAATTGAGGAAAATCATATCTTTTAAATGGTGCAAGATAAAAATATGCTTTCTGTACAAAAAGTGTTTGTTTTTGTGAGTAGATTCCATGAAAAATATCATGTAGGGTATGTTCTGTAGAAGAAATGTGATTTTCTATTTATGTGCTTTTTGCTAGGTGATATTTGGAAATTCATAGAAAAATAAATAGTAGGGCTTTTGCTGTAAAACTTGGTGTGGTGGTTCTTGATAGGTTTTAGGAGCCTTTCATACTCAGAAATCTGTTGCTTGACACTTTTTATAGTGCAAAGTATTTTCATGCCTAGGTTTGGTGTGAACTTGTCATTTTTGTGTAGGTCTGTAGGAGCATGATCTTGCCTTGAAATTTTTATAGTAGCTGTTACATTCCAGTACCATGCTCTGATAATTGTGGTAGAATTTTATGAAGTAGTTTTGTATTTATCTTAATTATGGTGCATGGAGAATAGGCTAGAAATGTATGTTTATGTGAAGGTAATATGTATTTATATTTTTATTATATGTTTCTAGTATGATTATGACCTGTTGGTAAGCTTGGTTTGGTTAGCTCAATAGTTTCTACAATTTCTTGTTCTAGCATTTTACTTAATATTGGGGTGCAAGTGTAGTGTTTGCTAGGGCATGTTATTTCATGTGCTTTAAATTATCTTTTGCCATGTCCAGTAGGTTTATTTGGTAGATAATTACTTGATTTACTTGCTGGTTAAGTTTGGGATAAGTTGCATGATTAGTTTATGAGTTATGGAGGATGTAAGTAAGGTTTGAAGTAGAAATAGGGTCTCTGTTTTTTCTAGATTTCGAGGCTGATAGGTTTAGAATCAGCTCTGGACAGTATGGAATGTTTTGTAGTAAATTTTGTTAGCTTTCCATAGAGTATTTATTTGCTTGATTTGGAGTTGTAGAACTTCCTGTGTGGTTGTTTTAGTAACAGCATGTCAAGCTGCCATTTTTTCCTGTCATTAGTGATTAGGGTGTTGATCGATGTAGGTTATCAGGGTTCTTGTGTAGATTTAATTGTGTTTTCTACCGAAGAGATATTCACTTACTAATAGCTTGCATCATGAAGCATCCATTCATCATACATACTTACTTTATGTACTTCATTGATTATGCAATTGTAATTATTCTTTTCTCCATCATATGCATCATCTCAGGATCGGGGAAAGTTCTGGAGGAGCTGATCGAGGAGCCAAGGGAGCTGTTCGGTGAGGGTGCGGTCGGGGAGGAGCCACAGGAGACGAAGGGCTGACCGGCGAGCGAGCCCGAGTGTCCGAACGCGTCCACTTTACGTTCTGCGAGGCAAGCCGGAGCATTCTGCCCTTTCCTATTCTTCCAATTAATTTGACTTGAGTCTTTTATATGTTTCTTGCATTAAGTTTAGGAAATGGTTGAAACCGTTGATGCATTAAGATCCTTGTTGACAGTTGCCCTATCCTATGTAGAGGTCTAGGTTAATGCTCGATGGCGTGATTGCGGTGAAACGGTGATTCGGTCACTTGAGGTTATGTTGTGAACAATCACATGAGTGATTGTCAAGCTTCTGGAGAACCGATAATTAAAACATGGCGGATTGGGTGGAACTTGTGGTCTTTCCACACGGTCGATTAAGGACTCATACTTTGTCGAATGTGGTCGGAAGTTGAGCGTGCACGGCATTTAGTAGGCTCCGGGTGGGTCGTGAGCCACAAAGCTCGCAAGAATGTTAGGGGCCGCCCATGCTCGCTTTATCGCTCCTCCTTCGGCGGTGGTTGCGGAGGGATTTTATTGGGTACAAGAAGATGCGCCGCGATGATGTCGGTCTCGTTGCACGCTCACTTGGTACCCGAGGAGGAGGGGGTAGCCAGCAAGACCGAGACTTTTACGTCCCGTAACGTCTTCAGGAGTTATCGGGTCTGCCTTTGCAAAGTAGACTTGGTTTGTGTCAGGGTATTCGCCAGCTGGTTTGCAATCGATTCGAATCGCCATCTCTCCAGGTTAGTGAGAACCCGGGTTGCGTCCACGGCAATGTAGTCTAATCACTATAATATATGTTGTCATCATGTTGCGGCTAATATGTTACGATCAAGTTACTTATATTTTTATTTATTCTGCTGAGCAATGTTAATCTTGACTATCTGAGGGATCTATGTTATGTAATTTAATAATTACCCTGTTAACTTGGAAAAGTACAAGTAGCATGAGTAGGCTCATTAATCAACTTTATTTGCAAAGTTAATGTGAGTCAGCTGAACCCCAGATAAAGCCTGGCATAATCCTTGGAGTCTTTTATTTTATTTTAGATGGGTAAGTCTAGGCGAGCATTTTGTACTCGGGGTTTTATTCCCGTTGTTGCGGTGAGCATATCTACCATGGGTATTGTAAGACACAATGTCTTTCCTGTTGCTAATGAGTAAGGCCAGGGCAAGGCAATCCTATATCCCCCGTCTCATCTTTGCTACTGAGGGTTGACTATATCTTGGCACTACTTTAAACTTGTTTTCGTTAAAAGACTATTTGGTTTTCGCAAACTACTGCTTCCGCACTTGAACCTGAATTTGTAATAAATGATACTTCGCACTCTGATGTTTAATATATCGAACTTGGTTTGAAATGCCTGCGGATTTTACTACCGAGCTCAAAGATCTGTTGTGTTGTTGATGAGTTTGAAATCACTCACGAGATTTTCGAATACCGGGTTTACATGGACTCAAGTGTAGGCGTGATTGCCGGTGATTGCGACTTATACTTGATTTCTTATAAATTGGTCGGCTCTGTCACAACAACAAAGATCTGGCGATGACGCTCCGGCCGTCCTCAACATCACCCTCGGCGACACAAAGGCAGAAGACGGGTCGTTTCCCCTCTCCACCGACACACAACCGCGTGCGGGGCGCCCGGGCAGATGGTGCCAACCATGGCACCCCGACAGCTTCCTCAGGCGCCAACCGTGGCGCCCCTAATGGTGCCACCCGCGACATCACATCCACCTCGCTACATCACGCGTTTGTAAATCCAGGAGTACGATGGTACAGATGACCGAGACCTCTGGCTTCGTAAGCTGGAACTCTTCTTCTAGCTCAACGAGGAGATTGCCCCAGCCGACTACGTGAGTTATGCTGCCTTTCACCTAGTTGGTATTGCTGCAGTCTGGTTTATGGATCTGTCCAAGAAGAACTCTCCGATCAAGTGGGACGAGTTCACTCACCGTCTACGCCATCACTTCGGACCGCCAACCTACCTCGTCAGTTCGGGGGCATACGCGCCACCTTCCCAGGGAGGAAAGCTGATCGACTACATCAACGCCTTTGAGAACAATGCACTACGCATGGAACTCGAGGGACAGCGCCACCGTGTCCGACTCTTCGTGGAGGGCCTCCGCGAGACACTTCGCAACACGCTTGAATGGTTCGAGCCTCGTTCGCTGGAGGAGGCAATCGACCTCGCCCGCCGCTACAACGACGACGAGCCATACGATGCCATCGCCGACACCGAAATCGCCACCGCGACGGCCGAACGCGGCCTTGGTGGCCTCGACGGCGACATAGCGGCTGCCCTGTGTGACCGCATGCTAGGACAGCAACGTCTTGCTATTGCCATAGAAGACATCGAGGGGCTGACAGCAAACGACATGATCACTGAGCTGCAAGTGGGCACAACTTCGAATAAAGAGCTCGGGATCATCGCGAGCGCCACCGAGTTGGGCTCCACAGCGCCAGAGTGGAGTCTGCACTACGGCATTGTGAGGTACTTTCACCGCTACTACATCCCTGCTACTTCAGAGCTTCTTCAGGATTTCATGCTTGAGAAGAACGCTCCACTGCACGACGTGGCGGTGGGCTTCCACCTTCCCAATCGCCCTCAGGAGGATCAAACGTTCCCAGCAAGCGTCCTTCTTCTCCAACCACGCCCCGATGAGCGGATCGAGGGTGCCACAGTCCTCCTCTTTGACAACAACGGCGACATCTTCTTCCGCGTCAACAACATCACGGTTGGCGCACCATGGACAAAAGAAAGGCAGCTGGGACCTTCCGTCAGCACGCCCAACGATCTCCTCTACGGCTGCCTCCTCGACTTCACTTCGTCGCCACCTCGTCACCGACACGCTCTGCGAGCAACTCCATGCAAAGGTGATAGTGCCGGCGACTTACAACTACACGTCACCGCCCCTGATTCGCCAAGTGCTCGAGCTGTCAGGCACTCTCAGCGCCTCCGTCATGCGTCGTGCATGCGCGGAACGCCCTTCGTGCGGCCCGCCGAGCTTCAAGTTCGGTTGCCTACTTCGGCGATTTCCACCTCGACTTCTCCTTCTCGACAAGGGCGCCGACATCTGTAACGGCGACAACGACAAGCGCGCCCTCTCATCCTCTACTTCGGGCTTTGGGATCGTCACTTCTCCAATCGGCGTGCCTTTCGCCACCACCCGGTGGGTTGGGCGGCACATGGACCAGCGCCGCCTCGTCGAACGATGGGGAAATGTCATAAACCAGAGTGGGCCAGCCCGAGAGTGGCTAGTTGGGCCAAACGCGACGACCGCCGCCCCGGGAGGAGGCCGGAGGCGCGGCGTGGGGGAGCCGACCCCCCGCCGCCGCCACTTCCTCTCTCGTGCGACTTCGAGTTAAACCGTCTTCAAGTTAGGATTATCTTAGGTAATTTTTGGTGTGCAAGGGGCTATCTCATCTATAAGGGGAGACCCTTATTAGGAAATAAATAAAATAGGAAATTACTTGTAAAAGGTATTCCAATCATATAAGGAAACCTTATAGAGATTGCTTAGATTACAAGTCCCACTAGTCGGGGCTATATAAGCAAGAGGCATGTAATCTCTAGGGGACAAGCAAGGAAATAAAAATATATCTCCACCTTCCGGCCCCGAGCCGCCGCCGCCGCCTTCCCCCCACCCTTGCGCGCCCGCCCGGTCCCCGCCGCCCCGCACCGCCGCCGGTCGCCGCCGCCGCCCCTTCGTCGCCCCTCCTCCTTCCTCTCCCCGGTCTCCCCCAATTCAAGTGTCAATTCCGGCTCAATCTGGCGGAATCGACATAACAAAAAAAAAAAAACGGAAGAGACGGAGGTGGAAACATGCATACGCGTGGTATGCAAGATCATCTTGTGGAGATGACTAGAGGGGAAGATGTTACATGGCCTAGAGTAGAGAGAGCGCTATGCAAAGCGAATTGGCTTGTAGTCCAATGGTTCAAATCACGGTGATCGCATCATTTTCCTGGGATTTTCTCAGGGATTTACCGGCGTTATGCATTCGGTGTTTGCGTACGTGTATTCACAGGAATGAGTGTGTGCGTGTTGTGAGTGTCAGCGTTGTAATGTGTAATTTTTAAAAAAAAGCGCTATGCAAACATGCATACAAATGAGACTACTTGGCTCACGTGCACCAATAGCGATAGCGGCGCACATGCGCATGCATGTAGTAATAGCAACCGTGTGCGCATGCACCGATAACAATAACAAAGCACACCCACATCACAAGTGGCCTTTTTTACGGCCTATGCGGGCTTTTCCTCATTAATAGGTGAAGATTTTTTTGCGGCCAAACTTTACACTCCAAATTTTGAAACTTTGTACTCCAACAATAAAATCTTTGTACTCAACAATAAAAACTTTATACTCTCGGATGTAAAACTTTACACTCCAAATTTTGAAACTTTGTACTCTTAGATGTAAAACTTTGTACTCTTAGATGTAAAACTTTTGTACTTTAGATGTAATTTTTGTCATCATGAAAAATTATATCGAAACATATCCAACATGGATCTAGTTTTATAGATCTCGTTATAATAAACGCGATGGTGCAAAACGAAATTGAAAACAGATATTTGACGAAAAAAGTTATTACATTTTAAAGTTTGGTTAATTAATCCGTTGGTCCTCAGCCCAGCCGGTACGGTTGCTGCCGGCCACTGGCGCTGCCATGCCTCCATACGCCAGCAAACTCCGTATAGGTGGGATTGAAAGGTCAAATGTGGTTGCATGTTAACGAGCTGATGATGTGGTTTCACGGAGAATTAGGCTTGGCTGCGGGAAGGCTGGATTGGGCTGTCAGGCCTGGTCCATGATAGGCTTTTACCATTGGGCGGGCCAAAACTGATGGGCTGGACTACGGATGGAGCGCTCCAATCGAAAAGGCCGAAGACCTCTCGACTCAACGCCGTCGCCGACGGGCACGAACGGCGGGCCGCGCCGGCCGCTTCGTCTCCTGGTTCGGCGGCGGCCGGACCATCGCGCGCGTGGCCGTGAATCCAAGCCGGCCGGCCCTTGTGCGGCGCAATTGCGAGGTATGTGACCTCAAGTCCCTCCGTACTCATCATCCCCTTGCGGTTTCTGTGCAATCGCTTCACCCTGCTATACAAATCCAAGACATCGACTCTGAATTGTACTGTAAGATTTCATTTGGCTGTCGACTAATTCTGCTAGTTTCGTTCTAATGAAAAATATATTTATATAAAATGAAAAATATATTTATATAAAATATCGCTACTTTTGTTATCTTGTTTTGGAGTGTGCTTTAAGGTGTCTGTCATCATACACACACACTTCATGATTCACTAATTCATCATACCTAATCTGATCCCTTTTTTGACTGTGCAATGGCAATGGCAGCAAGCATCCTAGGATGACGTGCCTAGCATATATGTATAGATATATAGTAGAGGAGCTGCGTGGATCAGAGGCGCCATTCCAGTAGACTGGCCCCCAATTTCCTAGTGATTTTACACCAACAGAAGTCGGTGACCATGTGCTGCAGCATGTAGTGCAAACTGAAAAATGCATGGTACAGCATGCTTTCGTATCAGAGGTTCTTGACGCGTGAGTCATTTGTGTTCTGGTTTTCATTCCTTGAATCACTGCCTTACTTGTACTACTGCTGTTGATTGTTGGTCATACAAAGTTGCAGTTTTCAGAGTATTGAATGCTTGTCATTTTTGTTTTGGTGTTATGATCATCTCTGCTTCTCGTTTTGTTTCCCTTGTCTAGACTTTTGGTTCCTTTGATGAATCGTCAGTTCAATGTTAGTCAAGGAGTAGAGTTCTGCATAATCCTGCAGTGCTCATTTTTGGGTGACGTGGCTAGCAGAGACTTGAGAGAGAGAAAAAAAAAAACTGTGACCCACTATTTAAGGTATATATAGACTTCCCAAGTTCACATTCTGGCAAAAGATATACAAGTTCTAGTCAAAAAGAAAAGGTATACAAAACTCAATTTCTCGAAAAAGATATACAGATTATCTCAGAGGTGGAGGGACTGAGAGGGTGCAGGAATCTTGGGCACCGGGGTCACAGAGCACGACCTTAACAAATTCCATGGGGCCATTAGCTTCTAAAAATTCTGTTGGTTCCCATGATCAACGGCAGTCAAAGGACCCTGATGGATTCCACTAGCTCCATCCCTGGAATATCTTGCTATATGATACAAGATCCGTGACCCACATAAATTTGTATTATTTCGTAGACACATCATATGCAATACATACCTATATTTGGAATCTGTGTGCATTTTCAAATATACATCATTATGAGTAGTAATGATGATATAAGGTAATTTCTAATCAACTCATGATATAATACCACATGTAGTTGTTCTAGTTTTCTTGCTAATGCTATGTTATGGCTTATAACTGCATCGTTACACAGTAGTTGTTCACCATTGTGGTGTACATACACTCGAGTAGGTACTTGTCTCTAATGCGCTTTGTCAAGATTCATGACAGAAGACTCTAAACTGGTGGAGTAAGGGCCATGCTGTGAGCTGGAGGAAACTACTTTCTCATCATGTAGCGTTTAGACAAATAAAAGTTCAACATGACATCAGTTTTTTCTGTCTTTTGGGCCTTGGCATACTACCTGGTTCTATCTTTCTGCTTTGCAAAAAAAGGTAACTTGACTAAAATTTTGTCTTACTTTTTGGATCATGGCGTCCTGCCATAGTTCTTAGTTTTGACACTGTCAAGTTAAGTCCACCTGTAGTTTTGAGGCCTTCCTCTTTAGTTGTTACACAATTACAACAATAAGGCAGGTCCCTTGATTTCAGGAAGCACTTAAAGGTGATGTGATACATCCTGCCAACTGTTACATCTCACGCATAATACAGTTTATATATGTTATGTTACCCTAGTCAGTCTGTGCTGCGCAAAGTCCTTGCACAGATTTGCTTCACATGAAGCGTTCAAGTGTAAATATGTAATTGATCATATCAACTCGTTGTACCTTACCTGTTTTGTTCTTCATTCACCTGTCATTAAGATAAAGTCACTCCACTAACTATTCCCTTTACTGGATTTAGACTCTATGCTTGTGTTAGATGTCCTATCAAGCATGCTGAATGCTTTTGTACTTACCTATCCATACTTAGTTTTTTGGTTTATTTTATTGTAGATGCAATTCTCTTTCAACATCAATGCAAGGATTCTGACCTCTGTTTTGGACGTGGTATACCTCGCAGATTTTAGTTTCCTGTAGCTTGGCATCATTTGACCATGGAACCTAACAATTACTTCAAGAAACTAACAGACAGCCATGTTGAAGACTTGAGCCAACTCAGTATGATGAATGATGATTGATGTTGTCGAAATTGAGAAATACCTGGAAGAAGAAGAACAGAACCTTTGATTTTGAATAAGATCAGTGCAAGAGTTTTGGAACCATCACGACGAGACATTCTAATATTCTATATATGTTTCTCCAAACGTGCATGTTCCATTTAATCTCGTACCTAATCCAAGCCGTCACCAAATAATCTATTTCCAATGACATAGGCATCCTAATTTCAGGTGAAGATTGGAGCTGATGGTGAACAAGCAACGAATATACTGCATAATTGCACTTGCACTCATATCAGTGTAAAATGCGCACAGCCAACCTCAAAAACAAAAATCAAGTGCATATGATAAAAGCTGATTAGGTCACAAATAAAGTAGAGAAAGATGTTTACAGCTGTATTATATGGACACTTTTGGTTCAATTGCTGCTTAGAGCCGAAAGAGATCAAAGGACTCCATTCCACTACCCACATAACCCGGGCACTGCTCTCGAGATGTTCTCTAAAGAACAATTATCTTGGCTAATTAAATAATGACTAAATATGTATAGCTCGTTGTGAATTGACAACTCGCTAATTTTATATTTGAGTTTCTAATCATTCCATAGTGTGCACCAAGGAACCAATCGAATTGTATGGTCCAAAATGCTATATCTGTGTTTCTTGACTTAGCAGGTTTACAATGGAAAGCTTTGAAAGGACAAGGGCAACTGTTTCCTGCAAGCTGGTTGATGAAAATATGCTGATTCACAGTACATGGGTACACCACAACGGTGAAAACTCTGTTGCTATCTGTTATATGGTTTGTGCTTCTGAATGATATTTTGTAGTGTTGTTGATAAATTCTTGTATGCATATCTTAATGAGGCAATGTTGATTGGTGTTCACTCTATTCATAATGAAGATTTGGGATTTTTGTACAGATTAATCATACAAAATTGGGCTTAATCCACCCTTATTGAGATTTGTATTTTTTTTTTTTCTGCATACAAGTAGAGTTTCAAGTTCCAAATTTCTGGGGTAATATAGGACAAGATATTATATGTAAGAAAATTACTTTTAAAAAAACTATCATTTTTCATGCAATTTATATTTCTATTATTATTTTAGTGATACATTTATATGAATGTGATGATGAAATGCATAATATTTTTTAATATATATTATGAGTATTTTGTTTGATATCTGAATTTAAAACAAAGCAAAGAAACAAAAATTCGAATCTTTATTCAACGAACAAAAACGACAAATATTGTTTGGTAGATTGGAGCAATACAAATAGTTTGGGGAGTAAATCAGGATGACTTATTTCAGGGGTTAAGCGGACAAAGTGGACTGTTTGCAGTAGTCTTCCTTTGTTAATTAGACATCTGAAGCTAGACATCTGAAGCTCAGCTGCTCTGAAGACTGAAGTTATTTATTTTCTAGAACTTCTTCTCATAAAATGAGTAGGTTATAGCTCCTTGAGTTTTCTGTTGAGAATGCTTCTATTGTTTCTAAAACATGTCAAGCCTGCAAATCTGCATAAAAATTATGTATTAACCTTCTACCTTTATATTGAACGGCAGGTACATATATTTTCTGTGCTCGATTTTATTTATTTGTACTGTATTGTTTTTCAAAGCAACCTCCGAAAAGGGCAAGGAGTTCCTGCAGTTCACTATAGAAAAGAATTGACCCAGTTTATAAGGAAAAAGGGAGGTTGAAAATAGCAATTCACTATACTGTATTCTTGAAGAACTTGTGTTTGCAGTGGCAGATGGGTTCGTCTGTGTTTGACAACATGGTGGACTCAAAGTTTTTCATTGTGTAACCATTTAGAAATGAGCCAGAAATCAGCCGCTATGTTGGAATTCTGTTTCCTTTCTGTGAAAACCCAGTAACCAATGGCCGAATGATGCCAGTTTACCCTGTCTGTATCTCTGTTTGAAATGTAGAAATACTGCCGAGTAGGCAATTTTCTTTGTCTTCCTTGGCCTAGGCATCACCAATTAGACCTATTTTCTCCTATTATTTTCAGAAAAGAAATTTTTGGAGATTATATGCCGACTCACTCTGTGGCTCAGTTCATTGCTCTTCACCGGTTACGGTACGTAGTGCCTTTACTTGTTTATTGTTAATCCATGTCTACCCTGCCCTTAATTGCTTGGGATTAAACAAATGTCCACCTCCTCCAATGATATATTTTTATTTATCTGTTTCACCATCACCTTCTCACATGATAACTACCCTTGTCCTAGGGTGTTGTATTCTCCGTGTCTTTAACCTCTCCATGTGTCCTACACTCCTACCCTACCACCTCCCCGCCCGTCATGCCTAGATTCTCTCCTTGTCAATGTCTCATGTACGTCATCTTCATTCTTACTGTTACTTGCAAGCTAGCTTTTGAATATTTCAGTTTTGTATTCATATTCTCTCCTTTTCCCCTTTCAGTTTGAATTTTGTCATCCTTTGCTTCTCCTTAAGTAAAACTCGCTTTGGCTTTTGGTTTCTGGGATTAAGAAAATTTAGCTACTCCCCAAACAAAAGATGAAGCACATGATTACCAATAGCCACACCATGTCTACAAGGGCCTAAAAAATGGAATATTGTTGGGTGGATGCAGTCACGCGGCAAGTATCTTCGCTCTCCAGTATAGTCCACTGCCTCACGTGATCGCTTGATCGCTTTTGCTTAACAAAATCAAAGATAAACTGTATGCCATATGGAGATGCCTTTCAACGACTGGTCGATTTAATTACCTCTATGCCTAGCATGCACAAGCACCACGCAAAAGAACAGATACATTGACATTTTGCCAACAAACCTGCCAGTGCCATGTGCATCAAGGAACAAACTGGAGCAGGTGAACAAGTTTGGGTCGGTAGATCTGGATCACGATGTGGTGAAAGCCTTGGGAATTGTGCATTGTGCAAATGATTGTACTTTCTAAAAATTAACTCCGCTGTCAGTATTCAGCAAGCATACCTTCCTCACTTCATTCTGCTTCTCACTTGCATGTAAAAATTGTTAGCCTTTCCGTTTGTGCTAGCTTTAAGCATCCCTGCTGCTGCACTTTGATGCTGTGACCTCATAATGTTTTCAAAAATAAAAAATGCTGTGATCTCATGGATTGGTTCATGAGAACTATCATGTACTTATGTGTTTTGAGATTTATCAGTAGTAATAATTTCTAGCATGCTGTACTTTGTCAGGTCCATCCATCAATCAGTGAATGTTGTTCCTCAATCTAGTCAGAGTTTGTAAGTAGCAACTCATTGATCTCGTGGATCAGATTGTTCTACACTTCTACTTCGCCTTTAATCTCTGTATGTGTATGTTATCAGAGCTCAAGGCACTTATCTATGTACATCTGTTCTTTTTTACTGTAAACACTGAGCAGGAGTTTGTACCATAACCTTTTCAGGTAAAACAACCAGGACTGCAACAGAAGTTCTACTTCAATGTAAATCCTCTGCAAGTTCCATTATCTTCTACATGATCGGGATCGGTAATGCTGCAGTGCTTACTCAGAACAGCTCATTTGCCGATGGGAATTTGGAGAGGCAGGAAGGTAGATCTAGATCCGTGTGCCTGCAAAATTTCCTGCCCTTTTGCCAGTATATATATTTGATCTGCTGGATGGCGGCTTCCTCTACATTAACACCAAGTACAAGGGGGCAGTAATTAACAAAGTATTTGACAGTGGAAAGGCAGGATTAGATCTAACCCAGGGCATGTGACAGCAACTCCATTGAGGGGTTTGGATCCAATCCTGCCTGTTTAATCTGCCAAGGAACAGGCTCTGGCATTGGGGGTTTATATAATTGTTACTGCATGGAATGAACTGGTTCTTATTCACTTCTGCCATGTGTTACCACTGGGTCACCAGCTGTGATGTCTCCTTTTATTCTTCTTTTAAACTTTCAACTTTGGAGATTCTTACTATCACAGTTGTTCAATTGTCACCCTGCAATGATTGTAATTACAGTGCAGGGCATACTGGCTGTTTTTTTTTTTTTTTTTTTTGAACATACTGGCTGTTTACCCCATGACTTCAAGCAAAAGCCATATTTGATATGAGTAAACATGCATTGAGTTCTGAAATGATCAAGTGGACTCAAGTGACACATGCATTCAAATTTTAAAATACAATAGAAAGTATATTCTAACATGATGAAAATCACCTGTATCTGCATCCTTGTTCAGCTGAAACATGTTCCCTACTGTTTCAGCAAATTTTAGTTAGTGTATTCTGAATTATTATAACTTCTAACTAAAGCTTTAGGTTATGCTCAAGGTATGTTGCATGGAATGAATGACAGAACTTTTATGACTCTGATGGATGTATCCTTTTTATTTCAAGTTTCAGCTCTTGTGTTCTTCAACTTCAATTGTGACCCTGCAAAGCTCAAAACTGCAACCAAGTCCTTGCTTGCTGTCAAAAAATGCTGCTCTAACTGCATGTTAATTTATCTTATCCCCGTGACACGCAGGCTTTCCATGAAGTTACTTAACTGTCTGCCTGATCTGATGCCGCCGGTGTGGTGTGGTGTGGAGGTTGAGGGCACACTATCTTTTCCTCTGAGCATCAAAGCTGTTGCAGCCATTAAAAAACTCCCCTGCAAAGCAAATTAGACGTTGGTATGATCCCACCCTACCCAAGTTTTTCAAAACCAACCTTCCAATCCTAGCATTAACCTAGCACTTAGCACCAGTAATTACCTAGTTTTAAATAGCCGGCTAAGGGGTTTAGCGGCAGGGCTGTTATTATGGGCTATAGCCGGCTATAGCCGCCATTTAGCGGGCTATAGCTGGCTATAGCCGGCTAAATGTCATAGCTTCTACCCTTCCTGGCAGCTATAGCGGGCTATAGCTCCAGCTATAGCCGGCTATTTAAAACTAGGGTAATTACACTGCACTAGAGTCCACAAAGATGGACAGAGGTGTACTCCCTCCGTCCCAAAATAAATGACGTTTTGGGTTTTCGTGCCACAAGTTTGACTCAATGTGTAGAAAATACTTAGAAGATTTAAATCTCCAAATAAATTTGTTAAAAAAACTAGATGAAAAGATCTTTCCAATGATACTAATTGTGTAATATAAATTTTAATCCTATTTTAATATATAATTACCGGCAGATGTTTCTCCGAAAACGTCGTTTATTTTTAGGACGGAGGGAGTATGCAGTGTGCAGCAGTGACCTTGGATCCTGAGATTCTGCAGGCACAAGCTGCACAGCCTCCATGGCTCCATGACCTCATCAAACTCTTTCACCTCCTCTACTCCTACCCCTCAAAACATAGCCTCCCTATTTAGACCCCCCACTCCACTTTCTTGTTCTTACTGCTATCTTTGTCCTCCCTCTTCCCTGCAACTACTACGAGGCATATAAAAAAAACTTGCACCATCTCCCATGGCCTCTCTTTCTCTCTCTTCGTCTTCTTCCTCTGTTTGTACTAGTCTTGAGACATAAGCAAGACCAAGATTTGGGGGCAATCACAAGTAGTACATTACAATTCTACCGAATTATCGTGTTCTTGGACATATATACTTACAATTTAGTACAAGTGTTAGTATGAGTCTTGGTGTTATGATGAGTAGGAGAAGCAAATGGCGGGCGGTGGCGGCGGCGGCAGCGCCGGTCATGGCGTGTGCGGTGCTGGTGCTGTGCGTGGGCTGTGTCGTCGCCGTGGACGAGCAGGGGGCGGCGTTGCTGGCGTGGAAGGCCACACTGAAGGGCGGTGATGCGCTGGCCGACTGGAAGCCGACCGACGCGTCGCCGTGCCGGTGGGCGGGCGTGACGTGCAACGCGGACGGGGGCGTCACGGAGCTGAGCCTGCAGTACGTCGACCTGTTCGGCGGCGTGCCGGCGAACCTGACCGCCCTGGGCTCCACGCTGACGCGGCTCGTCCTCACCGGCGCGAACCTGACGGGGCCCATCCCGCCGGAGCTCGCCGGCGAGCTGCCGGCGCTGGCACACCTCGATCTCAGCAACAATGCGCTCACGGGGCCAATACCGGCGGAGCTGTGCCGGTCGGGGAGCAAGCTCGAGACGCTGTACCTCAACTCCAACCGCCTGGAGGGCGCCCTGCCGGACGCCATCGGCAACCTCACCTCTCTCCGGGAGTTCATCATCTACGACAACCAGCTCGCCGGCAAGATACCGGCGGCCATCGGCCGGATGTCCAGCCTTGAGGTGCTCCGTGGCGGCGGGAACAAGAACCTCCAGGGCGCGCTCCCTACCGAGATCGGCAATTGCTCCCACCTCACCATGATCGGCCTCGCCGAGACCCCAGCATCACCGGGCCGCTGCCGGCGAGCCTCGGCCGGCTCAAGAACCTCACCACGCTGGCCATTTACACGGCGCTGCTCTCCGGCCCGATACCGCCGGAGCTCGGCCAGTGCACCAGCCTGGAGAACATCTACCTCTACGAGAACGCGCTGTCAGGTCCATCCCGGCGCAGCTCGGCAGGCTCAAGAGGCTCACCAACCTGCTGCTGTGGCAGAACCAGCTCGTCGGCATCATCCCGCCGGAGCTCGGGTCGTGCCCCGGGCTCACCGTCGTCGACCTGTCGCTCAACGGGCTCACCGGCCACATCCCGGCGTCGTTCGGCAACCTGCCGTCGCTGCAGCAGCTGCAGCTTAGCGTGAACAAGCTCTCCGGCACGGTGCCGCCTGAGCTCGCCCGGTGCAGCAACCTCACTGACCTCGAGCTCGACAACAACCAGCTCACCGGCAGCATTCCCGCCGTGCTCGGTGGCCTCCCGTCGCTGCGCATGCTCTACCTCTGGGCCGCCAACCAGCTGACGGGCACGATCCCGCCGGAGCTCGGCCGGTGTGCGAGCCTCGAGGCGCTGGACCTGTCCAACAACGCGCTCACCGGCCCCATCCCGCGGTCCCTCTTTGCGCTGCCACGGCTTTCCAAGCTACTGCTCATCAACAACAACTTGTCCGGCGAGTTGCCGCCGGAGATTGGCAACTGCACGTCCCTTGTCCGGTTCCGAGCGAGCGGCAACCACATCGCCGGCGCGATACCGACCGAGGTCGGCAAGCTTGGGAACCTCAGCTTCCTTGACCTCGGTTCGAACCGGCTGTCCGGCTCTCTGCCAGCAGAGATATCTGGGTGCCGGAATCTCACGTTCGTCGACCTCCACGACAACGCTATCTCCGGCGAGCTCCCACCGGGGCTGTTCCAGGACTTGCTCTCTCTCCAGTACCTCGACCTCTCCTACAACGTCATCGGAGGCACTCTCCCGTCGGACATCGGCATGCTCACCTCGCTGACGAAGCTCATCCTCAGCGGCAACCGGCTGTCAGGGTCGGTACCACCGGAGATTGGTTCCTGCTCCCGGCTCCAGCTCCTCGACGTCGGCGGCAACTCGCTTTCCGGCAAGATTCCGGGGAGCATCGGCAAATTCCGGGGCTGGAGATTGCTCTCAACCTCAGCTGCAACAGCTTCACCGGCACGATCCCGGCAGAGTTCGCCGGGCTTGTCAGGCTCGGCGTGCTCGACGTGTCGCACAACCAGCTGTCCGGTGATCTCCAGACGCTGTCGGCGCTCCAGAACCTCGTGGCGCTCAACGTATCCTTCAACGGCTTCACGGGGCGTTTGCCGGAGACGGCGTTCTTCGCGAAGCTGCCGACGAGCGACGTGGAGGGCAACCCGGCGCTGTGCCTCTCCCGGTGCGCGGCGGGCGACGCCGCGGGCGACCGCGAGCGCGACGCGCGCGCCACGCCGCGCGCGTGGCGATGGCCGTGCTGCTCTCGGCCCTCGTCGCCCTCCTCGTGTCCGCGGCGCTGATCCTCGTCGGGCGGCACCGTCGCGCGGCGCGCTGCGCCGGCGAGGACAAGGACGGCGAGATGTCGCCGCCGTGGAACGTGACGCTGTACCAGAAGGTGGAGATCGGCGTGGCGGACGTGGCGCGCAGCCTGACGCCCGCCAACGTGATCGGCCAGGGGTGGTCCGGGTCGGTGTACCGCGCCAGCCTCCCGTCGAGCGGCGTGACCGTCGCCGTGAAGAAGTTCCGGTCGTGCGACGAGGCGTGCGCCGAGGCGTTCGCGTGCGAGGTCAGCGTGCTGCCCCGGGTGCGCCACCGCAACGTCGTCCGGCTGCTGGGGTGGGCGGCCAACCGCCGCACCCGCCTCCTGTTCTACGACTACCTCCCGAACGGCACCCTCGGCGACCTGCTCCACGGCGGCGGCGGCGGCGTGGTGGAGTGGGAGGTGCGGCTCGCGATCGCCGTCGGCGTGGCGGAGGGCCTCGCGTACCTCCACCACGACTGCGTGCCCGGGATCATCCACCGCGACGTCAAGGCCGAGAACATCCTCCTCGGGGAGCGTTACGAGGCGTGCGTCGCCGACTTCGGCCTCGCCAGGTTCGCCGACGAGGGCGCCAGCTCATCGCCTCCGCCGTTCGCCGGATCCTACGGCTACATCGCTCCAGGTAATTAAGCCGTTGCCTGATGTGAAGTCGTTCGACATTGATGGATTCAATTCACTGACGAGCGAATTCGTTCGCCGGCGTGCAGAGTACGGGTGCATGACGAAGATCACGACGAAGAGCGACGTGTACAGCTTCGGCGTGGTGCTGCTGGAGACGATCACGGGGCGGCGGCCGCTGGACCCGTCGTTCGGGGAGGGGCAGAGCGTGGTGCAGTGGGTGCGCGACCACCTGTGCCGGAAGCGGGAGGCCAAGGAGGTGATCGACGCGAGGCTGCAGGGGCGGCCGGACACGCAGGTCCAGGAGATGCTGCAGGCGCTCGGCATCGCGCTGCTCTGCGCCAGCCCGCGGCCCGAGGACCGGCCGATGATGAAGGACGTGGCGGCGCTGCTACGAGGCATCCGACACGACGACGGCGGCGGCATCGACGCGCGGAAAGCCGGAGCTGGAGGAGGAGGAGGAGCGGAGGCCGAGG
Organism: Hyparrhenia diplandra; assembly: GCA_015847255.1. Taxonomy (NCBI): domain Eukaryota; kingdom Viridiplantae; phylum Streptophyta; class Magnoliopsida; order Poales; family Poaceae; genus Hyparrhenia; species Hyparrhenia diplandra. The sequence continues at coordinate 100,266 of JADLZK010010481.1, read as the reverse complement.
CCAGGAAGTGGGCCGACCCGAAGCAGCCCATTTCACCGACCAAATTGATGGCCCTCGCGCAACCGGCCCAGGCCCAGGCCCGGGTAAGTTCAGGGTCTCAAAGCCTGCTCAACAACAGGGAGTGAAGACTGGATGGGCCCACTACTACTGGGTGGTGTAGCTTTTGGGGGACCCGTGAGCAGAGATGGATCATAGTAGGAGTGTGAGTGTCTGCGTTGTACTGTGTAATTCTCAAAAAAAAAAAAAGAGTGTGTTATTGTTGGAAACGAGAAAGTAGAGGGGGGTGCGTCGTTTTGCTAGGTGCAACCTTGTGATGTGGGTACAAAATGGAATCTTTTAGGGAATTTGCTAGTGATGATGATGATAGGGGATGGATGGATCCATAGAGGGGTCATGAAAGGCTAATAATGTTTTGTACCATAATTCCGGCATAGTGCAATGGAGGCTAGTAAATTGTTATATGATTGATGATAATAATGCATATGTGGTCAATGAATATGTTTGCAAAAGGGAGCACATGACCCCTGTATCCCTGTCGTCTCTGTTCTTTTTTCTTTAGCTCCTACCGGTGGTTCGCGCGTGATTTGTGCTCTGTTAGTTATTGGATTTTTTTTTTTTTTGACAAAGTGAGTTGTTGGATTGATTTTTTACTAATACTAATATATTGGGACCTACATTTTGAATGTGAAAAAATTAGTGGGTAATGCTCTTTTAGCTTGCAACATGGGGGCAAAGTCAATTTTTGAAGCCACTTGGGAATGAAGATGTTTTTTCAAGTATCATTTCTATAAGATAACCACCAAACTTAGCCGCCACCAAGGGCTCCAATAGCACCCACCGTTGTCGTCTAGGACTCCTTGAAGCCGCCTCCTATGGCCTCCTCATTATTCCTCTCCGGCAAAGCCGTTCATGGCACTTAGGAGATTGGACACATCCACTGTTTACATGTAACCTTTTAGGTTTAGTTTCCTTAGGTATAGCGAAATCACTGTGGATGTTTGGCAGGGAACTTATTATTACCCGTATTGAATTTCATGCTGACCATGACAAGATCACTGTTGTGGGCGGTAATATCATTGCCAATGTCCACAAGACAGAAACTAGGCTTCCAACTTGACGGATGACGGGAGTTGGAGGTGCCCAATTGTAGGTTGTATTGTTCAACCGTTGATGTTCTATGATTGACGATATCAATGCATATGTGGTCAATGAATATGTTTGCAAAAGGGAGCACACGAACCGTCTTGTTTCTTTTGTCCATACCGGTGGTTCACGCGTGATTTGTGCCCTTTAATTATCCGTTTTAGCTTTTAGACTTAATTGTGCGGATTTGAATTTGAGCAAATTAATGGCTAGTGCTCTTTAGCCTTCAGCATGGGGCACAATCAATGCTCAACCTACGTAAGTACTTGGGAAAGAAGATGAGGAAAGTCTTCGTGGGTGTTTTCTAAATCCAATTTATCAAAAAAAAAATTGAAAGGGCCACCTCGCCCAGCCTTCTTTGGAGGGCATTATAGGAGCAAGTTATTGAACCCTGACCGGCCAGCTCCCACCCTTGGGGCTTAACTGCTTGCTCTATGAGCATGATAAGACATAATATGATCAGAACAAAAGGAATTTGAATTTCCACCAAACGTTGAAATTTGCATCTTTTTTATAAATTACTAAGAAACTTAGCTGCTACCTAGGGCCAGTTGCCTATTCCTTACACGTGCCTCTCACCTTTCTCTCTATTGAGGTACATGGAACTTGAAGGACGACATTTCAGGTTTTTTCATGCATAATTTAGGAAATGTAACATTTAAAGTTATAATGTAATTCTTCCTTATACTTAAGAAAGGGATAAAGGAGAACACTAAACTTTCAAAGAAGTAATACTTTTTTTTTTAGAAGAACAAAGAGAAAGAACTTTGCCCCCTAGATCATATATTTTTAGAAGAACAAAGAGAAAGAACTTTCGAGGAATAAAGGAGAACACTAAACTTTCCTCATACTTGTTTTTTAGGGGATTCTTTGTTTTATTAAAAAAAGTTTTTAAATGTTTACACAAGCCGACGGGCCTATGGGATTTCAGGTTTTAAAGCTTGGACCTTGGAGCTTGCCATTCTGTGGTTCGATGAGTGGTGCCAAAATGCACTCAGCAGGGCCCAGCACAGACGGCGCGAAGGCCCTTTTAATCCAATATACAAAGCCCAAGTTTGCCTTTTGGCAAAACTAGGCCCAACAGAGCACGAATGTCGTATTTTTGTCGATTTTTTTTTTCGAAAGCGTCATTAGACGTGCTGCATTAAGGGAAAACGGTAGGTTGTCCTGAGCCTAAAAACCAATTGTGCGACTAAGAGACCGAAGAGCCCCAACCTAGAAGCGCTACTGAAATTAAAGGCACAGATAAAGTTTCTGCCGAAATTCTGAAACTTTGCACCAAATTAACTCATCCTCCCCAATTAAGCCACAAACAACAAACAAGACAAAACACAATGAACAAACTGTTAGATCTCACAAGTCACAACGGCATCATATTCACATGGAGAGATTAAAAAAACCCAAAAAATCGAAAGCTTTCATTTTTCTACTAATATAGCAAAATCAACCTCTACTAATATGTGTGCTTGAGAGTGTGAGCATGTACAAAACACACGTACAACACCCATTCCGTTCCGTTCCGTTCCTAAACTAGGCACACGCTACGGGCACCGTGCGTTCCTGCCAGGCCCACCGTAATAGAAGTAGGTGCCCCAGGCGCCGCCGCTGCCGCCGGCGATGTCATAGCACCCAGGTCGGTCAGCGAGCATCCGGAGCCCCGCCGCCGGTACGAGGCTATTATCCCAGTCAACAACCTGAACGTTCCGAAAATACGCGGCGCGCGCGTACCCTTCGTCGGGGAACCTGCCGGACCCCATCTGCGTGGGCGTGTGCGGCGCGCCGGCGGGCCGCGCGTTCACGACCTCGCCGCCGAACTGCACCATGTCGGCGCGGGTGCCCAGGTGCGTGAACAGCGCCGAGGGCCAGTAGCCGACGAGCGAGTTGCGGCTGCTGCTGGGACGTCCCGATGATCCGTCGCCGAGCTGCAGCCACCAGTGGCCACGGCGTGGGTCTTTCCAGATGAGCAGCGTGATGTCGAACTGGCGGCCGGCGTAGGTGGAGATGGGCGAGATGGCCGCTCCGATCGCCACGCGGTTGCTTGTCTGCACGAACCCTGAACAGTGGAGGTTGTAGCAACCCGTCTCACGGTACGCGTCGTCCTGCATTGGATTGCATTGCAGAAGATGATGGATCGTCGGAGTTGGAGAAGATGGCCGGGAATGGATGGATGGATGGGGCTTACTGTCCAGTAGGTGAAGAACCTGGGGCTGTTGTCGCCGTAGAGCTGAGGGCTGACCTGCCAGCCGGCCTCGATGGTGTTGAGGTCGTTGTTGGCGAAGGCGCCCGAGATGACCCAGATCTGGGATAGGCTGAACTCTGCCGGCGACGACACCTGCGCCGGCCACACGTTCAGGCTCGCCTTGGCGCCGTACAACTCACCGCCGGTCACGTATCCCACCGCGTGCTGCAAACACAGTGACGTGTGCACTGTTACCGATGATGCAGTAGTTCTAGTCGACAGCATGTGCATGCACCTGTGCCGCTGCCGGATCGATCGATTAGCAATTATTGGTGTGCTAGCTAATTTCTTGCACGGCTAGTTGCTAATGGTAAATTATTGGAGTGGTGCGGTGGCGGCCGGCGACCGTACATACGTCACTACGGCGGTGACGACGGTGACTGATTGAGACTGACCTCGTGGCCACCGCCGGTGGAGTCGCGCCGCGCGGAGCCGGAGCCGGGGCCGAAGCCACCGCCACGGTCCTTCATCCCGAAGCGGCGGCCGGTGGCGGAAGCAGAGGTGGTGGCCCTGAGCACGTCGTCCTCCGTGGTCCGTCGCACCGGCACCGTCCCCTCCGGACACGACTCGCCGGAGCGCCGCCACACCTGCGGCAACGGGTCGTCGTCGCCGCCTCGAACATCAGCGGCGTCGGGGAAACGGACAGTGCTGCTCCCCGGCCTCTCCGCAGGCTCGCTCTGCACGTACGTGTGCAGCAGAGGCATGGCACATTTCAGACAGAGAAGAGATGGTGATGGCGAACTGCATGCTCGGCATTGCTCATGCGTCGTCGTCGCCGGCCTTACCTACCTCTGGCTTGTGACCCCTCAGCTTTGGGTGGTCGAACGCCGGCTGCAGGTGCGCCGGCACGCAGTCGATGACGTCGCCGTCGGGACTCTGCAAAAAGCACAAGCCAGCCAGATCGGTCACTCAGTGAGTCTATTCTGTGATCACAGCGTTTGGAGTCGCCGGGACAAGGAACGAATGCGTGCCTGGATGGTCTTGACGGACGCGTCCTTGAGCCTGGCAACTTTGGCCATAATGCTCCGGAACACGCGGTGTTGCTCCTCCGAGCTGAACGCCACCCGCGTCGTCCGCGTGGCATTGCCGGTGATGCCTAGCTTCACGGAAGAAGATGGCGAGGCGAGGAAGGAGACGAGGAGGAGGAGGAGGAAGGGAAGAGAGCAGGAGGCAATGATTGGGCGACGGAAGCAGCAGAAGTAAGAAGCCATCCGGGGGCATGGGAGTGGATGTGGATCTCTCTTTTGGAGGCGCCTGCGACCTGGCCTGAGTTTTGTATTAGGGTGGATCGGACTCAGAGGTAGGAAATGGCGGCTTGTGATCCTGCGGCGGCGGCGGCTTGTGGGTTGCGGCTCTTCTAGAGCTGTTTCCAGTGACTGCGCACACCACACCGACGTGCTTGTCTCGTTGCTCTGCAGCTCCCTCCCTTAGTTTGTTGTTTCTTCAGCACGAGACGAGGCCAACCAACCTGAAGAAGCTCACTCAACCAAAGTTAAATACACGGGCGTTGCTCAGGTACTCCAAATTACCTGTTAGGAGGTAAAATCTCCATTGAATCTGGACCATTGATTTTATTTTAATTTAACAAATTACTAAATGAATTAACAATTATAATAAAACAAAAAATAAACCCCCCGCAACCCCTTTTTCACGGGAGGATAATTCCCACACATGCAGACCCCACGCCACCGAAGCCAGGAAGATGGCTCCTCTCCGCCGCCCGGCGTAAAGGCCCGTTACTTCCCGCATGCAGAGCCGCCGCCGCCGCGCGGTTCACGGGAATTTTTCCCGCATGCAGAGGGAGAGGTACTCCACGGGAGATTAGAGCTGGATCCCGTCCCTCCTCGCGCGGTGCCGCCCGTTCCGGCCTCCTCAGATTCGAACCAGGTGTGCACGTCTTCTTCCCCTTGAATCCCCAAGCTAATCCAGCTCGAGTCCAAGCCGCGCGAGGGACCAGTTTTCAAATTTCTCCCTCAAATCTCTAAGGGCCCGTTTGGAAGTAGGAATTGGGCTGCTAGAATTGGCTTTGGTATTTGACGGGCTCAAATTCCAGCGTTTGGGTGCTCTTAGAATTGGCCCTCGAGACATTGATGGCCAATATCGGAGATCCATCCCCGACGCCAAAAATATCTCTCCTCCAATTCGGCGGTCTCCCGCGGTATTGGCCGGAATTGGGTTTCCTTCCCCGCCCGACACCCCGCCCGCTAGCGTACCCCTTCGTGGAAGTCGCGAGAAGGGGATCCGCGACGCCGAGACTACGACGACCGAGATGGCGATGGCGGACGACGGAGATGGCGATGGCGGACGCGACGGGGCCGACCTCCACCGCGCCGCCCGCCGACGCCCCTCCTCAAGCTCCGGCATCCCCTTCCCCCATCCCCCGACGTCCCCTTCCCCATCCTCCTCCGTCCCCTCCCCAACCCTAAGCTCCAGCCCGGCGATTGGGATGGCGATGGGGGAGGCCACGGAGGGCGACCCCCCACCGCGGCCTCGCGTCCTCTCCCCTCCTCAACCTCCGCCCTCTTCCCCAACCTCCGGCATCCCCTCCCCAACCTCCATCGTTCTTCCTCGGCTAGCTGCAGTATATTTTGCGATTTGATATGCTATTGTTTCTTGATTTTTTTTTTTCTCATGTCATGCTCTTTTAAAATCATGTGTGTGTCTATGTGCATTGTAGCTACACTATGTCGATTCTTGAGTTGGTTTCCTTCATTAATGAAGAAAACAAAAGGAGAAAAGAGGAGAAGGATTATTTTGACGAAACTATACTTGTGAGGTGCGCTTGTTCTTGGGCTTGCATATCTTAGTTCGCAGCGGATGCCAAGGAATTTAGGGTGCTTTAATGATGATGAGGAGAGGCATACTCTTAGGAAATATTTGCTTTGAAGTCATTGTATGATGGTTCTGGGTTACATGCTATGATTCACTACGTTTAACTAAAAGAAACTTTCATGACTTGTGCAACATATTGCGTGAAAAGGTGTGGTCTTGGTGAGAGTGTTTATGTTTCTACGGGAAGAAAAGGTTGCTATGTTCTTACTTGATAGTTGGGCATGGTCTAAAAATGAGATTGTTGCGCACTTATAATCGCTCTTTAGAGACTATCAAGAGACACTTTGGTGATGTGTTATCGGCTATTCTATCTTTAAGTGGGGAGTTCATTAAGCTTCCTGATCCTTCCATTCACCCACCTGATGATTACAAGTGGAAGTGGTTCGGCAATGCTCTTGGTGCATTAGATGGGTGTCATGTTGATGTGTGTGTTGATCCGGCGACTAAGGGAGGTACGAAAACGAAAAGCAATACATCTCCACTAATATGCTAGGTGTGGTTGATTTGAACATGAAATTTCAGTATGTTTTGCACAGGTGGGAGGGTTCGCATCCGATTCAAGAGTTTTTCGCGTGATGCAATGAGTCGCCAAGATGCATTTGTTGTACCTCGAGGGTATGACCTTTTCACCGGCATTTTATTTCTTTGTTTTGTTATTATCTAACTTAGTTTCTTTCTAATAGGAAAATATTATTTAGTTGATGCCGGTTATACCAATGGTCCTCGATTTCTAGCTCCATTCAGAGCCACTAGGTACCACTTAAAAGAGTGGGTTTCAAGTCAACAACAGCCTAAATCTTCAAAAGAGTTATATAATTTGCGTCATTCTCGTGCTAGAAATGTTGTGGAAAGAACTTTTTTGGGTTGTGGAAAAAAAAAAAAATGGCAATCTTATGTTCTCAAAGTTTCTTTGATATAAAAATGCAGGTAACTACAAATATGTACCTATGGGCAATCTTGCGTTCTCAATTGCAAGTGCTAACTACAAATTAATACCATTGCAGATCCGAATTATAAATGCTTGTTGTGTGTTACACAACTTTACAAGAGATAGACAAACATCACATGGATGATTTGTTGCTACCTAAGTCGATGCTGAAATAGCAGCTGAGAAATTGAGCCAGATGATGATATCTTAATTACAAGTGTTGAAGTTACTCCCTGAATGGAACGACTTTAGGGACCAGCTAGCTAATGACATGTTTTGCCGAGTACCTAGTTAGGCATGGTGAACTAGAGATGGAGTAGGTTGCGTGGGTTAGCATGTGTATATTATATATATATATATATATATATATATATATATATATATATATATATATATATATATATATATATATATATATATATATATATATATATATATATATATATATATATATATATATATATTTGGGCTGATGGTGCATTTTGTGATAGCTAGCTGCTGGTGCATTTTGTGATAGCTAGCTGCTGGTGCATTTTGTGATATTTTGTAAATGCATCGCCCTAACTCAAGGCTTTTGTTATCTAGTACATGGCTGCAGCAAAGGCAACAAAGAGAGTTTACCTCACATGGGACAGATGAGATGGACACTTTGCATTGTTGGTCTGTTCTTGTCGAGCATCACAACAATGGTGACCATGCCCAAAATGGATGGAAGCCACATGTCTACAATGCTTTGCTATCAAGAATGTAATGCGTGAGAAGTGTAATGTGGAGATCACAAAAGATAACATATCATCTAGGATCAAAACTTTTGACAAGCATTATGAGGTCATTAGTAAGATATTGTCACGGAGTGGTTTTGGTTGGGATTGGGAAAATAATCAGCTCTCAATGGATAGTGAGGATGTGTGGTCTAGATATGTGGCGGTAAGTCACTTACAGATTGGTTTACATTTGCATCCCGGATGTTTTATTACTTTTATAATGAGGCAAGTCACTTGTATATGTGTTTTTTGTTTGTGCAGGTAACAAAGGCAACAAAATTGTTACAAGAACAAGGTGGTGAAGAATTGGGATGCAATCGGTGCAATTTATTCAACCGATCATGCAAATGGTGATGGTGCCCGACAGAGCCGAGAGTGCACAAGTTTCACCAACAAGCTATTGAAGAAACCCAAGATGTACCCCCAAAAAGGCAAAATAACCGGTGAAGCAATTCTTTGCATGTTGGGAGATATGAGGACTTCGTTTCAAGATGCTTTAAAATCCACGAGCCTTTACCATTGCCTCGGGTTACTAGTCCCGCTTGAAATCCTTGCCGCACTTGAGGAAATACCGATTTGGCTAGATCTGAACTTTTGCGTCCCTATGGGAAACCGATTGTTAATGAGCGTTTATTCCAAGTGCTTGTAGAGTTGCCTATGGGCTTCAGGGAAGGAATGGCTCCTTATGTTGGATTAGATGTTGAATTAGAGGAGGAATGGTAGGTAGCGTGCACGCTTGTTTGTTATGTAATACAACACTTTAGAACCTTTTAATATTAATTAAGTGTTGTGCTATATTTTTGGTACTTGTAAGAGACATGGAATTTTTATCATCAAGTATTGGCTATATAATGGATCGGTGTGTGGTTTCATCAATCCATTTTGTCTCACAAAAGAATTATTTCTAATTTTTATATTACTTTATTGCCGTTTGTAATATTTTTCTAAATAGTATGTTTTTTTATTTCCTACAAATATATAATCAGTCAAATATATGTGCAAGTCATGAAACACATTGTACTCTCTAAAATGCACAATTCAGCATATTGTACATCCAAACGGGAATTGGAATTGGTTGTTTTCCTACAATTCTAGCAATCGGCTAATTGCACATCCAAACACCGGCATTGGTATTCCGTGCCATTTCCAATTCCCCAGGACTTTGGTATTCCGGGCCAATTCAATTCCTCGGCCTGAATATCTACATCCAAACACAGCCTAAACAAAATCTCCGTTAAATCGGGGACATGTTCTTTGAACCGTTACCGAAGAAGCCGCCATCACGAGCCATTCCACGGGTTTCCCTACGCCCAGCGATTGCAAGGCAGCCACCGTGGAGAGCAATGCGACCGCACCACCATCCACCAACCGCCACCTCCGCCCTCGAGTCCAAGCCGGCCACCGTGGAGCACCGCGACCGCACCACCATCCACAAAGGTCGCATTCACCTTGTGAGCGGCGGCGTCGCCAGACACAGCAGGTCATCGCCGTAGAAGGAACCGAAGTTATCCTCCAGCGGGCACCTCCGTGTCACACCGCATCGTATGTGCTCCACTCCCTACTCCCTTACTAGGTCACCCTTACTTGCTGATCTTGTTTTTTTTCGAAAGCGTACCCATTGGCACGTGCTTCATTAAGGGAAAATAGAGTTTTTACACGTCGCACACTTTAGCCAAAACAATTGGCCGAGGTGCACGAAGACACACATACAAGAATCACCGGCTAAAAACGGTGGTGCATTACGCTTGTACTAAAAGTTAAACTAATGTGCGCGGAAGCCGAGGGCAAAGCGACCGCGGCTACAGCTCGAATCGAAATCTCCCCAGTGGCGGCAAAGCATCGGCCGCATCAAGGGGAAGATCTCTCGCGATACGCCGCTTGCCTAAGAAGTCGCTTCACGAAAGTGCTCCCGAGCTTACCCCGTGGCTGGGGGCGGCGCCCGCCTACCCGCATCCCTCCAGCCTTGTTGAGCATCTCCAGCAACGCCGCCCGCTCCCGTTGCGCCGAGGAGGGTCGTGCTTTGCTGCTTCTCAAGACGGAGACGAGCACGCCGTGCTTTCCACCTTCGAGGGACCTTGGACGAAGCGGAGGGTGGTCAGTCCGTCGAGGACAAAGCTCATCGAGCGGAGGGTGATCGACGCAATGAAGTCCCGGACGGAGCGGCGGTGATGCAAGCTAGCGTACTCCCCGAACCGATCCCCCGTAGGCGACTGGTCCGGCAGGTAGTTGGGTCTCCCCGCCCGGGAACTCCCCGACCATCCCGCCGACCGACGCCGAGGGAAGGATGTTCGCGCCCACATTCTCCTCGCCGGACGACGGCTCAAGATCTCTGGCAGGTCGCGGAACCTTGCGCGCGCCAGTGAAGGGGTCCCTGGCAGCGCCGCGTGCACGGGCGCTTTGGCCCACTTGTTGGATCGACATGTCGCGCCGCTTCTCCGCCGGGTTCGCGGAAGGCGCTTTGGGTACACCGGCCGCCGCGGGCGTGGTACCTACCGCCGCCGACGACCGCTCGCCGCTATAAGTAGGGCCTTGGAAGGCCCCCGCGCTGTCAAAGTCGGGCGAAATCGATGACGACGGGAACCGAGCCGCCACCGACACACTCCGCTACCGTGGACGCGGACGCGGCCGGGCGAATGGTGTACCCCCAATAATCTCGCGCCACGCATTACCCACCGGCAACCCACCAAGGGCTCTTCTCCCGCACCCGACGCCGAGGGGCAGGGTCGATTGACGCCGGCGACGCCGGGTAGGTCCGGCCATCCCCCGGATCCACGTAAGCCTCCGCCCTCGCTGGGCGTAGCGCGACTACGCGCAGGCGAAGGAAGCTCGAACCGCCAGCAAAGGTGGCACCGGTCCGACGTGGCACGACCAAGGGAGGCCACGAAGCTCGCTTCATCGGGTCCACCGAGGGAGGTCAACGAGGCCACAGCGCCCCCAAAGGCGAGCGGATCCGTAGGAGGTGTCAAGTCAGCAGTAATAGCGGTCATGGCGACGCTGGCCGACGCCATGGGCCCACGGACCGAAGTCGACAAAGATCCGGTGGAGGCCACACAAATCCTCCACCGTGGTGCCCACGCAAAACCGATCAAGAGAAGGGGGCGGGTCGACCGGGCGGCGGGTGGGTCGGGCCGGCCAGACGGGGCGAACCTCCGCGGGGCGTTGAGAAGTCGTGGAAGGGGGCGGGCCGGGCGAGCCGCGTCCCACGCCCCGCCCGGTGCGCCGCGGGGCCGGCGGACCCACGCCTCCGCAGCCGGAGGCAACGCGATTCCAGACGCAAGCCGCGATGTGGTCTTCTCCGCCGGCGCTTGAAGCACAACCCTTGAGGTAAGCCGACATGGCGGCGACGGCGCCGAGACGGGTCGGTAGAGCGTGACGCCGCGGGGCGCGCCCAAGGTGGGTGGAGGACGCTACGCTACCCGCCAAAAGATCCGCAAGGTAGCCCTACGGCCGCCCCGCGTGACAAGCAGGGCGTAGGCGGCCCGGTCCGAGGTGTGGTGCCGAGACGCCGCCCCGGCGCCGAAGGAACGGCGTGACCACCGCGCAAGTCCGCGGGAGCACCACGGGGGCCGCCGCGGATGGCGCCCGACCGGGCCCGAAAAGCGGGGTTGGTGTGCCGCCGTCGGCGGCGACAATTAAGGTGGCGGGACCGTACCGACTCGCCGCGGGCGGAGTCAATAGCACGCGGTGCGCCGCACCCGCCACGGACAGCCGCAGCTAGCCGAAGTTGGAGATGTCCGTTGGGCTTCGACGGCGACGACGGCGCCGCCGGGCCGCGAGGGTCCACGCCGGTGCTCGGCACCGGGCGGTAGCCCACCCCACTCCCATTGTCGGGTGACTCAACCGGGTCTGTCCCGCGAGGTCCGCGACAACCCGGAGCGCTCCCGGCGAAGAGGGATGGAGAGGCGCGCCGCACGACGGTAGGGGCCTCGGTTCGACGAAGTCATCCTCATTGTCCGAAAAGGTCGGAGAACGAGGCATCTACCCACCGCGATCCCCTTTGTCTCCCAAATGGGAGGGAGGGGAGGGGCGCATCCACGGTGGGGGCGGGGACGACCCCGCCGCAATCGAGCCACCGGGGCAAAGAAGAGGTGACGAAGGCGGTGATGAAGACGGGCGGAGGGGCGCACGAAGCATGACTTCCGCACCAACCACCAACATCGCCGAAAGCGGCGGCGCGCAGCGTGGAGGCGACGCGTGTGGAGGGGTTAGAGTCATCCTCAATCTCGCCCCCCTCAACATCCGCGACGGCGCAGACGCGGGCACCACGGGCGCCGAGAACCGTGATCGACCGCCACATCGGAGGCCGCACTGCGGATCGCCAAGCCCGCGACGGACGGAGGAGCCGTTGTCGACGCGGAGGGGCGGAGGTCGGCGGCGTCAAGGCCCGGAGGGGCGCTTGACCGGGCCAAGAAGCGGGAGTTCGCCCCGCAGGCCCGCGCGCCAGAGTGCGGAAGTCGGGCGCGATGGAGCTGGGTCCAAACCGGGAGCACGGCTCGAACGACGGATGCAGGGGTGCAGTGCCGCTGCGGGACCCAGGCTCCGCTCCCTCCTCCCGGGCGCCATGGGCCGGGATGCGCGCTTGGTCAGCCGCGCGGGCGTAGGCGAGGTTGCAAAGCAGGCCGGCGCGCTCTTGACCGACACCGGCGGCCGCGGGGAAGGGATGCGACATAGCGCCCACCGGGCGCGCTCCCAGAGGGCGGCGCATGGCGGCCGGGCGTGACGCTGCCGAAGGCCCGGCCGACCTTAACAAAGTCCGCACCGCCGGCCCGGCGTCTCAGAAGCGGCAAAGAAGAATGGACGGGGCACCCGCCGACCGAGGCGTGGCGGGGCGCCTCCCCCACCGGCGCGCATCGTAGCGGCTGCCGCCGCCGCCGCGCATCTGAGGTCGGGGCGCGCTGGTACGGCCTGGGAGGCTTCGGTCCCGGGCCATCCACCTCCACGGGAAGGGGGCAGCGAGGAGGCGCGGCGCTTCGTCCGCATCTGCCCGGCGTGGCGACAGCGGCGGCGGCGACACTCTCTGTCGGCCAGCTGCCGGGGGAAGTGCGACGGGAGGTGAGAAAGTGAGCGAGGGAACTGGAGAGGGGTGGATCTGGGCCAGGAGCAAGCGGGAGGGGTGGGCGGCGGCTGCCGGCGCCGGACCAGCAGCGCGCGCCGCCGGCGGCAGTGTGGGGGGCCAGGAGGGAGCGGACCCAACGGTCGGGAGGGACCACAGTTACAGAGCCTACTGCTGATCTTGTTATTTTGTTCGAGATTTTCAGATGGTTTCACATAGCATTTCGCAACTTGTGTAGTAGATTAGTAGTTGTATTTGCTTTGCATTTTACTGTACATTCAAAATTTGTTTTCTAGGATTTTCTTCAGTGTAAATTTCTGAACTGAACATATGAAAGGGTATGTGGTTGTTAACTGTTCTGAAGTGCCAGTCAGAAATCATAAAAAAACAAAGCAGTTTTGAGATGTTACTTGTTTCGTCTTTGTCTTACTTTACTAGAGTGTCACAGCAAAGTGTGTTAGCAAATTCTATTGATCTGCTTGTGAAACAATGTGTTCTTTCAGACATGAAAGTAATTCTTAATTCTTATTTGGTGTGACTGTAACAATCAGAAATTGTGGAATGCCTGTAACAATCAGAATTGTGGATGAGAATTGAGGGTCAATCCATAGGTAGTAGGAAGTGTTATATTTCTCTATGAGTTTGGTAGGGCCAGTTATATTTTAATAGAGATTAGAAACTATGCATTCACAAAATAAGCAGTTCACATTCTGCTGGGAAACCATGCCTTCAATTCCAGCCATCGTTACATGTGCCTGGTGTCATGCCTACTTATATTCGAATGTCCTTTGGTAGCACATTCTTCCATTTTCATTTTATCTGAATTTTTTTCTGATCTGGAGCATTTACTCTAGATCTGGCTGTACAACAGCTCAGGGAAGAGGAGCAGAAATTTGAAAACTCCAATTCCAGCTGCTCATGTCATTTAATATTTGTGCCTTGTTCAATTAAGTTTAGTGCTGCACTACCTACTCCCATTAGGCTGTGTTTAGATGCTGAAACTGGAAATACAAACTCACTATTCATCTATCACATCAAATCTTTTGCCTCATATACGGAACACTAAATATAGATAAATAAAAAAAAAACTAATTACATAGTTTTGATGTACATTCTTGAGAGGATTCTTTTAAGCCTAGTTGCGTCATGATAGGATAATATTTACCACAAACAAACGAAACGTCTTACTGATTACTTTTTGATTCGAAACGAGTACTTTTCTCACCAACTAAACACAGCCTAGGTCACCTTACTGAATGAATGTTGGCATTTCAGATTGTTGAAGTTGGTGAACTGTGGGCCTTACCTGCTACTATAAAATGGTAATTTTCTATTGCATTGTTTTTTCATATATAAGGTTTGAGTGGAACAATTTTATTTTGATGCTTTTCCTCTTTTATATGATTGACAACCAGGTTCAAACCGTTTGTATGCCGGGGAAATTTGCAGCACTGTGCAGGAAGTTGACAATAGAGCAAAAGCGTATTGTTAGAAAAATAAGATTAGGCGGCCTGCTTAGTATACCGTCTATGCCTATTCAACGCATGCTAGTGGAGTCTCTCGCTGAAAATTTCAATGAAATTGATAGGAGTTTCAATTTACGTGGCCATGTGATTCCTATGTCCACTTGGGATATGTACTGTATCTTAGGTTTATTAGACGAAGGAGAGAAGATTGAAATTAGTAGAAAACAAGCGGACCCTACATTGTTTAACCTTTATAAAGAAAAGGGTGATACAGCCATTACTTTCAAATACATGGAGGAAAGGATACCAAGGGAGGCCGATGAGGTTCACTTTACTAGACTTTTCGTGCTCTATGCAATTGGTACAATTTTAGCCCCTACCTCTAAGGAATATGTTGGTAGCAACTACCTGCACCTTGTGGCTGATGTATCGAAAATCAAGGGCCTTAATTGGGCTAGTTTTACACTAGACCATTTGTCGGAGCATCTGGCTATGTTCAAGAAGAGTAGAAGAACTGGACTTGCTGGAAATTTGGCATTCCTCCAGGTGATTTTTTAAAAATAGTTTAACGGCTGTTTGTGCTTGCATAATAAGGTAATTTTTTCATAATGTGTTCAGGTTTGGTACTTTGAACACTTTCGGGCAACTGGTGATTGCTTTGACTATGACTTGCATGAACATCCGTTAATAAAAATTGGCATGAAGCTAAAGTTATAAAGTGGGCGCGCCTCGAAGGCATAAAGAAATTTGGAGCTGAAAAGGTAGATTCAGACTGTTATTATTCTTTATATGTCCATTGAAGTGATGCATTGGATTTTTTGGCACATTGCAGGTAGTCATTGAGCTAGATTCGAATGAGTCTAAAGTGCACACTGCTAATAATAACTTTGATCAAAGGGAGGACGGAGATTATGAGGTAATTGTTCTTTTCACTGTTTGTATCCGGATAAAATTGTACATCTTGATGAGTTATACAGCTTCTATGTTTATGATTTCTTTACATGAAATCATTTAGTGTTCGAAATGATGTCTAAAGTTGTCATTTTAAAAATTTGAAATTTCAAATGTTCACAATTTAAAAGGTGATTAAAATAATAACTTGATGTCCACACAAATTAATTGTATCCATAATATGCCTTACAAATTTTAAATTCAAATTCCTTATGATTACCTTTTTTAGATTTAAATTTCAAAATTTAAAACGTAGTTTTGTGTATTAAGATAATTTCAAATCAAAAACTTATCAATTACAAAGTTTCATAACTTCTCGGGATATACACCTTTTATTTTGGTCATTTCTCCATCCGACATAGTAGTAGTAACATTGTTCACAAATCTTAGATATCTCACTTCTAGTTTATAAACTAAAAAGAGAGATATCAAAATATTGTGAAAAGTGTTAATATCATTTTGTCATTTCAAAAGATAACCAAAACAAAAAAATTGTACATCTTGATGAGTTCTACAAAATTTATGTTCATGGCTACTTCAAATTTAAATCATATGATGTTTCAAATTATTGTTTCAAGTTGACATTTTTTTAAATTCAAATTTAGAAATGTTCATGACAGAATATGAGTACAATATTATTAATAAAACACCATAATACCTCGATAGACCATGATTTTAGAGAAAAATAGAAAAAAAACCATCACATTTGAAGTTAGTAATGAAAGTGAGAAAGCCTAGGTATAAATTTTAGCTACAAATTAAAAAAATAAATAAATGTTCTTCAACAGTTTCAAGTTATATTCTAAACATGACTTTTTTTTTCAAACCACCCCCGTACCCCTAACACCCCACACACGTACTCTTTTTAGAGCCACGCCCTGGTGTCACGTAGGTTAGTCAAACTAATCTAGTCACGTACACTAAAAGTCTTCCATAAGAAAAAAAAAATGTACACTACAAGTCTTCCAAAAAAAAAAAAAAAAAAAGTCACGTACACTACTACCGTAATGAGAATATATCAATTAGAAAAAAAGTTTAACCATATCACTTAAATATCACGCATGCGGCGCATGCATCAACAAAATCTATAAATATGATTTTTTGAATTAAAAATCTAGTCACGTACACTAAAAGTCTTCCATAAGAAAAAAAAAAAACGTACACTACAAGTCTTCCATAAAAAAAAGTCACGTACCGTAATGAGAATATATCAATTAGAAAGAAAAAAGTTTAACCATATCACTTAAATATCATGCATGCGCGCATGCATCAACAAAATCTATAAATAGATTTTTTTAATTAAAATCATCATTATTTATCCTATTTGATAAAATAAAATTAAATAAATACTATTACCTCCTATGAGGTAATAGATGATCGTGACCGTTTGATCGGAAAAAAATGGACGGTCCACAATCATTTTCGAAAGACCGTAGCAGTTGCCTAAATACACACTGTGATTGTGAAATGTGTGCGCGCTAATGCCAAAGCAATCGGCAAGAATCTGAGAAGCAGCAGCAGCAGCACTTGTTTCTTCCTGCTGGTGGTTGGTGAAGCTACGCTGAGCTAATAGGCGCTTAGTAGTAACTGGTGAGCGTCTCAGTCAGTGGAGCACAGCACCGGCCGAGAGGTACAGTACGGTGCAGCCTTTCGATTTCAATGTGGCTGCACTGCGCTTGCTGCCGTCCCTCCATGTGCCGCCGAAGTTTAGGCCTTGGTAGGGCACCAACAGTAGTATAGAGGAGCTACGGCTACTTCCATCTCCTTCCTTCCAAGCTCTCTCCTCTCGTAAGCTGATGAGCCCCTAGGAGGAGCTTCTCTCCACCCGTTGGACAATGCTTGGCTTCGTGCACTGCAGTTTTGACCAAAAAACAGTGCGCTGCCTGCTTCGTGCACAACAATCTCAGGGGCTTTACCTGACATGTCGTTCACGGCTAGCTGTACAGTACATCCTTGGATAGTTTCTGCTTGTTCGTTTCCTGACGATCGAGCAGTTAGGCCGGCGAAACGAATCTTTTTTTTTTCACCGCCAGCTTTTGCTCATCGGAACCATGGGCCTTGTTTAGATGGCTGAAATTTCTAACTTTTTTTCTCACTTTCTCCGTCCACATCACATTAAATACACCAAAAAAGGCATATGTTTGGAGTATGAAATGTACGTAAAAAAATAACTAATTACACAGTTTAGATGTACATTCACAGGCGATTCTTTTGAGCCTAGTTACTCCATGGTGGGATAATATTTACCATTAACAAACGAAAACGTCTTACAGTTATGCGATGTGACATACGGTGCTAAATTTTAGCCATCTAAACAAGGCCCAAACACGCGATGGCCAACAGCGTCCTAGGACGTCCTGCAAAAATGCTGACAACACCCAGGCCGGGGTTTCAACTTGTTTCGGCTATTATCTCTCACCACACGAGCAGGCTTATCGACCTGCAGCACCGTTCGATCGCCATTGATTTCTGTCATTTTTAACATCAGCAGGGTGGAACGAATATATAATGATACTCTACTCTACTGATTGGTTGTTGGGTTTGGGTAACCACTACTACCAGTGATACCGCTGTGGAGACCGTAAGAAGGTTGGTTACTAGCCAAAAATGCACATGTTACCCATGCCGGTGTGCCCTATTCTAGTATATTTAACACGAATGATGTATCTTTTTCCTCTGCTTTCTGTCCCTTTATTTTTGCTTCTTCTTTCTTTTTGATACTATGGGTGTGATTGGTTGCTCGGAACGACATTGTCCAGGACGAAAGAGCCATCCAGGCTCTCCTCATCCCCGCCAGAGTTGGTTTCCCCAGACCAAGTTGTACAGGACGAGTGCATCTGTGTTTGGTTGCCCGACTGAACGAAAAAAGTGGACTATGCCATGCGGTGCTCTGTGTTTGGTTGCACACTTGAACAACATTGAAGTATGAGAAACATCTCACCCCCTTCCACTTTGGTGAGCTTACCCCTCTATGCCTCGGACTAATGGCTCATTTGTGAAGCAATACTCATGGTGACCATGAAATCATCGGGCACCTTGCAGCCGCAGCAGCCTCCCAAAACCCGAGTAACCGAGGCCACCAAAGTTCGGGATGATTCGATGAACAACATGAAAACAGACTAAGTTTTTAGTTTAGAAGCTATTTCGGTCATCATCGGTAAAATGTTCAACCAAACTAGGCCTCAACAATCACATATGATCAAATATCATCATAGGTGGTGGTAAACAAGCATGTCCACTCCCAGCCATCCAGATTGGCATTGGCCATCGGTTGCTTGGGAATGGAACCTAGCCACCTCAGGTATGTTTAAACAAGCATCATAGGCCTACTATCAACTAAAAACAAAGCACATGGTGCCCATGAAGTCGTCAAGAAACTTACAACCTCAACTAACAATGATTAGCAACATCAACCTGAATCGATTAGTAGCAAGCCGAGGCTTGTAAGTTTCTCGATGGCTCGATGAACAACATAAACACATAGCACCGGTGGGTCACCAAAGCAATTACAGTCATCATCGGACCTAGGGTCTAACAAATCATTAGGCCTCAAAGAATACATAAGTCATCATTGGTGGCATCAAGTACCAACTGCCAAGCTCAAAGCAGCCATGGAGACACGGCATCATCCCTCCCGGCCATCCAGAGGGTGGTAACCACTCGGTTGCTTGGGAGGGGAGGTATGCCGTGCTTGATGACTACCTTGAATACAAAAACCAGCCACCTCAGTTCACTACACATTTTGCATCATTGGCCATTAAAAAAACAACAAGATTGAGTTGAAAGTTGAGTTAACCAGCAACATCAAGTTTTAATACCAGGTTATCAGGTACAATTGTCCAGTCCTAAAGAGCAAAGGTTCTGCAGCAGTAATAAGGCCACCTCCATAGCAGCAAGATGACCAACTAGCCCCAAAGGAGCCTGATAACTAGGAGCAGCACAAGAAGAATAACAAGAATAAGAGCAGCTCCACAAACCAAATGTGCATATACAGAACCAACAACCATAGGTGGACGATGATGAGCTCCTGCAAGTAGTGCATGGTGAGCAACCTGGGGAGGAGCATGGTCCAAAATAGGAACATGATCAACATTAGCAACCTGAGGAGCATTATGGTTTATCACGGGGGCATGGTGATCGGGTGGAACCTTTCACGAACACACCTTTAACAACACGGGGACATGGTCGGCTCCAATGTACTCCAAGTAGGCCACTTCTGCCTCTTCCCTGTTAGGAAAGCTCTCATGGAGGTTTCCCCGGGACCCCAGTGGTGGCATTTGCGAAAAACCCGCCACGAGTTGTTTATACCAACCCTCCTTCCTCGGTACACCACATACCAAGTCATCACTCCTTTCACAAAAAACAACAAGATGTAGTAAGAAGGCAGACCAAATGTATCTCAACTTCTTTCAATTCCTCGGGCACCACGTAAAGAATGGGAAACGAAAGAACATAAAACCCGATTTGGCCTCGGCAAGATACGTAATGGAATCAAGAAATCAAACACTTCTAGCGGTATCCTCGGCTCATTGACCGTCAACCAAACGGATGGAATGAACAAATCAAACTTCTTGCAAAGATCATTATCAAATGGGCCATCAACCTAATGAGGTAGTCATCAATGAAACACATTTTGTTGCATCACCGGCCGAGAAATAGAAGAAAGTAATCAAAGGTCGGCAAGGCCTCGAAATCACCAAACTAGAACGAGAGAATGCTTGGTTTTAATGGCATTTTCAATCATCATAGGTGGCTGGCAACATTGAATAAACTCATAGCAGCCATGGAGTGTTCTAGATCATCCACAGGTTGCCATCCAAAATGGACATAGGCCCGGATGGTTGCAATCCTGTGGATGATGCTAGAATACTTGATGACCGGCATGAAACAATAACGAGAAGTAAGCAAATGCCACCTCGGATTTGAAGACATAGATCATCATAGGCCAAAGAAAGAGAAAGAGTAGGAGTCCAAATCAAAAAATAAGGCCTCAAAGATAACTTTGCATCATAGGCCAAAGGAACCAACAAATATCAAGGCAAAGATCTGTTATCATCGGCTTAATACCGGGTAGGCAAAGCATCAAATATTCACGGGTTCATGAACCGATAGAATAAAATGAAGGTAATCATAAAGCATGCCCAAATGTCTCACAAAGCATCCCCAAATGTCTCCCCTAATCTTACCAGCCATCATAGTTCATGATCCAACTACTGCATACATGAGGGCTATGCACACCCCGGGAGCCACAATCATATGCTATACAAAAATACCGGCAGCCTAGTGTCCAACTACTCATTAGGTCACCAAGAGAACCAGTCCTAGCACATCTAGTGTCAAGTGCTACCCATCAAAAGAAGAAGTGCAAAGATAGGTTCGTCATGGCTATGTACAAAAAGAGTAGAGGCGGTGCTTCTCTTTGGAAGTAGGAAGAGGCGAGATAGGTCCTCGGCCAAAGCACCCTATGCTCCTAGGACATCCGCACAAAGCATAGTCCCTCAGCCTTGTTCTTCAAGAGGTACACAAGAGCAAACATGAGAGCTTCCCCGTGTGTAACCCGGGGCACTCCATAACACGTGCATAGAGGTCCTCATGGACTTCATTGTGCACTGGAGCCTTTAGGGCCTCCCCAACAAAGAAGAATGGGCTTTGACCATGCCACCCATGAGGTCGACTTCCTCCTTTGATATCTTCCTCCTCTTCCCACCCTTCTCAACCTCATCAGTCCCCTTAGAGCTCTCGATGGGTTGGGCGCACCATGCTTGCCTGAATCAAGATCTGTTTGGCCCCCATCGCTGACCTCACCACCAAAGATCTAGGTCTATTTGACCCATGTCGGGCACCCAATGGCTCATTAGAGCCCATAGCAAACCTTCCAAAGGGGCCAAGGTACCACCAAAAATGGCCTCCATCTCCACAAAATTCTCTATGGGGACATTCAAGAACTTAGCATCATTTGGGTGATCCTAGGCAAGGGAAGGTGTGTTAGAAGAAGACAGAGGCAACCAATAGAGAAGAAAGATTACGGTGAAGGAGTGGACACCTTGGTGTGTTCATTGAGGTGGTCCTCATCTAGAACTATCATCTTAAGGTCATCATTCTAGAGAGCCCCACTAAGGCATCTATCAACCTTTTGCCAATGCTTCCTCCACTTTCTCATGTGGTTTTGATCCGGTTGACACTCACGGGGTGGCCAACAAAAGTCGACAACATGCTAGCAACTTGCCTAACATGCACCTCCTTGAAACCCTTGTCGGTTTTTCACCCCCTTACCCACAAGGTCATCGTCCTCCCCGAGCATGAACCTAGATCTGCACTGGAGTCCAGTGCATTGGACCATTGGCTGCAGCTTGAGGGCCAACATGGTCATCCTCAACTTGCACAAAGGGTGCTCCATTTGGAGCCAACATGTCGGCATCATCAATGTCTTTGAATGTGCTCACCCATCCCTGCCATTTCTCTGTACACAGCCAACCCAATAATGCATGAAGCATAAATTGTTGAATGCAAAGTACTTATTACATGAACCAAATTAATGTTCAAATTCAACAAACATCATTGCACGCGTGCCTAAGGTCTCATAAATTGTTCAACAAGCATCAGAAAAACTTAAAAAGAAGAACAAATGGTTCAAACAAGTCATCCTCAATTCCTAGTGGACCCCTATTCAGCCACATTGCCTGAGCCCAAGCTTCTCTGTGCTTGCCCCTGCGTGATTATCGTGTTCATCTTCTTCCTGCAGGTTGTTCTCGTTTTGTTCCCAAGTAGCTTCATCGGGGAAGTGCTCATCCCCGTCCAAACCTAAGGATCCAATTGTGTAGGATGCAACAGGCAAGGACAAGCTTCACTTGGGTTTTGTAAGGGTGGAAAGGTTTATTGTCCAGGATCCTGAATCTACACTTCAAGGCCCCAAATGCTCTCTCTACTGTTGTCCTAAGAGAGGAGTGCCTAAGATTGTAAAGTTCTTTGTAGTTAAAGGGCCCGTTAGTGTCAAACTCCTTCAAATGGTATCTCACCCCCACCTAAAAGGAGGCAAGAAACCAGGGCTTTCTTGCATAGCCCGGCATCCACAAGATAGAATTTTCCTACAATGTTAATGGCATTGCCATGGTTCATCATTTTCATACAAAGCTATACATAGGCAGACTATGTTTAAGTGTGTGTAGAGTTATACCTGGAGGGACTCTAAGGCCATCTGTCTCTCAAGTGCATCTGCCAAGATGAGTGCATCATGTGCAGAGCCCTCCCAACCAGCAAGAACATAGGTAAACCTCAAGCTGAAGTCCACTGCAGCCATCACATTTTGTGTGGGGCTCGCTTCCTGCCTCTAAAGGCAGCCTGCATCCTCTTGGGCACTCTAGCTAGGACATGTGTGCCATCCATTGCTCCTATGCACTCCTAAATAGGATAAGACACACTGTGAGGGGTAGCATACAAGTGTGGTTTACCATGAACCTAAACATGATGACAGAACCCACCTTGAAATAGGGATACCACCTAGAGCTCCACTGGATCTTAGGATGGACATTGTTACTAGGTGGAAGAATGAGGTCATGCCTATGCTCTCCAACTGCATACAAAACTCTCCGGAAAAACACGCTTATAGTCTCCCCGGATCTCCCCGAAAGTAAGGTCTATCACCCTAAACCTCTCATTGTGGCCAACCACATGCAAAAACATGGCAACCTGTTCCTCTACAGTTGCATGGATGCTGTCTCTAAGCAAGGATCTTGCTCTAAACAGTCACACAGTTGGAAAAAGGGGGCTCTTCTCATCCTAAGCAAGTTAACAAAGATGGACATCATCCTAATGGTAAATGTAATTGAGGTTGTTGATCCTCTGCTGGTCCCTCTCTAACATTGGCCCATAGGTCACCGACCGGGCATCAACAACCCTTCTCCTAAACCAAGTGAAAAACCGGCAAAGCAAATGCTACAACCACAACAAAGAAGAAATTCGGCCGAGCTTGAAAAAATCCATTTCTAACAAGAACAATCACATATGTGTGTAAGAAATAGCATAGGATGACCAGTTTGAACCAAAAGCTCTACACGCTTTAAGTAGATCAGAAAATGAGCAATGAACATCATGCAAACACGCCGGCCGCCACACCAACAACAACAAAGCTCCTCCAAATAAGAAAACAGGGCAATCGTATCAAATCATCGACCTAAGGCACCGTGCCGATTGTACAATAGCGAATCATCAAGAAACCATGGCATTTCATCTCATAAATAGTATTAAATCACAGATCTAGCCACGATTCTAGTATACAAGGACCAACAATGAGTAGATCCGACCAAAACATGGCACAATCGAGTATATACCAACCGAAAAACAAAACAAAATCAAAAGATTAGGGTTTCCAGAGGAAGGGGAGGGGAAGGGCGGAGGGGAACGGTGAGGTATACCAAAGACGAGCTCGAGACCACCGACGACGCCCGGCCGGGAAGAAGAACACCGGCCAAGGACCGGTGAAGAGGGCGAAGGAGAACGAAGAACTCACCAGAAAGCGGTGGAAAGAGAGTGAGGGTGGCGGTAACCCTAACACGTAGGGGGCGTGCGCTTTATGCGAGGGGACGCGGCACGGGTTCCCCGCCAAGGCAGCGCCAACTCCCCGCCAAGGTTCCCCGGCCAAGCTCGCGGCCCAGCTCACGAGGGAAGCTCGACTCGAGCTTCCCTCGTCGCCTCGATGGAGGGGGGGAGAGGAACGGCGGTCTTGGCGAAAAGGGAAGGGTCCGTAAAGTGAATGCGTGCACGGGCCGAACCGGGCAACCAATCGCACCCTATATGTTCCACTTTTCAATCCTCAAAGGCAAGCAAGATAATCTTTGTTGGCAGAAGCATGCAGCCTCACATACTATTCTTTATTGTTAGTTGACTCGATCGGTGCAAGAGACAGTACGTGCAGAATGTTCAAGGCCACAATCATTAGAGCCTTGATATATACTAGCAAGTTGTAAGTGAGGGCTTATCGCGCGCATCTCATGCATGAGCCTGATTGGACAACTTCACCAGCTGCAAAAAGGGCAACGGGGAGGACCATTGCAATCAGCCAAGCAAGATCCCGCAGCCGGGGTTCTCCAGAGTCTCCAGTCTTCTATCAGTCTTGACCGTCACTCATCATCAAGCAAAGCAATGCCATTGCGCCACTGCTGGCTGCAGTGCATCGTGCTCTTTTGGCTACATGCTCTACAGTGATGCTCATGGCCACAAGACACTGGGACCGTGCCACAGAGAGGCCCACGGAACACAGCTGCCATGGCAGTGCTGGTCTACTCCTACCTTTTTGGTTTTCAACAGAGTGGTGTGAATAAAGATTTAGGAAATCGTTGTTAGTGGGAGCAATTGTTGGTGTGGCCAATTCTGTGGGGTAGTACTGTATATGTGAGTCTAGCCTAGGGCCTACAGTTCAGACAAGATTCTGTACATAATGGGGTGGAGCAATTGGATCGATTTGCGTACTACTACTACGTTTTACAATTCGCGTACTACTCCCTCCGTCCCTAAAAGCTTATCACCACGTTTCTCGAAAACAAAATGTACAATTATATATTAAAATATATAAATATTTATGCTAAGTAATTAGCATTATTGGAAAGATCTTTAAGTCTAGTTTTTTAACAAATTTATTTTAAGATTTAAATGTTGCACATATTTTCTAAAATTTGAGTCAAACTTGTGGTACACATCCCACGGCGACAAGCTTTAAGGGACGGAGGGAGTACATTTATCCACTACCACATGCTGCTACGTGCACATCCAATTCATTCTTTCCTAGTTTCCTTGGTCCTTTGAAAAAGACTACTACGGGCAGGCACTTCGTTTCATGATCCAGTCGGCTGCCTTGCCGGCGTGGCGTGTTGTACCTTCAGTTGATCTCGGTGCATTCCTGTCTATCAACATAAGCTACGAGCTGTACCCATGTCAAAACTCAAAGAACATGAAGTGCTTAGCCACTACCTAATGTTGTGTTGCCCAGAAACAATGAAACAACGGGGAGTATAGAACTTGGAGCTGGTAAGGATCCATCAGTTGAGTTGATGCTTGCAAATCATGCTGCCAAGAAACTGGGACAGATTCCCCACACCCAGGTTCTTTCATTTCCATATCAGAAATGCCACTAGAGAAAGTTGGAAAAGGCTTTTCTGCACTTTTTTTGAGAATCAGGCTTTTCTGCACTTTTTGCATCGCCACATTTCACAAAGGGACAACTCCATCAGATATACACTGACCACCGTTACCGATACAGTCCTAGTTCTCCTACGTTGTACATTGCATGCAGCTTTGACGGCCTGCTGGTGCTCCTAAAGTTCTGCACAATTCCCAATGTCAGATCATTGCAAAGTTGACAACAAAAGCTTACGAATGAGAAATGATTAAATGAACAGGTAGCCACAAAAACATTAGTATTTCGATCTCAAGGTTGAAGTAATTTGAGGAGTGAAATTGGATGAACAAGTAAGCTACAAACCATTAGTATTTCGATCTCAAGGTTGAAATCATTTGAGTGAAATTGGT
Organism: Hyparrhenia diplandra; assembly: GCA_015847255.1. NCBI lineage: Eukaryota > Viridiplantae > Streptophyta > Magnoliopsida > Poales > Poaceae > Hyparrhenia > Hyparrhenia diplandra. The sequence goes on along the minus strand of JADLZK010010481.1, from coordinate 74,369 downwards.
TTCAGTATTGATGCTGCTGTAGCTTAGACATCCTGATGGCCAACAAATGTGTTGCAACTGAAAGTGACTAAGCAATGCAAAGCTTGAAAGCTAGGGACTAGGCTAACAGCGTTCTCGTTCATCGTCATTCTTTTTTTCTCTGGTACCACGTACAGGATCCACAAATCTCGTGAGAGATCCATTCAGAAAAGCCGAACTGAATGAAGAAGAAAAAAAAATGCTTGAAGACGCGATGTGGTGGGACCAGGGATCACATATGGCTATGAGAGAAGCAAAATAGCATGCAGACCGCAGATGGAATCGGTGCAGGAACACCGGACACTTACCAGCAAGCTTATGTATCAAGGATTTGATGATCTCTTCAGGTTCGGAAAAAGCGTCAGGTGCGATATGCAAGCAACTCTCTTGATGATGATGCTTCCATGTTGGATCGCTTACCTGGCTCTGGCACCGACACACAAAAACTGCATAGCGAAGGATTTCATTCGAGCAGATAGACCGACTTCGCGCTCGCTCGCTCGCGCGACGCAGGCGGCAAACCCTAACAACCGCCGCCGCTGATTCCACGCCCTCCGCTGCGCCGCCCGCCGGAGCAGGTCGCCGGCGTTCAGCGCGGCCCGTGGGGATGGTGGCGGCGTGGCCTTCCTCGCTCTTTCTCGGCGGTCCAGGGCGGTTGCGGCCGTCTCGGCCCGTGGGGCAGCTTCGCCGGGCGTGGCCGTCCCCTCCGCAGCGGTGGAGCTTGTCGCCGAGATCCGGGCGATGTCCCGGCCGGATCCGGCGGGCTGCGGCTGGGGCGCTCGTTGGCGCGTGGTAGGGGCGGCGGCCGGAGCTGGCGGCGGCAACGGCGCCATGGCCGGCGCGGGACGGCGTGCCTCCTTGGTGGCGGCGCCGCTGGCTGTGCGAGGGCGCCTACGGCCGGTGTGGCCGATGCTTTGGTTGCGGCTGGTGTCGCCGCTCGCTCGCATTCCGGACCTGCGTGGCCGGGAGGTGGTGGGGTTGGAGGCGTCAGACTGCCGGGCGGCATGCATCTACGGTAAGCCGGGGTGGAGCTCTTCTTCCCCTTCGCCGCGGCGATTGTGGCTAGGAGCAGGCCTCTAGCATGGCGGAGAGCATGCGGCAAGTATGGTGCCGACGGGCGAAGCCTTCACCGCCGCTTGTCGGTGGCAATGGTGGCGGCGGCCTTGTCGTCGTACCCCGGCCGGGACACCATTGAAGGGCAACCATGTCCTTGCAAAGATGGGTTCTCGGGGTGAAAACCTAGTCCTCTATGGACGTCTGACGGCGGGCGCCCAATCATGTCGTGCCCTCCTTGGAGGCGCCGCATATGGAGAACCATCTCGGCCCAATGGCGGGCGGTGGGCGGCCGGTGGTGTTGCCTCGTGTGGCGGCTATGGTGGTGCAATGTCTGTCTTTGGTAGGAAGGTGCAAAGGGCCCTTGGGTCTTTGGAGGTCTTGAGTTGGCGCGCTTGGTGGTGGTGATCTCTCGGTGCCGGGCCGGGCGGAAGTGATGCCCTCGTGGCGGTTTTCGGGATATCCGAGTCTGGGTAGTAGAGTGAGGCGGTGGGTGAGGCGGGTGAGGCGAAGGCCCCCACGCGGAGTAGCCGGGATCGGTGGTTTTCATTGGTGCCGCGACGGAGGCTTGACGGCTTGAGGCTGGTGCGGGGGATCGACGTTCGAGGGTGTTCGGCTGCGATGGACGATCCCATGGTGGAGGAGTCTCGGGTAGCGGCTCGGTCTGCGGCCGGCTCTTGCTTTTGGCATGGCACAACGTTGGTGACGACGGCGTAGTTTTCGGCGACTTCCTTTTGGCCTCTCTCCCAGGTGGTGGTGGTGTATCGTGGTGTGTGTTTGTTTGATTTTCCTTGGTGCCTTCTGTGGAGTGGCCCGTGTCGATGTCCCAATCCGCCCAGGGCAAAGTGATGCGGTGCTTCGTGTTGATGACCCAATCCAACCGAGTGATGCTTCTTGTATACTTTCTCCCATCCGAATGGTTGTTTAGTTGAGTTGTAGTTGTGATTGGAGTTGTTGTGACAAGTGGTGGGCGGAGTGGAACACTCCCCTAAGTTGAGTTGAGTGGGCGCTACTTGTGTCGCGAGTTGAGTTGATTTGGTACCTATGTGTGCAGCTGGAGTAGGGTACCCTCCACAATTGTATGATTTTTTCGGCCCGGTTTTCAGTCAAAAACTGGGTGGCACTTGCCTTTTTCTTTATTCGCTAATAGAAATCGCGGCAAAGCTTTTTGCCGTCCTTTCTAAAAAAAAAAAAACTGCATAGCAAAGACCAAGAGTAAAGACCTTTTTTTTTTTTAGAAGCCATATCTTCTCGATTAACGGTGGCGATTAATTGTAAGGCTGATGGTACAATCACAACAACCATCATCTCTTTGGATCCTAAGGTCAATTGTAGTGCGTAGCGATGCGTGTCAATCAAATCGGTACAATGATGATCTCTCGCCAAAGCATTAAATTGGTTTCGGTCACCTTCTCTCGGTCTCTCTCGACTTTTCTCCCCATCCACAAGAAATGCGGCGAAATCGAGGCGTTCTGGTCTCCGTTCTCCGTCGGGAGCCCGCCGGTCTTCTTCGCCTCCCGTGGCCTTCGGGCCTGCCCGCGCGAGGCGGAAGACCATGCGCTTCTCCTGGTTGGAGTTCGGGGCCCTAGTAGGGTTAGGGTTTGGTGTCCCGGTGGCGTTGACGCGCGGCGGCGACATCGTCAAGGAATAAGGTCCTCCCCGCTCGTCCTCGTCTCGCCGGCGTTCTACTCGGCGTTGCCGACGAGGGTGTGGAGGTCGAGCTTCCGGCCGTCTTTGGCTCGTGTCTGAGAGTCCGCGTGTGTGCCGGCTCCATCGTCTCCGGCCGGAGGTGGTGTCGGAGATGCGCTTGCGTCGGGGATTCAAGGGCAGCCGCGGGTGTGGCGGGGATGGAGAGTGGATGGTGCTCGTCTTTCCCCGCGACGTGTGTCGTCGGAGAGCACTGGTCCATGGTCGGAGGGGGCTCGGGGCGTGTGTAGGGTCGAGATGGGGACTAGAGGGGGGTGAATAGTCCTTTCTAAAACTAATTAGATGGCTAACCAAATATAATCGGAATTAAAACTATTCGCTTAGCCAAGACTTCACCCCTCTAGCTATGACTCTAAATCACCTCACAAAAGATCCTACACAAAGCAAATGAGGTGATAAGCCTAGCTTGAGCTCCTAACCGCTTTCTATTGCAAGGTCACACAAACCTATGCACTAGTACTTCAAACAAAGGTGAGCTCCTACACAATTCTAATGAGCAAAAGCACAAAGCCAACCTAAGCTCACTAGATGCACAATGGACAAGGCGACACACGCCCTAACCCAAAAGCTCAAATTACTTAGCTACACAAACTAAGCAAAGCAACTAACAAGCTACACAAGCTAGCAATTGCAAGAGCTACTCCACAAGCACAAGCATACGATATATATGAAAGTAAATACAAAGCTTGTGATTTGGAGAATGCAAACCACCGAGAAGAGTAGACAAGTTGACACCGGTGATTTTTATCGAGGTATCGGGAAGCTTGCCAACTTCCCCCTACTCCTCGTTGTGTCGACCAACACCTTGGGTGGTTCCTTTGGTGTTTCACTTAGATGGTTCTTCGGTTCCAAGCCAAATGCCTTTAGGCTTACCGCAAAGACACCACTCTCAAGTGAGCCTATCACAAGGCACCGCAAGACACCACACTCACAAGTGAGGTAACTCAAAGACACGCTCTAGTAGTGATGCTCTTCGCGATCCCCGCAAGGTGAGCTCGAACCTCTCACAAATCCTCCTTCGGAGCACCGCACAATCTCCGCTTGCGTGCTTCACGGTCTCTTGCCACCAAGCCGTCTAGGAGGTGGCAACCTCCAAGAGAAACAAGCACACCGGCTTGCAACACGATCACCTAGTGCCACACGATGCAATCTCTCAAAGCAATCGCACTAGAATCGCTCACTCACTCAATCGGATGAACACTATCAAGTTAGAGTGAGTGGGGGCTCTCAAGCACCACAACACAAGCCACCAAGGCCCAAGTGTGCTCGACACCAAACAAGGCCGGGTATGTGGTGTATATATAGCCCCCAAGTCAAATAGAGCCGTTGGGAGGAAATCCCGGCGCTGGCGGCCGGCCGGGACCCCGACCGGGCCACCGGGTCCGGTCCAAACGTCCCGTCGACGCGTCCTGGTCACAAAGCGACAAAACACCTGGCCCACGACCAACGGCTACTTGGCGTCCGGTCGGTGCTTCGGTCCGGCACCGGAAGCTTCCGGCCCAACGTCCGGTCCTGCGTCCGGTCAAAACCGCCTGCGGGGGCTCTCGCGACGCACTGATCCGGGCGTCCGGCCGGGTGCGTCCCGGCTCGCCGCACCGAAGGTCGGCCGGCGTCGGCCGGCGTTTTCCAGCGAAAACTCCACCGAAACACCGACTCCTTCTCTTCGACATGCTACCCATCAAGTATACCAAACTTGAGCACGAGGAATAGCATGTTTTCACCACCACGATGCATCCGGCGCAATAGAAAATATGCATCTCATTTTCTCGAAAGCGCCGAATCCCGCCTCGCAAGCTCGGTGGGAGGATGAGCGGTTCCCAAACCCAACTCAACCCTGCAATCACCGCCGCCTTTGCAAATGTGCCAACACCACCAAGTGTACATCACCATGTGCATGTGTGTTAGCATTTTCACAATCATTTCAAAGGCCCGGTTAGCTCTTACCACGCCACTCGATCCTAACACATCGCAAAGTTAGATCGCTCAAGTGGCACTAGATGACCGATATGCAAACAAGTTTGCCCCTCTTGATAGTACGGCCATCTATCCTAAACCCGGTCATAAACTTCTCTAAGCTCCTCATGACCGGCGAAATGAAATGCCCTATAGGTTATACCTTTGCCTTGCACATTTCCATTCCGCTTCATCTCCAAGTGCCGATACAACACATGCACCAACACGATCACCAAATGATATGATCCACTTCATATCATCACGCGACACTATTGGTTCATCGATCTTGACCTCACTTGCTCTTCACCGCTTGCGTCGGTCCGTCGGCGCCAAGTCTTGCCCAAGCTTCACCGCCTCGCGGTCCATCGCTTCACTGCCTCGACTTGCCCTTCACACTTGCAACCGGTCCATCAAGCCAAGCCTTGTCTTGATCTTCACCACCTTGGTCACATGACTCCATGTCATGTTTCATATGCAATAAAGCTCCTTCATTGCGTCATCATGAGTGAACTAATCTCCCATGTATTATCTCAATCACACATGTTAGTTCACCTAATGTTGACACTCAATTACCAAAAACCACAAGGGACCTTTCAATCTCCCCCTTTTTGGTAATTGATGGCAACACCACAAAGATATGGAATTTAAGATTAGATTCCAAGCTAGCACTTTATACAAGTATAAATTGCTAACTTGGTTTGGATTTTATGTCACTTATCCAACATTTAAGCACAATGTCAAGATTTGGATAAGCATCATAAAATCCGACTTGGTAGTGGTAACTCTCCCTATATGTGTGCCCAATTGATTTGAATTCAAGGTTTACACACATACAAAGATATGAAACTTTTGGGAGGGTTAACACTACAACCTATGCATGCTAGTTATCATATCATCAAGCAAGTTCTATAACTAGCATACACCACACAAGCATTGCATATAAAATTTTAAAACTTATGCAAATGCAAGCAAGCACATGAATATGCACATATCAAATGCAATCAAACAAGTTCATGAGCTTGCTCCCCCAACTTGTGTGCTTCTCTTTTGTCCAAGAATTTTGATCCTCCTCTAATCTTCAATCTTGCTCCCTCATGGTCCATGTCCATGTTCCATTCTCTCCCATATTCATATCTTTGTCCAATCTCTCCCCCTTTGTCATCAATTTCCATAAAGGGTATGCCTCTTTTGATACAAAGGGTATGACTAGGGATAGATGGTTGAGTCTTGATTCTTCATTTTTGATGGACACTACCATGTGTTGGAATGACACCACTTGTAACCAAACATGTGGAAGCATGAGAACCACCTAGAAATGCCACATGTAGGTCACTTGTAGAATCTTTGACCTTGATCTTGAGGTGGGGCACCTCCCCCTATGTCAAAGCATATGTCAATCCACTTCAACTCTTGTTGGTGAGAGTAGCATTCTTGATTTGAATTGATCACTTAAAGTTGAGGATCTCTTGTGGAACCACCATTGATACGCTAAGTACCATTTGAGTGTGAGCAAGAATACCACTTGTGTAGGAATATGATATATCTTGCTATGTGGTAACCACTTCTTGAACTAGATTGTTTCCATGAGCTTCTTTCTTGTTGACTTGAACTAAATGATTTATCATAGCTTCCAAGTCCGGTTTGATCCAATGACAAGCTTCTTCACACCTCATAAAGTATAAGGGTTATCTTGCCAATGTTGTACTTGTCACTTGTGAGCAATCCAAAATAGATCAAGTACTTGGGATCACTAGCTCATGAACAAATTCATATACCAACCACTAGATCATATAATCATCCAAGCAATAGTGGTAGCAATGAATTTAAAATTTTCATTTGTCATGCATGACCCTATTAAGCATGTACTATATGCACTAACCGCATACTAGTAAGGGATGAAATGATCATGCACATTACAATGATACCTTTGCTATCTTGGAGTAGAGGATAGTCAATTTGATTCCAATTTCGCTCCGCAATAGCAATGTGAAGTCCATTTATAAACTTGGTGAAGACCAAATATACCAATATGAATACCATGCTTCACCCATATGAAATGAGAACCACTAATGATCAAGTGCACTTCTTCTTGTGGTTGGCTTGCTTCTACTATTGATCTTTGCTTGCATGAGAGAATACCATTTGAATTTTGCACTACATATCTCTCTTATTTGGGTGTTGCTTGCTTCTTCTTGATCAACCCTTTTGATTTCTTCAACTAAGCATCTTGAATATCCCTAGATCATCACTTCCATATTGGCCCCTCCAAGCATCCCAACTTGTCAATCCCACTCATGGGCGGCACGTCCCTCTCTAGGGAGAAGTGATCTTACCAAGAACTATCCTTGACACTCACTTGAATTGAATTTGATTGATTGATCCAAGTGATGGACTTGATATGATGAGTAATCTTGAGATCTTCTTTAAGTCCTTTTTCTTTCTTCTTGAAGAGATATAATGATCATTTGAATTCAAACTTGTCTCTCCATCTTGAGCTTGGTCTTGATCTCCAACTTGAGTACCAAATGTGTATAAAGTACACTCCCCAAATCATTGGCTTTTGTACTCATTGCTTGTCATGTTTCTAACTCAATTCAAAACCAAACTTAGGTGCCTCAAATACTTATAAACATGATTCCAACTTGAGGACCTTTCAATCAAAGTGACTCTTGATCAATCCAATGTTTGTCACTTTTCTGGCAGATTTTGTACATCTCAAAGAATAGTCCATAACTCTCAATGTACAAGTTGAAATGCCATGAAATTTGGTGGTGATGTGCAACACTAAGTCATCTAGCAGCCATAAAAATTTGAGCTTCATACTCCTTCTAGATTGCTACCAGATTTCACATCTTCCCACACTACTACATGCTAAAAACTGCTGCAACATGGTTGACAAGTTCCACTCCAAAACCGAAGTATCCCTTATCTTTTCATCATGAAATTTTTACAGCATCTTCTACCATAAGTATAGAGAATGCATACCAAATTTCAAGTCAATCCAATAAGATTTGATCATCCAAACATGACTATCATCACAGCTCACTCAGATTTTGTAATAGTGGACAGATTTGAGCAATTAAGCTATGCTTCACCAATTTGAATCAAACTTGATGCTAACTTGTTTGAATATTCTCACAAGACATATATCCATTGAAATCTCATACTAAATGTCATCTCATGATTATATCCATTCAAACCAACTCAAATTTGATCACTAATCAATAAATCCATTCAAGCATCTCATAGCAAGCAACATATGCATATATATCCAATTCAATCAACTCATATGCACCCAATTATATGTGATCAACTAGATATGTACCTTCATAGCTCATGATCATCAAATAGCAAGCTTCAACTCAAATATTTGCAAGCCTTCAAATATTCCAATTAATCACCACAACTAGAATCATTGCACTTGTATGTTGTAGCTCATTTGGACTTCACTTGTCATGGCTTGGCATTGGGATGAGATAGCAATAAGCTTCAATACTTGACTCAATAAAATGATGAACAATATGAATTCAATTGAATCAAGCCTCCAATGCCATGGTACCTACAAACAATCATCCACTTTTTGATGGTACCCAAACTTGTTTGGGTCCTCTCAAGTTAGGTGCAACATACTTAGGCAAAGCCTTAGTATGAGTAGCGGGATGTTTTGCAATAGCAACCAATGAGGTACCATTGTCATCCTTTCTAAGCACAATAACATCATCAATTGAAATAGGCTTAGAATTTTCACCTAGGGGACATGAATGAGCCATGTGTCCCCTTTCCCGGCATGAATAGCATCTTCTCTTTTGTTGAGCCCATTCTTTCTTGTTCATTTGATGCTTCTTCTTGCCTTGCCTCTCATGAGTTGCTTGATCCTTCTTCTCAAGCTTGTTAGGACACTCCGAGGCAAAGTGTCCCATGTCTCCACATTCATGGCACTTGATGTGAGCAAACTTTATTTTCTTTGCTTCATTCTTGCTCATCATCTTGGCATCTAGGATATGAGTTGGATGCCTTGCATAAACTCTTCCACCCCTTCTTGTTTTCTTCTTTTATCTTCAAGTCATCAACTTTATCTTCATGGTTGATCTTGACTTGATCTTGGGGTTTTGGTTGAAGCTCTTCTTGTTGCTTCAACTTGAGCTTATCTTCATTTGAGCAAGCCTTTGCAAGATGTCCCATTTCATGGCATCGGTAGCACATGACATGAGATAGCTTTTCTTTTTCCTGCTCCTTGATCTTCTTTGCTATCTTTCTCCCACTTTTGGTCATCTTCTTCTTAATGAACCCAAGACCACTCTTATCATGTAGACTTCTTGGATTCTTCACTATTTTCTCGAAGAGGACCTTGGAGTTGTAGCACCTCTCTAATCGGTTGCTCAATTTCTTCACTTTCTTTTTGAGCTCATCATTCTCCTTCAAAATGTTAGTTTCACAAGACATAGGAGAAGAACAAGCATTTAAAGAAGAAGAACATGGCATATCTAATGAATTATTACAAGAGGTGGATACATGCTTCTTGCCTACATCACAAGGGTTAGCACAAATATGTGATTGATCATTTGACCCATGCGATGAGCTCTCACTAGTTTTAGATTTTTCATTTGAAACCTTCTTAGTGAGTAAAGCATGATCTTGTGCCAAGTTATCATGAGCAACACTAAGTTCCTCATGAGCCAATTTTAGCACCTCATGTGAACAAGTAGTAACATAAAGTAGATGCTCTTGTTGTTCACATTTGGTCTTAAGCAAAGAGTTTTCATTTTTCAATTTCTTGTTTTTGGCATACTCTTTGTTTAAACCATGGATGAGACTATATATGAGCTCAAAGTGTGGATCATCACAATCGACAACTATATCACCACAAGGTACCTTGGTGTCACCATGTGACATAGAGCAATCCGGTGATGTAGATGATGTGCTTGTGGTAGCATTATCAACCGAGCATGAACCACCATCATTGCTATCAAGTGTGCTTGAGGTAGAATCATCGCTTGCAACACTTGTAGCATCATCATCATCCTTGTCAAGTGAACTTGAGGTAGGTCTTTCATTATCTTCACTTGACCATGAGGTGGAGCAACCTTGCTTAACATCCTCATGAACCACCTCCTTTGGCGCCTCATCCTCAAACTTGCCATCATCCCATGTTGAGGCATCGCCATAGGTGTGCTTGATGTCCTCCCACAACATATGTGCGGACACCCTAGTGTTCACCTTCTCAAACACATCAAGGCTCAAGGATTTGATTAGATAGAACAAAGCATTTGCATCAAGTTCAAAAAAGAGGCCTTTGAGCTTTGGTGAGATTCTTATGGTCCATCATGAAGGTGAGACCACTTGTGACAACCCACCATACTTTAGGTCCCATGGCAAAATAAAATGATCAAGCATATGGTGTTTTCACCGTGCAAAGTGTGTGCCATCAAAAATATGTGTGTCACTCAAGCAATCATCACTAAACCCTCTAGTTTCCATCCTCTCGGCCGGTTAAGACCACTAAATGAGAGACCACGGCCCGATACCACGTGTAGGGTCGAGATGGGGACTAGAGGGGGTGAATAGTCCTTTCTAAAACTAATTGCGATGGCTAACCGAATATAATGCGGAATTAAAACTATTCGCTTAGCCAAGACTTCACCCCTCTAGCTATGACTCTAAATCACCTCACAAAAGATCCTACACAAAGCAAATGAGGTGATAAGCCTAGCTTGAGCTCCTAACCGCTTTCTATTGCAAGGTCACACAAACCTATGCACTAGTACTTCAAACAAAGGTGAGCTCCTACACAATTCTAATGAGCAAAAGCACAAAGCCAACCTAAGCTCACTAGATGCACAATGGACAAGGCGACACACGCCTAACCCAAAAGCTCAAATTACTTAGCTACACAAACTAAGCAAAGCAACTAACAAGCTACACAAGCTAGCAATTGCAAGAGCTACTCCACAAGCACAAGCATACGATATATATGAAAGTAAATACAAAGCTTGTGATTTGGAGAATGCAAACCACCGAGAAGAGTAGACAAGTTGACACCGGTGATTTTTTACCGAGGTATCGGGGAAGCTTGCCAACTTCCCCTACTCCTCGTTGTGTCGACCAACACCTTGGGTGGTTCCTTTGGTGTTTCACTTAGATGGTTCTTCTTAGGTTCCAAGCCAAATGCCTTTAGGCTTACCGCAAGACACCACTCTCAAGTGAGCCTATCACAAGGCACCGCAAGACACCACACACTCACAAGTGAGGTAACTCAAAGACACGCTCTAGTAGTGATGCTCTTCGCGATCCCCCCGCAAGGTGAGCTCGAACCTCTCACAAATCCTCCTTCGAGCACCGCACAATCTCCGTTGTGTGCTTCACGAAGTCTCTTGCCACCAAGCCGTCTAGGAGGTGGCAACCTCCAAGAGAAACAAGCACACCGGCTTGCAACACGATCACCTAGTGCCACACGATGCAATCTCTCAAAGCAATCGCACTAGAATCGCCACTCACTCAATCGGATGAACACTATCAAGTTAGAGTGAGTGGGAGGGCTCTCAAGCACCACAACACAAGCCACCAAGGCCCAAGTGTGCTCAAAGACCCGAACAAGGTCGGGTATGTGGTGTATATATAGCCCCCAAGTCAAATAGAGCCGTTGGGAGGAAATCCCAGCCACGACCGATCGCGCGCCGACCGGACGCCTGTCCGGTCCGGTCCAGCGTCCGGCCGCCTGGTCCGTCACAAACGACAAGCAACCTGGCCCACACCCAACGGCTACTTCCGCGTCCGGTCGGTGCTTCCGGTCGGCACGGGAAGCTTCGGTCCGCGTCCGGTCCTGCGTCCGGTCAAAACCGCCTGCGGGGCTCTCGCGAGACGCCTTGGCCGGAAGCGTCCGGTCGGTGCGTCCGGCCGCTGCACCGAAGCGTCCGTCGAAGCGTCCGGTCGACGTTTTCAAATAAAACTCCACGAAACACCGACTCCTTCTCTTCGACATGCTACCCATCAAGTATACCAAACTTGAGCACGAGGAATAGCATGTTTTCACCACCACGATGCATCCGCGCAATAGAAAATATGCATCTCATTTTCTCTCGAAGCGCCGAATCCCGCCGCAAGCTCGGTGGGAGGATGAGCGGTTCCCAAACCCAACTCAACCCCGCAATCACCGCCGCCTTTGCAAATGTGCCAACACCACCAAGTGTACATCACCATGTGCATGTGTGTTAGCATTTTCACAATCATTTCAAAGGCCCGGTTAGCTCTTACCACGCCACTCGATCCTAACACATCGCAAAGTTAGATCGCTCAAGTGGCACTAGATGACCGATATGCAAACAAGTTTGCCCCTCTTGATAGTACGCCATCTATCCTAAACCCGGTCATAAACTTCTCTAAGCTCCTCATGACCGGCGAAATGAAATGCCCTATAGGTTATACCTTTGCCTTGCACATTTCCATTCCGCTTCATCTCCAAGTGCCGATACAACACATGCACCAACACGATCACCAAATGATATGATCCACTTCATATCATCACGTGACACTATTGGTTCATCGATCTTGACCTCACTTGCTCTTCACCGCTTGCGTCGGTCCGTCGGCGCCAAGTCTTGCCAAGCTTCACCGCCTCGCGGTCCATCGCTTCACCGCCTCGACTTGCCCTTCACACTTGCAACCGGTCCATCAAGCCAAGCCTTGTCTTGATCTTCACCACCTTGGTCACATGACTCCATGTCATGTTTCATATGCAATAAAGCTCCTTCATTGCGTCATCATGAGTGAACTAATCTCCCGTGTATTATCTCAATCACACATGTTAGTTCACCTAATGTTGACACTCAATTACCAAAAACCACAAGGGACCTTTCAGCGTGTCCCCGGCCGATGCGGTGCTCAGCGTCGTCTTCATCCCGGTGTTCGCGTCGGGTGTCCTCTGCTGCTCATCGCGAAAAGCTATCTAGCGATGGGGCTTCTCAGATCTGGGGCGGCTAAGGAGTTTTTCTTCGACGGCGACGTTCGGCGATGGTTCGACGACGGCGGCCGGCGATGGAGACGATGGGCGAGTTCGGGTTTCACAGGGTCCAGGGTCCTGGTTGTAGTTTTTGCTTTTGTTAGGGGCCTTTGTGCATGTTTGTGTGGACAGCTGTCCTTGTATCCTCCCTTTATGTATCTGTGTCCCTACTGCATACTTGTATGTTTTCCTTATCTAAATACAGTACGTTTGATCAAAAAAAAGCATTAAATTGGCTAAAAGACCTCTTCTAATCCGGACAAAACAACCACTATAGACTGGGAGTTGAGATAATCAAACTAAAAAATAAGGTGCCGATCATCTTTCCAATGGAACAAAAATGGGGCCATATACAAATTGGTCAAAATCTTTTACATGAGGTCTTCCCAATGGATGGAAAAAATCTTCTCAAAAAAAAAAAAAATGGCAAAAATCATCTACTCCCTGGGTCCTAAAATAATAGTCGTTTTGGGTTTAGTGTCATAAACTTGACTGGATTTAAAAATATGTGTAATATTTATATCTTTAAATAAATTTGTTAAAAATACTCTCTCCGTACACAAATGAGTGCACTTCTTTTTACTTTCATCAATCTTATTTGACTATTCGCCTTATTCAAAAAGTTTTAATAAATATTATTTATTTTTTTTGACTTAGTTTACCGTTAGAGATATTTTTGTATTATGACAAAAAAGGTTATATTTATTAAATTTTTGTAAATAAAACGAATGGTCAAACAAGTTTGATAAAAGTCAAATAAGTGCACTTATTTATGGATGGCGGGTGTATATTCATATTCTATCTAAGAGCATGTTTAGTTGCCATGCAACCCAAAATATTTTTGGGTTGGGGATATTGTAGCACTTTTCGTTTGTATTTGATGATTGTTGTCCAATTATAGACTAATTAGGCTCACAAGATTCGCCTCCTACTTTTCATCAAAACTGTACAATTAGTTATTTTGTTTACCTACTTTTAGTGCTCCATGCATCGCGTTAAATGATTTGATATTTGTAGCACTTTTTGGGTTGTATGGCAACCAAACATGGCCTAATGATATTAATTTTGTTACATAAGTATTAGTAATATTTTTATAAATGATGTAGTCAAAGTTATTTATCGAGAGTCTGATTAGGTTTAGGACTAAATGCGGACCCGCGGCGTACTCGGACTCTAACCTTGATACAGTAAAGCTACAGCGTGGTCGACGTGGATAATAAATTGGAAAATGTCCATATTCTCTCCCCCAACTATCACCAAAGTTCACTTTTCCTCCCTCAGCTAAAACCGGGACAAATCACCTCCCTCAACTTTTCAAACCATGCAAATTACCTCCCTCGGCGGTTTTGAGGGCGGTATTGCTATATAGCAGTGGTTTGCCTTTTTTCTTTTTTAAAAAATTCGGTTGAATCTTTGAAAAATTATAGTAAATAATAGAAAAATCATAAAATGAAAAATCCAATTTTGTTGTACTCCACATGATGAGATCTACACAAAGTGAATATATAATATGATATACTTTAATATAAAGTTTTTTGCTATGAAGGTTTTGTTTTTTTTTTTTTATATATTCAATGTGTAGATATAATTATGTGGAGTCTAACAAAATTGGGTTTTTTTTTTTATGATTTTTCTGTGATTTACTATGATTTTTAAAGATTCAACCGAATTTTTTAAAAAAAAAAAAGACAAACCGCTGTTACTGTAGCAATACCGCCCCCTCAAAACCGCCGAGGGAGGTAATTTGCATGGTTTGAAAAGTTGAGGGAGGTGATTTGTCCGGTTTGGCGAGGAGGAAAAGTGAAAATTTCGCGATACCCGGAGGAGGGAATTCGGACTTTTTCCTAATAAATTTCAATCTGATGAAAATCCACACGTCCTCGAGCCCAACCCAAAGGAGCGCACACAGCAGGCCGATTCGGCCCATTCGCTTCCACCACCAAACAAATCTGCCGCCGCAGAACCGACCCGCCGCCGCGGTCTCAGCTGCCCTTCCTCCCCGCAGCTTTTGAAGCGATCGAGAAGAACGCGAGCAGCCAGCCGAGCCCAGATGAGCTCCTCCTCCCTGCGCTTGAAGCGACCTAGAACACTCGACGATGCGCCGCCATGCCTAGGCGCATTCGAATTCGATTTGTGTTGCAGCAGGAGGGACTGGGCGAATCTGGGCGATGGTCCGGCGGGGCTCATCGCTGAGCTCGTCCTCGCCAAAAATGTAGCCGACTACATCCGCTTCCGAGCCGTGTGCGTTCCCTGGAGGCGGTGCTCTGTTGACCCGCTTGCGCGCAGCGTCCTGGACCGCCGGTTCCACCCACGGGGATGGATCATGCTCCGGGACAAGCATCGGCCTGCCAACCCACAAAGCCGCCACCGATTCCTCAACGTCGGCACGGGCCAGTGCATCCAGGTGTTCCTTCCGGAGGAGCTCACCGACCACCACCGCCTGCTCGTGTCCACCACCGAGTGCCTCCTCGTCCTGCTCTGCAGGGCTACCAACGCCATCCGCTTGCTCAACCCGCTTACACGGCAGGTCGCCGAGCTCCCGCCGATCGCCACAAGACTGGATCGTGAATTCAGAGGAGACGCACCCGACAACGCGGGGCTTGCCGACGACGACGACACGGTCGTGCTCTACTTCAGCAGGATGGAGACACTGGCCTTCGCCAAGCCGGGCGACGAGCACTGGGTGCTGGTCAGGTTCAAGAAACTGCTCATGCCCACCTTGTCATTCCAAGGCCGATTCTATGGCGTCACCACCAACTCCGTCATGGTGGTGGATACTACTGGAGAAGAACCACGGATGGTGGTTGCCGCCAAGCTGGCCAAGCCATTTGGCAGGATGGTGGACACGGTGCACCTAGTGGAGGTAGGTGGGGAGCTCATGCTGGTGCACCGTAAGATACGTAGAATCCGTGGTGATGAAGATGATGATGCAGAGGAGGAGGAGCGTTTCAAGAGGAAGTATAAGGTGTACCGGGTGGATTTGGATGCGGGGAAGACGACCCCTACTGTCCATGGCGGCCTCGGTGAGCATGCTGTTTTCATTGGCCTTTACCGGACACTTTGTGTGTCCCCTCTGGTGTTCCCCAACGTTACGGCGAATACGGTCTACCCAGGCCTCGACTTGGATGAGAGAACTGGCGATGAGCAAATAGGAGCCTATCATCTCAGAGATGGAAGCATTGAACCCTCCGATTATGATAGGCGGAGAGGTTTGACACATCCCTTGAATGCTGCCGAGTTTCTAGCTGATTGTGTAAGGCTAGTTTGATGAGTACTCCCTCCGTTTCAAATTACAGGTCGTTTTGGCATTCATAGTTTGTGCCTACGGCGAGGAAGAGGCTGTTGGAAGGCAGCCAAAAGGTTTCTATTTTTTAATGTGGTGTTTGGTTCGGCATAATGTAACGCAATCGTATTACGGATGCTAATGAATCATGTTACATATGTTGGTTTTCACCCCGTCCGTAAGCAATTAACGCTCCAATCAAATCCCACAACTATAAATGACCATTACCACCGCCTTCTCCAGTATAAACTGCAAGCCGTGCTCCCTCTTCAGTGGGGGGGGAAACCGAAAGCACAAAACCCTCCCAAGTAGTAGTACCAGAACAACAGTTGTTCGTCGGCGCACTGGCAGATGGCCTCTTACAGAACAAGAACCGCTTGTATTAATTTGTTGGGATCGGGATCGATTTGGGTTCTGAAGTAGATGAATGGCCCCGGAAGCTCCGGAAGGGGCATCACCGATTCGCTTGCAGCACACTGTAGGTGTCCGTGTGCAGATGGATGGCAGGCGCTGACAGTATTGTTGCTTGGCGTTGTGTTGATGGTTCTTTCATTTCGCCGGCTCCATCAGTTGTGTTGATGGTTGCAAATCATGCTGCCAAGAAACTGGGACAGATTCCCCACCCCGAGGTTCTTTCATTTCCGTGTCAGAAATACCACTAGAAAAAGTTGGAAAAGGCTTTTCTGCACTTTATGCATCGCCACATTTCACAAACGGACAATGCACACTGACTAGCGTCACCGATACAGTACTAGTACTTACATTGCTTGCTTGCAGCTTTGACGGCCTGCTCGTGCTCGTAAAGTTCTGCAATTCCCAAGGTCAGATCAGATCACTGCAAAGTTCAGAACAAAAGCCTACGAATGCGAAATGATTAAATGAACAGGTAACCACAAAACCATTAGTATTTCGATGTCAAGGATGAAGAGTGAAATTGGTTTCAGCATTGATGCTGCTGTAGCGTAGACATCCTGATGGCCAGCAATGTGTTGCAACTGAAAGTGACCAAGCAATGCAAAGCCTGAAAGAGACTAGGCTAACAGCGTTCTCGTTCGTCATCATTCTTTTTCCTCTGGTAACACAGGATCCACAAATCAGTAAGAGATCCATTCAGAAAAGCCGAACCGAAAGAGAAACAAAAATGCTCCACGACGTGATGTGGTGGGACTAGGGATCACATATGGCTAGTATTATGAGAGAAGCAAATAGCAGGCAGATGGATTCGGTGCAGGAACACCGGGTGAATATATGTAACAGAGCCCTGTTTTGCAAGATGTAACCGAACCGGGCACTTACCACTTTACCAGCAAGCTCATGTATAAAGGATTTGATGATCTCTTCCATGTAAGCAACTCTCTTTGACGATGTTTCCATGTTGGATTGCTTACCTTTACCTGGCACGGGCACCGACACGCAAAAATCTGCATAGCAAAGACTGAAGAGCAAAGACCCTGTTTTTGTACAAGGCTACTGGTACAATCACAGCACCATATCTGCTGGATCCTGAGGTCAATTGTACTACGTAGCTGCGTACCAATCAAACTGGCACCATGATGAGCTCTGCCAAAGCTTAAATTGGCTAAAAAACCTCTTCTCATCCAGACAAAACAATCACTATAGACTGGGAGTATTAAGATCATCAAAGTTCAAAAAAAAAAAAAAAAAAATGTGCCGACCATCTTTCTGATGGAACATGGTGTTGTGATTGTACTATTATTTAGAACAGAATTCTGACATGCAGCTATGAATCGTACGCTCGATTCACAGCTGTGTTACCAGAACACACTGCAATATGTACAGTAAAATGAATATGAACAGTTGTGCTATGAGAGAACATTTCTTCATGATTTTGCCGACAAATTTTTCTCAGGGCTCCACAACCAACCGGTGGACTGGTGTTACAATGCCAGTCATGTATTAATCGACGTGCTATCCTAGGCAATAACTAAAAGAAACGAAGATATTTCTTTACAACATATATCGTGCCTTTCTATGAAGCAACAAAATAATATGATACCACACGCTAATCCAAAAAAAAAAAAAAAAAAAAAAAAAGAGAGTCACTGTTATCTTGTGTCTTCCCCATGGTCCCGTACCTTCCTTTATATATGTGTGAACTGAAATGTTCTCGTAAGGGTGAAACAACTAAAAGGCAGTTGCCCCTGCCACTATATTCATCACTTTGAAGCTATCAGTGACTGCACGACAACAAAATTGAAATTACTGTAAGCAAAGAACCTTTTTTTATTTATTTTATACTAAGTCAACACACCATGTATCAAACAAGAACTGAAAAAGAAATGACATGGACTTACTGAATCAAGAAGCTTCAGACCAGCTCCACGTGTAAACTTCCTAGCAAAAAGGAAGCAGGGTGCTGGCTTTCCATTACTTGTACACCACTCCCTCCTATTTTCAGTCTCATAATATATATTATCGATATCCTAAAAATGAGAAGAATAAATCCTCAGCAAACAGTAGGGAACTATCATGCACACTTAATGGCAGCTTATTTTGGTACAAATTGCCACATCAAGAATCAAAGCTGACAATTACAAAAGCATCAGCCTTGAAACAGACATTTGTTTAAGACATCAGTTCTTCAATTGATGAAGTATTTACCCCCACAGTCCACAGGTGTTACAGGTTTAAGACATTCACATCCTTTTTCCTAAAAAAAGGTGGTTGCTGCTTTATTCATTATAACAAATGATATGATTGCATTACTTGTAAAATTAAGGCAAACCAAAACTAAATTCAAATGGTGATGGACCCTTTGGTTTCCCCTTTAATTAAGCATAAAGCAAAGCCTACCCCAACTTGCTTGCTCCAAAAGTGTTGTCATTGTTGATGTTGTTTTAGCAAATACTCCGTATACATGAAGAAGTCCTAAAGGAAAGAAACGTGTCTACATTTTAAGAAACTATATACCTTTTATAGATTTTATAAGTCCAGGAGTAGCATCGGAGACTTTATATGTTACAGGATGCCACCCACGTCTTTCACGATCTTTAGAAGCTGAAAGATCCCATGCACTATGTGTTACTGATCGCCGTGTAAGTTCTTCTTCTAGACCACTTTGCTGCATTGCAGAAGAGCTGAATGATCAGCGAACTTAGTGCAGAAAAAAAATATGCAAAGAATATTGTTATGATCAAGATCATTGACTTACTGCAAGCAATGTCTGAACATAGTGCTCATCTGGTACGCAGTTATGGGCTTTCAAGCCTGTGCAGGCTGCAAAAAACCAAACGGATAAATGGCATTTAAAATTTTAAACAAATATAATTGTCAACTGATCTTATCTTCTAAAACACTAAAATGTAAACACAACACAAACAGATACAAATATAGAGTTTTGAAAGTATTCTGATGCACAAGAATAATAATATATCTTTATTTTATTTTGGAACTTCAAAAATAAATTATATAATTCTTAGGATTTTTAAGTCAGCACTCATACCCAGAAAAAAGTAACCATATAAAAATCTAAAAAAATCAATCCAATCATTTGGAATTCTTCATATTTTTTGGCACTCATACAATGGTTCCGTGCACTTGGCTTTTGTGGAAGGTCTGTGTCCTCTTGTGCAGGAGATTAAGCGCAGTTTGTGGCAGTGGTTGTTGGTTCCACCCAAGTTGGGTTGGTGTTTCTGCCTTTGCTCTTAGAACTATCTTCTCCTTTTCTTGCTTCTGAAACAACCTTAAGATGCTTTGTATTTCCGTTCGTCTGAATGGGAATGGGGAGACCCCAAGTTTTAAAAAAATGAACCTACAATGTCCCTTCTACTTTCCTATCTCAGATTACAATTTGAATTGTCCTTTTAAAACGATTTAATAGTTTAGCTTGACTTTATTTTACCAGAAAGCCATTTACTCTGTCTATGTTGTTTCAACATAGCCAGTCCAAGTTGCTGGTAATTTAGTTTTTAACATAATCAGCGAATGCCCCTCAAGTAGATCACAATGTGAGTCTCCGAGCCAATTCTGGGGGAGACCGAGATGACATGGTTAGAAGTGTACCTACCAGGGACACACTTCATAGGAAATTTCAGTGGGATTTGAAGTGGCATATTGGGTTTTTGGGTATGTCGTCAGGAATCAGGAGGGACAGGATATCTAGACAGAACATAGAAGCATGCAGGAAGTACCTGAACCATAAACCAGTGTTCCCTACTCCCTAGTATTACTGTTACTGTCATTAATTCCTTTTGTATTTTTATTTATGTTTGATCGAGATGTTTTTTTCCATGTTGGTGCTCATGTTAGGTTTCATCCAAAGCCCACTAAAACTTTTGGAACTAACAGGCTGTCAGGCTCTGTTGTTCATGATGATGGGATTTGAGATATACATTTTTACAAGTAAAAACAGTTAAAATGGCAATCCATAAGTCACGTCATGAACGAGAAAGGGGGATTGTAAAGTAATATACTGAAATGTTTTCACTTACAATTGGACGATCCCAATCCCGCCAGAACTCTGGCAAGGGTCTCCTCTGCAGTATACAGAAATATATGATAGGTCAATATTAGAAATTGAAGATGTAAGGGCTTAATGTAAATAAGACGAGGATTCATAATTTGAGAACTGATGCTATAACAAAATTGGATTGATTGTCACCATAAAAGCAGAGCTACAAATAATTTTAATAATAGACGTTATTACATGCTGATGGTGCCACATACAGCAGTTGCCACACTAACTTTACTAGTTCTTTTGAGACTGTTGGCAATTTATTAGCAGCTCAACCCCTGAAAACTATGCATGTTTACATAACATGCAAAAACCCTACCAACAATATAGAAAGTTTTGAATTAATATCTGCTCTCTCGATTGGCAAATTAAGAGGTATTAGTAAACAATGTAACCTTACTACTGTTCTCAAACTTATCTGCATACAAATATTAAGATATATACCCTGCAATGCTTCTGGAATTCTGGTAACAACACTTCATCATCAACCACAACCTCAGCATGCTTTTTTTAGCACAGCCCACTGGAAACAATGTAATATTCGGAATTAATTATCAATGCAATGCTCAGTACTTCAGTCGTTATTTATAAAATGGTGGAAGGACCACCTGTGAGCCTTTTCTCCAATTCTCCACTGGGATAATTGGGTCCATTCTAGGGTTGTATCTCCCTGCCTTTGTATCAGCAAAACTGCAACCAGCATAATACAGGGAAAAATAAATAGACAAAAAAGAATTGACCCTTCAGCTGCAAGCCTGTAGCTTGCTGTGCAATTCATCTACGGGATCAAGGTAAAACAAAGCAAAGATATATCATACATATCATAATTCATTAAGGGGAAGAGCTAAAATGAATTTCCAATGACATCATAAAAGACTGGTATAACCAAGACCAGGAAATGTACAGTATTTGGATATTTATACCTGTCTACAAAGCTGGTTGATGATGACATTATATAGTCGTAAGTGTAGCTGAAATTGTACAGTGGTACACAGCTGCCACAGAGAGAAGATCCTAGTAAGCATGAATCAAAATTAAGATCCAAATTTTACCATCCATGAATGAAGAAAAGAAAGTCAAAATAGGGTTGGAAAAAGGTGTGACTGTTGACAGCAGCATACATAGGAATCGGCAAATGGATATTAGTATAGATGATATCAATGATTTAATATCAATATGACCTTTTTCCATTAGTTTGTCAATAATATTATCGTTCTTCTTTGTACAGTAAGATATATCGTTCCTACAAAATATATTCAATATCAATATTATATTAAATGACAAATCTTGATATTTGCCAGTTGACATTTAGTTCCTTATTTGTAAATGTGAAAAAGCTCGTGAACCTGAAAACAAATCAAATGCTCAACCACCACTGGAACAAACAGAAATCTGGGAGGAAATGCCAATATTGTATCCAGGTCCATTGGCGTTTTACCTTACAACTCGGTTGTCGGCAGTAGATAAAAGGTGGGCTGTCAGGCAACAATAAAAGGTCTGTTCCCATTTGCTCTCTAATTTTCGTCCATCAGTGTCAGTATCAAAACTAAATATCTTCTCCAAGGACCAAGATGGTTCAAACTGATTTATCAACTTTATTGCTTTTTGTGTTACTGAAAATTGAATACGAGCTTGACACTGATTCAATGAGCGCATGTGCATACTGAACATGAGCAAGATAAAAAATAAATAAATTAGACCTTGCTTTAAATTAGATTTTTGACTGTACACCCGACCCTAACAGATCTTGATCTACTTTTATAAGAAGATGGAGTCATTTTACTACATTAACGTTGTTTTCATCCCCATTTTCATCACCGCAGCATACAACAAATCAGAAGATAAAAAAAGAAAGGGTTTGTCTAAAGGACTGCATTACTTCCTATAACCAAATCAAGAACCCAAGATTACACATGCTTGATAATAGATGCAAAAGAACAATACAACCCCAGATAATAATTTTCTACACAAATCCTAGGACACAACACAATCCGGACACGTCATTCTCAAGAATGTGTTTGGAGAGTGTACCTGTCGGAGACAAAAAAAAGCGGTCATTGAGCGGATCCTTGAGAGCATGGGTGAGCAGAATGCGCTCGGCCGTGATCATGCTCGCTTCCCCAATCCACCTGCAGCAAAAGCCACCTGAGCAAGAGCACGCGTGCGTACTGACAACACCACCATTCATCGTATTGTTATGGTGCAAGCAAATGTGGCAACCTGGATGCTGTCGTTGACCTGACGGTTGTAGAAGAATCGGGAGCGGGTGGTGGCTCGGGTGAGCACGAAGCCCGGGCGCGAGTGCACGAGGATGGAGAACCTCCCCCTCCTTGTCACCCTGATCATCATCAGCACAACAAGGATATGATACGTCAGTCAGTCATCGGCAGTTAGGATCCGCACAGGTATTCCATTCAGCGGCATTGTTCGGCAATGGCTGGGGAACGACACAGGAGTGGGGAAGAGTTGGGATCCGTACGCGGAAGAAGGCATCCCAGACGAGTTCGAGCGGGAGTCGGTTGCGCGCGATGAAGAGGAAGGCGACCTTGGAGTTCCCCGGCGGCAGCGGCGCCTCCTCCACCTCCGCCTGCGCCTCCGCCACTCTCTCCCGCCTCCGCTGCCGCGGCGGGCTCGGAGGAGCTATGGAGAAGCAGGAGGAACAGGCTGCTGAGGCAGAGGCAGAGCAGCAGCAGGAGCAGCGCCGCCGCCGAGCGCCTGCCCCGGCCGTAGCCGTAGCCGAACTTCCGCGGCTTCATCCTGACGACCGAGGAGGCTGGGCCGGACCGCGGACTCTACATCAGCAGCGGCATGAGCAGAGCGGACGGAGCAAAGCAAGTTCAGATGGTGAGCGCAGTGCGGCGGATCTCTCGGCTCGACTCCCGTGAATGAATCTGGTGATCCCGGGAGAGGTGGGTGAGCAGCGGAGTCGCCGTGAGAGTGTGGTGTGGTGGCGGGCGATGGAGATGGAATCGAATCTTGGGCTTGCTTGCCGAGGGGACGAAGGCAGGCACTGCCTTAGGCTTGCCGACGCGCCAACTAACCACCGGTCCACGGGCACGAGCATCCCATCCCTGTCTACCAAGCATTTGGATGATTATGGGCCTCTTTAGATGGCAAAATATTTGCCTAAGTGCACTGTTCTTCGTGTAAGACTTTTCGTTTATATTTGGTGAAACGTGGTCCATTCAATTATGGATTAACTGTGCTCAAAAGATTCGATGCGTGATTTACAACAAAAACGTGTAAATACTTATTTTTTTATCTACATTTATCAAGTTATGAACATATATATTTGATGTATTTAATTTGATTGGATAGAGAGAGTCTAAAAATTTACAAGTTTTTGGCAAAACTTTAGCCATGGTCAATTTTTTTTTTTTTTTTTTTTTTTTTTTTGACGCCATCAATGACCCAGGATGCAAAGAACTAGAGCAACTAGTATAATGTCCGTAATAACGTCGCAACTTCTTTTCAAAGATGCACATGAAACAAGCAAATGTGCTAGTCCATACGTAGGAGATATGACTATATGAGTTAGTGCCTGCTCAGGACAACTTAATCTAGCTACACTTCAATATGAAGCTGGTTTACTAGGTAACCTGGATTTGTTGACGCACAAGTGTCCGCTACCGCTAGGGAGGGAGAGCGAGGAGGAGCTTGATGGCATGGAGGATAGTGTCAGCGCGAAGGACCTCAGTGGTGCAAAGGAGGAGCTTGGGGAGGTGAGCGAAGATGACGATGCTAGAGGAGGAGAGCATGGACGAGGAACTTGATGCACGGAGGAGCCAGAGGCGGCACAAAGGAGCGCCGGAAGGATTGAGGAGTGGTGGACTTGGGAGGAGGAGTGTCGAGTAGAGAAGAAGCAAAGGAGCAACGAGAAGTTGCCTAAAAAATAGAGGCCTTCAGCCTTAGCAGAGGAGCAAATAGCATGAAGACGAGAAAAAGGGCGGTAACTTAAGTATTGAAGTAATTTAGACCTAACAAAATACATAAATCCATACACAGTAAAATAAACTTCAATTAGTTGGACAATAATAAAAAAAACAGACGATTTATATGAGATACATTATTAGACACAAGAAGATACTAATATCATAGTACTATAAACGTGAGCCATGATAATAGAACTATTTTTTTCTATGCAAAAAGAAAAAGAAACATTAATTAAGTTCTTATCCGACGAAAGTATTGCTAGGTAGCGACTGGTAGAGCCTGGATTTGCTGTGTAAAATATGCTGTTGATCAACCGGTAGAGCCTGGATTTGCTTGCTGGTCATGATAGACGCTTTCCATCCGGCACCTAGCGGGGCCTCCTCCGATCTTGGCCTGGCTGCAGACGAGCACCGTGTCGCTGTCCATGTAATGCTCCGCCGGCGTCGTCACCTTGACGTCGACGGCCGCCTCCCCGCGGCGAGCTCGCCGGCGAGCTGGTCCCGCAGGAACTGCGGCAGGTCCACGTCCTGACCCATGCCCTGGCGCCGCCGCGCTCCCGCACCTTCCCCACATTGGCGCAGAACTGCGGCACGGAGCCGCGGCCGAGGACCGCGTCCCCGTACGACACGAACACGGTGGAGAGCCTGCCGAGGCACGCCGAGTCGAACATGTCGCCGGTGTTGTCGATGCGTACGGTGAGGTTGAACACCGGTGACAACGAGGGGTTCGCCGCCGCCAGCGCCAAGTGGTCCAGGCCGGCGACGCCGGTGACGGTGACCGAGTACACGGGATCCTTGTTCGTGCAGAGGAGAACCAAGAAGGTTATAAATCCGGCGAGGAGACAGAAGCATATCCATGCACAGCAGCGGGGAACCTCTTGCTCATCTTCTTGTTGAGCCGCCATGCTGCCGCCGATCGATCGCGTGGTGAGCGACGTAGTTGTTGCCTTTGTTGGCGGCGTGCCGACGTCGCGTATCGATCGTGTCTCCTATTTTGTTTTCGTTTTTGTGGCACTCAAGCCCCGATGAAACCCACCGATCGAGTGCTGTATATATGGGGTCGCCTAGTTCGACTCCGACAGCGACTTTGTGCCGTATGGTCGTATCGGTGCGTTTGAGGACTCAAATTCTAGACGGACTAGGACGATGACTCGGTGACGAAAGAAAAAGGAATACATTGAAGTACTCCAACAGACGTGTTATTGTAGAGGTTGACTAAATCATGGGTTCAGCCATTAGTTTTACCATAGAGCCAAAATTAGTTGTTTTAACAATTCTATAAAATAGAATTTTTTTAAAAAAAGAGGTCCACAGGCCAGTTTACAAAGTCAGGTAGTGAGTGCTCGTAGTTGGCTATTCAAGGGATAGTGAAAGTGTCCCTTTATTCTGGATTATCGGGGCACGAGGCCTAGAGTTGTAGGCGATAGCGAGAGGGGCGACTCAGGGGGCGACTCGGAGCGCGGAACGCGGGGCGGTGAATCTGGCGATCCTCGCAGGGGTCCCATCGAAATCCACATCATAAAGCGGGGGATTTGACGTGGGTAGGGACACCGCTCCTCCTTGTCGTGAAAATGCCCATCCCCTTCCCCTCTCCGCAACGTGCACCCAACTCGCTCCGCCCACCGCACCTCACGAGCGCACAACAGACCCGATGCCGGCGAGAAGCGACGAGAAGGCCTCCTTTCGTCTCTCTCCGCCGGAATGAAGGGCCCCGACTCGGGGAGCGAGAGCGGTGGTGCCGACACCGGGCCACAAGGTGGAGGTGATTTCGACCCACGCAACCTCCCTTTTTGAGCGACCATGTTGAGTCCTCATCCTCTTCATAAGGTAGACTTGGAGAAGGTCTCAATCATGTTGGGGGTTTGCCCGCGGGGGTGGGGTGGGGGGTGTAAGTGCAATCAAGCTCTAAGTGGGTTTTGGCGTTGATGACCACCGAATTAGGGGACTAATGAGATTTACTACGAAGATGACATGCAGGAATAAAATATGGAGTTGATGAACAGGTCTAAAGGCACCAAATGAGCTAGATGATGGTGTTTCGGATCAAGGCGTTTAAATTATTTTGTATTTTGAATCTTGAGTTTAGGAAATGCCGTACTATCAAGAGGGATCCTAGGATTCTCGGTACACATGGACCAAGTGCTCTAAACATCAAATCAGACACAAAAACATCACTCCAAGCCCACGACCAAAGAAAACACCTTGTTTCACTCTTACGTCATCGGGGCGTGGCGATGCAGCGCAATGGTGCGGCGATGCAGCGCCCGCCGCGGCGTGATGCCGCGCCCCAGCGGCGTGCTTGCAGCGTGTCGTCGCGGCAAGATGTCGCGCTTAAAATCATACCGTTGGGCCCATGGGGTATAAATACCTATTCTACCCCTCCGACAACGGTAACCTGACTCACTCTTCTTCTTCCTCGCGACAGAACAACCCAGAATAGACCTCTTGCTCTCTCTCTCACCTCCATTGAAGTTCTTTGAGCTCCCCACTCAATCCCTCACTTCCCACCACAGATTTTTTGAGGGAAAAGGCAGCAAACTTCGATTGAGGCCGGATCTACTACTTCCCCACTCAAAAGAGCATTTGGTTCACGTTTGGCCGAACCCTATGGTTCTTTTACTCTTGGAGCTTGCTCCTAGATGGCTAGGCGTCGCCCTTGAGCTTGCCCCCCTTCGTGTGGCAGCCTTGGGAGGTTTGTAACCTCACACAAACATCAATACATCACCCCACATCTCTAGGGTTAACTCCCTAGACTTGTGAACGAGGGAAAAAAGCAAACCGGTGGGCAAGCTAAGCCTTGTGTGGCAACCTCAACAACGTGGACGTAGCCCGGCCTGTGTGGCGACGGTGAACCACAGGTTAAATCCTTGTGTCACTTGTGTTCTTTACATTCTTGCATATTTATCTTGTGAAGTTAGGGTTTCACCCCGATCTACTTTGTTGCAAGGTTTCTGCGATATTTGGCTTGCTCTCGTGAAGTATTTGTGTGCGGGAACTAGTGTGAATCACGAGCAAGAAGTATACTTCGCCAGATTCATCTTGGAGTCACTTCTATAAAGTGACCAGCGACATGATGCCGCTTCGTGGACCGCGGCCGCGCGCCGTGGACGCGGCAGATGCAGCGCCTTGGCCGCCACCGAGGCTCGGTTTACAACTCTCTGTCTCTGTGTCAGTTTATTACACGCGGCGATCTTGCCTCAGCGCCTATACGCGACAGTGCCGCGCATCTCTGTACTGACAGTGCATTTAAGTTTTAATAGGTCGAATTTTAGGGGTAAGCCTATTCACCCCCCCTCTAGGCTTCCATCAGATCCTACAAGTGGTATCAGAGCTAGGATACTTGATATACGCTTCACTGCGTGAAGTATGGAGGCACCGGAGGGTTCGAAGAAAGGTGACAAGGCCACCGTTCCCGTAGAGGAAGTGGAGGCCAGCAGCAGCGAGCTCTCTCTCGGGACAGCCAGTGAGAGCACCATCAAGGGTGATGCCACCAACCCCGAGAGGAAAGCCGCAAGACAAGCAAGACGAACCGCGAGAAGACAAGAATGAGAAAAGAAAAAAAAGCTAGAAGAGCAAGCTAGCATCAAGCTTGCCGAGAAGCTCCAAAGAAAAAAGAGCAAAGAAAGATGATTCGTGAGGCAAGAGCCGCTAGAAGGGCAGCAAGAGAAAAGCAAAGATAAGAAGAAGAAGCGGAGTCAAGTGAGCTATCAAGTAGCTCCGACGATGGAGATGATGACATCTCCTACAACAACAAGAAGAAGAAGGAAAACAAGAAGGATGAGAGCAGCGTCAACAACACAAGTTCGCCGCCATATCCTTTAACTATTCTTCTTACTTGACTAACCGCGATAAGAAGTCTTTCATCAATGTACCCGCGGGAAAGTTGCCCCGTTTCGATGGGACCAACTATGCCAAGTGGAAGCACTTGATGAGAGCCTATCTTAGTGCCCTTCACCCCAGTCTTTGGGAGGTTGTGTGCAGTGGATTTCAGCCACCGATGAACCCCAAGGAGCCGACAAATGAAGAGCTAGCAGCTGCCCACATCAACGGTCAAGCCACAAGCATCCTCCTTAGTGCTCTAGAAGGCAATGATTACAATAGGGTGACGAATGTCAATGAAGCAAAGAAGATTTGTGACACTCTAGTACTTGCACATGAAGGTGTAGACAAAGTGAGAAAGGCCAAGATTGACTTGTTGAAGGCCAAGCTCAACCGGTTTGTGATCCTTGATGGAGAAGGGGCACAAGAGATGTTTGATCGGTTGATGGTACTAGTTGGCAAGATTAGAGGGTTTGGAGATGACGATCTAGACGCGACCACACCGTCGTCAAGATCATGCTTGAGGCATACACACCAAGAAATGACATTGTGGTCACCTTGATTCGTGACAAGAAGAAGTTTGAGCAATTCACTCCAAATGATGTGCTTGGAAGGCTGCTCACATATGACATGCAAAGAGAGGAAGCAAATGAGAGAAGAAAGCTTGGAGAGTTGTAAGCCAAGCTTGAGGGCATCAAGATCAAAGATGTGGCTCTCAAGGCAACCAAGACAAGCAAGCCAAGCTCCTCCAACAAGATCAAGGGCAGCAAGCAAGCATCTTCAAGTCAAGACAAGGAAACGAAGAAGATGCAAGAAAATATTAATGCAACCTCTTCCTCAAGTGATGATAAAGATGATGGAGCTGATTACAAGAAGATTGATGACATGGCCCTATTCATGAAGAAATATGGGAAGGGGATGAAGGCAAATGGCTACAAGATGGTGCAACAAAGATTCCCAAACAAGAAGAAGAGAACATGCTTCAACTGTGGCAGCACCGAACACTTTGTTGCCGATTGTCCACATGAGAACAAGAACAACAAATACAAGAGGGATAATGGCAAAGACAAGAAGCAAGATTACAAGAGAAAGGGAAGAAATATGGGTGAAGCTCACATCGGCCATGAGTGGGACTCAACAAAAGAGACAAGTGAAGAGGTAGTCCATGTTGTAACATTTGCTATGCAAGAGACCTCAACACCCAAGCTCTTCAACAACATGACCGATGATGAGGATGAAGAAGAAAATGACTCCACTCATGTTTGTCTTATGGCCAAGCATGGGAAGGTAAAATCCACACCCAAATCCTCTCCCTCTCTTAGTGATGAATCTAGTGATCTTAGTGAAAGCTCTAGTGAAGAGGAATCTAGTGATATGTGATCTCAACCACAAAGGATACTTCTACTCCCTCCACTAGTCAAGGTTGTGGTAAATGCTATAATGTTGATATGAATGTCTATACCACTAACCTTGCCAACATGAAAGCAATGGAGAAAGAGATCACTAGGCTCACAGCTATGGTGAGAAAAGAAAGTGAAAACAGCAAGGCAACAGTGAGCAACAAGGTTGTGGCTCCAAAGAAGCCCAACTACATTGATGGGAGAAATTCAAGAATCAAGGATGGACTTGGACACAAGCATGAAAACAAAACCAATGGTCGAAAGCTGATCAGTGGTGTTGAGTGTGTCAAATTCTTGAGCAAAGGCACAAGAGGTACAGAGAGACCCGCACACGCAGCGCTGGACACAAGCCAACCCGAGCTGCTCGCTCGCATGCGCGGCTGACGCTGAGGACGGGGGGCGCGCGGCGTGCGTGCCCCCAAGAAAAGGGAAGGTCACCTACTATGCCCCATTTCAGAATAAACACAAGAAGGTGGTCCAAAAGGCTGTGAAGAAGGTCCGAGAAGTCGAGAAAATCTTGTCCAGGCTGTTCCAAAAGGCCACTCCTATCAATCTAAGGCAAAAGCAAGCAAGTTGGATTCCAATCCTTGCTTTGAAGTGAAGGCAAACAGCAAGGGGGAGGTGTTTGCAAAGTACATGGGCAGTGACAAGAAGATTTATCGCAAAGACCTCTATATAGGTTCCCAAAGTTT
Organism: Hyparrhenia diplandra; assembly: GCA_015847255.1. Lineage (NCBI taxonomy): Eukaryota > Viridiplantae > Streptophyta > Magnoliopsida > Poales > Poaceae > Hyparrhenia > Hyparrhenia diplandra. Next base: position 44,042 of record JADLZK010010481.1, on the reverse strand, counting down.
TTGTGACTAATGTAAAAGGTCCCAAGAATCTTGGGGACCTAAACTTGTGAACTAAACTTGTTTTTGCGGGCATACTCCTCCGGTGGGTCAAGTTGGGTGTTTGACAAATTTGTACAAATCATATGACCGGAGAAAGGAGTATGTTTTAAGTCATATTCCCAAACCAATGATGAGAGGAACAACATAAGGTTTGGAAATGATGATGTGAGAAGTGTGATCGGTCTTGGATATGTGGACCTTGCCAAGCCGGGAAGCAAGTAGGTGCACCTCACCCACCAAAGAGCGTGATGACCACTACTCAACCATTGGAGTTGATACACATGGATCTCTTTGGACCGGTGGCCTACCTTAGCATCGGGGGGTAACAAATACTGAGACTTGTTATTGTTGATGACTACTCCCGCTTCACTTGGGTTTTCTTTGTCTTTGATAAGTGTCGGGTACAAGAGAAGGTGAAAACCTTCATCAAGAGGGCACAAAAGAGAATTTGATCTACCCATCAAGAAGATAAGAAGTGACAATGGAACCGAATTCAAGAACACCCAAGTTGAAGAATATCTTGATGAAGAGGGCATCAAGCATGAGTTTTCAGCTGCTTATACCCCTCAACAAAATGGTGTAGTAGAGAGAAAGAACCGTACACTCATAGAGATGGCAAGGACAATGCTTGATGAGTACAAGACTTCGGACATCTTTTGGTGTGAAGCTATCAACACCGCTTGTCATGCCATCAACCGCCTCTACTTACACAAGAAACTCAAGAAGACTTCATATGAGCTCTTAACCGGTAACAAGCCTAAGGTGTCATACTTTAGAGTGTTTGGGTGCAAGTGCTTCATACTTGAACAAAAGGCCCCGAACCTCTAAATTTGCACCTAAAGTTGATGAAGGTTTTCTTCTTGGTTATGGATCAAACGAGCATGCCTATCGTGTTTTCAACCAAACCACCGGTAGGGTTGAAATCACTATAGATGTGACATTTGATGAATCTAATGGCTCTCAAGTAGAGCAAGTTGATCAAAGTGTTGTAGGAAAGGAGGATCCACCTTGTGAGGCAATCAGGCAATTGGCTATAGGTGACATAAGGCCTCAAGAAGATCAAGCAAATGGAGAGGAGGATCCACCGGTTGTTGCTTTGCACAAGATTCGGCCGACGTACTCAATGATCAAGTGCGCACACGCCGCCGGAAGTGTTCGTGCGCAAGCGATGCCGCACCTACGCATGGGCGGTGCCGGCGCCATCTACCTCGGCAACTAATGATCCACCCGCATCACCTGTTCAACCACTTGATCTTGCTCCAATTCTTGAAGCGATGATGAATATGATGAAGATCAAGAAGAAAATGCAGAAGGCGTTAATCACTCACGACTACGACAAACAATTCAACGGGATCACCCGTTGACAACATCCTGGGAGTGTTCGAAAGGGAGTTACTACTCGATCACATCTAGCTGCTTTACATCAACATTTCTCTTTTTATTTCATCTTTGGAACCGCGAAAAGTAGATGATGCTCTCAAGGATCCGGATTGGGTGTTGGCCATGCAAGAAGAGCTCAATAACTTCAAAAGAAATGAAGTTTGGGAGTTGGTGGAAAGACGCAAGACTAACATTATTGGCACCAAGTGGGTCTTCCGCAACAAGCAAGATGAAGATGGGTTGGTGACAAGAAACAAGGCAAGATTGGTTGCTCAAGGCTTCACTCAAGTAGAGGGCTTGGACTTTGATGAGACTTATGCACCGGTGGCAAGACTAGAAGCAATTAGCATTCTTCTAGCCTTCCTTGTCCATCATGACTTCAAGTTGTACCAAATGGATGTCAAGAGTGCATTCCTCAATGGTCCACTACAAGAGGAAGTGTATGTTGAGCAACCACCCGGTTTTGAAGATCCCAAGTTTCCCAACCATGTCTACAAACTCCGTAAAGGCGCTCTATGGGCTTAAGCAAGCACCTAGAGCATGGTATGAATGCCTTAAGGATTTCTTGCTCAAACAAGGCTTTGAAATAGGCAAAGCTGATCCTACTCTCTTCACTCATAAAGTTAGCAATGATATATTTATATGCCAAATATATGTCGATGACATAATATTTGGTAGCACTAACAATATGTATGTTGAGCAATTTAGTAGGACAATGACCAAGAGATTTGAGATGTCCATGATGGGTGAGCTAAAGTACTTCCTCGGTTTTCAAGTCAAGCAAATGGAGGAAGGGACATTCATTTGCCAAACCAAGTACACCCATGACATGCTAAAGAAGTTTGATATGGCTAATGCTAAGCCAATCAAGACTCCAATGCCAAGCAATGGACATCTTTATCTTGATGAGGAGGGTCCAGCCGTGGACATGAAGGTATATCGTTCCATGATTGGATCCTTGCTTTACCTTTGTGCATCTAGACCAGACATAATGCTTAGTGTGTGTATGTGTGCTCGTTTTCAAGCCAATCCAAAGGAATGTCACAATGTGGTACGTTAAGAGAATCTTGAGATATTTAGTACTCACACCTAACCTTGGCTTGTGGTATCCTAAGGGTTCCAAGTTCAATCTACTTGGCTATTCAGATTCTGATTATGCCGGTTGCAAAGTAGATCAAAAAAGCACTTCGGGGACATGTCAATTCCTTGGACAGGTCCTTAGTGTCTTGGAGCTCTAAGAAGCAAAATTGTGTAGCCCTTTCCACCGCCGAGGCCGAGTATGTTGCGGCCGGTGCATCTTTGTGCTCAACTACTTTGGATGAAGCAAACTTTAAAAGATTACGGATGTCATTTCACAAAAGATACCTCTTCTTTGTGACAACGAGAGTGCCATCAAACTCACAAATAACCCGGTAGCTCACTCTAGAACAAAACACATAGACATCCGTCATCACTTCTTGAGAGACCACGAACTCAAAGGAGATATCGCAAATTCGCCATGTGAGTTCAAAAAGCAACTAGCCGATATCTTCACCAAGCCTCTCTCTATGAGTCAAGGTTTTGTGCTTTGCGTAGTGAGCTAAACATTCTCGATTCTCGTAACTTGGTTTGACTTCCAGCACACATGCAATTTGTTTGAGACACTAGCTCGACATAGGAAAAGTTTGTGAAAACTTTCACATTGTGTTTCGAAAGGATTTCAAATTCTAGTCCGAAATTCAATGCCATAGTTCTCGTATTGATTTATCTCGTCTCTCGGCAATGAATTTTGGTGTCTCTGTGATCGAATTTGAGGAGAAATAAGTCAAAAAGTGGCAATATATTTGCGAGGACAACAGGTGGCGCGGGCAAAGCCGCTGTCTTCGCGTAAACACCCGGCGATGCCGCGTCCCTAACGTGGCGATGCGCGCGCGTAGGGCTTCGACCCGCTCCGTCCGAATCGTTTTTGGGCCAAATTTTTTCATCTTTCCTTTTCTACCCCCGGCCCCAAGCGGTTTTCTTTCTCTCCTCTCCGCCCGACTCCCTCACGCGCCCACTCTTCTCTCTCACGCGCGTGAAGGAAGGCCGCCGCCCGCTCTGCCGCCCACGCCGCCACCTCGGCTGCCGCGAGCCCCCGGCCGGTGCGCCGAGCGCCGCCGCCCGCCGGCCCTCCCCCGCTCGTCCCGGCCGGCTCTGCTCCCTCTCTCCGAGCAGCTTCTCTTCTTTCCTCCTCAATCAACGAAGGTAAACCTAACCCTAACGATGAAGTTCTTGCCCGATCTATGCTCACGTGTAGAAATTTCTCATGGATTCGTGTTGATTAGTGATGTATGAACTCTAGGAAAGTGATTTGGTAGAATGGAATCGATGGATTTCGTGTTTCAATTACTTAGGTGATTTAGGGGAGGGCACGGCATTGCCGCCCCAAATGAAACTAGACAGGTTCCTAGCCGATTCGAACAAAGCAAAATCCCTCAAATCACCTACTCAATTGGGATAGGAAATCGATCGATTTCAAATATCGAAGAAAACTTTCACTTCGGCTCATATTCATATTCAATCCATGGGCAATTTTTATCTAAAATGTGATTTGGCTTATGAAATTGTGATAGAAATATAAATTATGTTGAATAGATGTATAGAAAAGTATTGGAAGAAGAATTTTGATGTTTCGAGCAAGGGAGGGCGGCAAAGTGCGTATATATATGACACGGCAGTGCCGTGCATGCTTGTGTAGTGCCGTGCCTCTGCGCTGGCGGTGCGATCTTACAGCCCAGTGTTTTCACCACGACGACTTGCTCTAAACATCAAGTTTCATTTCACGACTTTTCTCCTACATATGTTTGGCCACTATACATCCTATCCTATGCGGTTTCTTACCAAAATTCTATTTTTTGCATAGATGGACCACCGAAATGATCCCCATGGCAAGAGGAAGATGAGGGTCAAGGCAGTGGAAAGGAGAGGCCGTGGCAGAAAGAACTTGAGCAGAGGGGCTGGTGACAGCAGCAGTGGGTCAGCTGGACTCACAGGGGAACAGCAGCAACAGTATGGATACACCATTGTGCCTGATGGGGACCAAGGCACCCCCGAAAGCACCCCTCGGTGTTTGACAACGACTACATGCGGCAGTTGAGGGTGTTTTCGAGATGACAGGCCCACGTCAATGATCCACCTATCCCCGTGGTGAGCTACTTCAAGAAGCGAGGGAAGTGGCGAGATGCTAGAGCATACAATGTCTATGCGAGATGAGCGCGAGACAGAGGGGATTGATGGGAGATTTTGGGCAGCATTCCATTCAAACTTCTATCTGACTATTCTCCTCCATTCCACAAAGAGTAAGATCACTACAATGCATTACATTGACTTTGAGAGGATGGCGGACAAGGAGGAGGATGCCTTCAATGAGGCAATCGAGGCTTGTGAGAAGTTTGAGCTGACTGATATCATGGCTTTCAAGCATGACTGGAATGATGAGATCTTGAGTCAGTTCCATGCCACCTATCAATGGGACAGGCAGCCAGATACCATTCACTGGATGACTGACAAGAGGCACTACAGAGTTGACTTTGTCACATTCTGTCAGATACTTGGTTTTGGGGCTGATCACGAGGCGTACATCGATATTCATGAGCTTGACCCTATTGAAGCCAAGGTCATCAGAGATTGCTGGGCAAATCCAAAGATGATTGGAAAGAGGAAGGGACTGAAGGACTTCTTCTATGTGATGAACAACCTCTGCCGGTGTACCATTGATCCCAAGGATGGGGCAGCTTCAGACATCAATGGATATGCTAGAAATCTCCTTGCTCACTTCAGAAATGATGAGACATTCAATGTTGGGAAGTTCATCTGGAGGCAGCTAGCAAATGCAATGGATGATGCTAGGAGGAACCTGCCATATGCTCCCTACCTCATGTTCATGATTGAGAGGGTCTCAGGGAACATCTATCCAAAAGACTGTTTCCATACAGTCTACAACATTGAGAAGACCCATGGTTTGGAGGGAGGAAAGACCAGTGGCAGGGCCAGACCCTCAGCAGGAGGCACCTCAGCTGATAGAGAGGATTTGGAGGAGCCCTCTAGCTCTAAGTCCAGGAGGCACAGCAGGTCCAGATCCAAGCTGAAGAAATGGATCAAGGCAATCTTTGGGCACTGCTCTTATGCATCTCAGCAGACGTATGAGTTGTGCAGGGAGGTGAGGCAGGCTTTCAAGAGTGTTAGGGAGAAGAAGGACTTCCAGTTCCTCCTTCTATCCCTAGACCACCTCAGTATGATCTCCCAGAGCTTTCAGCTACCAGCAGCTCAGACCAGGATCTCTCAGACCTACTTGGTAGCTTCTCTCAGCAGCCAGCTCGACGCTCCACTCGTCGCTCCACGCAGCCCAGTGCAGCTATCTCTGAGGAGGAGGGCGAGGACACCGCTTCCAATCGCGATGATACTAGTGAGGAGTGACTCCGCTCTCTCTTCTTCTTTTTCTATGATCTTTTTGGTGCTTGACGCCAAAGGGGGAGAAAATTAGAAGAAATGAGGGGGGTCAAACTTTTCAACGCCCTGGACGTTTCGAGGAGGATGAGATGAAGCAGCAGTTGATCCTCAGAGTTTAGATTCTTTGAGAGTAGCTCATCGGTGTGAGTTTGAGAGAAACTCTATTTTATGTAATAATGCCACCTATGACTTGTTAATTCTCGGATTTGATCGTTTGGTTGTTTAAACTCTGTTTAAGTTAATCTGCTGCACGTTTAGTCCTTATATCATGTCATATTTGCTGTGGTAATCTTGTTTCAGCCTTATCTATCCTGATAGGCGCAGCCAGATGCCGCACCAGGGCGCGGCGCGGTGCCGCGCACATCGCTCTGAGATAGATACCCTGTTGTGCTCCGATCAATTTCTGTTGTCATATGTATCACAGATATATTGTTATGACACCTTTGAGCACCCCACAGCATCCATGGATGTAAGGGGACGCCTTGCACACTCTCTAAATGTGTAACTTGACTTTTATGTCAATTTGAGAATTCAAAACTCAATCACATATTTAGGGGAAGGTTCCTACATCCTTGGTCTTCATAATCTAAGTTTGACTTTGCATCTTATGTAAGCTCTAATTTGGTTGTCATCAACCACCAAAAAGGGGGAGATTGTAAGTGCAATAAAGCTCTAAGTGGGTTTTGGCGTTGATGACCGCCGAATTAGGGGACTAATGGGATTTACGAAGATGACATGCAGAGAATAAAATATGGAGTTGATGAACAGGTCTAAAGGCACCAAATGAGCTAGATGATAGTGTTTCCGGATCAAGGTGTTTAAATTATTTTGTATTTTGAATCTTGAGTTTAGGAAATGCCGTACTATCAAGAGGGATCCTAGGATTCTCGGGTACCTGTGGACCAAGTGCTCTAAACATCAAATCAGACACAAAACATCACTCCAAGCCTGACCAGCCAGCAAAACACCTTGTTTCACTCCTCTGCTGTCAGGCTGGCGCGACAGTGCTGCACAATGGTGCCGCAGTGCCGCCCCCCCGTAGTGCCACGCCCCCCCCGGCGGTGCCGCATGTCGGTCTTGGCGGCAAAGCCGCACTTAAAATCGTACCGTTGGGCCCATGGGGTATAAATACCTATTCTACCCCTCCCACAACGGTAACCTGGCTCACTCTTCTTCTTCCTCGCGACAGAACAGCCAGAATAGACCTCTTACTCTCTCTCTCACCTCCATTGAAGTTCCTTGAGCTCCCCACTCAATCCCTCACTTCCCACCACGGATTTTTTGAGGGAAAAGGCAGCAAACTTCGATTGGAGGCCGGATCTACTACTTCCCCACTCAAAAGAGCATTTGGTTCACGTTTGGCCGGAACCCTAGGGTTCTTTACTCTTGGAGCTTGCTCCTAGACGGCTAGGCGTCGCCCTTGAGCTTGCCCCCTTCGTGTGGCAGCCTTGGGAGGTTTGTAACCTCACACAAACATCAATACATCACCCCACATCTCTAGGGTTAACTCCCTAGACTTGTGAACGAGGGAAAAAGCAAGCCGGTGGGCAAGCTAAGCCTTGTGTGGCAACCTCAACAACGTGGACGTAGCCCAGCCTGTGTGGCGACGGTGAACCACGGGTTAAATCCTTGTGTCACTTGTGTTCTTTACATTCTTGCATATTTATCTTGTGAAGTTAGGGTTTCACCCCGATCTACTTTGTTGCAAGGTTTTCTGCGATATTTGGCTTGCTCTCTGTGAAGTATTTGTGTGCGAACTAGTGTGAATCACGAGCAAGACGTATACTTCGCTTCAGATTCATCTTGGAGTCACTACGTGAAGTGACCCGCGGCAGTGCCGCTCGTGGACGCGGCAGTGCCGCGCCTTGCTGCTCAGCCGAGGCTCGGTTCACAACTCTTTGTCTCTGTCAGTTTATTACACGCGGTGCAAAGCGCGCATCTCTCTCTTGACGGTGCATTTAAGTTTTAACAGGTCGAATTTTAGGGGTAAGCCTATTCACCCCCCCTCTAGGCTTCCATCGGATCCTAAGGGGGAGGTGTACCGGTGTGAGACTCATCGGGAGGACATGGGTAGGGACGATTGGCTATTACCGAGTGCGTCGCCGGTGAGGAAGGGCCTCACCCGTCAACTAACTCTAGCACCAACCATAACGAATCAGATTGACTAGTATATTGCCCGTGCCAATACTACGGGATACATTAATCTAAAACGGTGCCCCACAAAATACAAGAAAAAAATAAAATCACTTGACATGAACCGATAGATGAGAACAAAGGGAGAAAAAGGGAGTGTCAGAACCTTGCTGATGCTTTTTTGCCACATTGAGTCCAAAATCAATCGAGGGTAGGAAATTATGACACAACCAATGACCCATGATAAGATCTACAGTGCATTGACATGAGATGCAATAGTAGCCTATATGGCAGGAGGAGCTTGATGGCACGGAGGGGAGTGATTGCGCGCAGGACCTCAGTGGTGCAAAGGAGGAGCTTGGGAGGCGTGCAAAGGTCAGGATGCTAGAGGAGGAGAGCATGGGTTAGGGGACTTGATGCATGGAGGAGCACGGCGGCACAAAAGGAGTGCCGGAAGGATTGAGGAGTCGTGACTTAGAGGAGGAGCATCGTCGACGGGAGAGGAGCAATGAGGAAAGCGAGTCGTGCCATAACGAGAAAAGACCTTATTGTTGTTTTAATCGATAAATACTTCTGACGCATGTTCATGAGAACGGAATGGCCTTTTTAAGCACTACAGATGCACGGAAAGTTGCCTCAACTAGAGGTCTTCAGCGTGTAGAGGAGCAAATAGCATTGAAGACGACAAAACACTACTACAAAAGCTAACTAAAGGAGCGCCTAGCATTTATATTAGGGGCGGCTCATATTTTGAGCCGCCCCTAATGTATGCGAAAAATCCCGGCGTTGACGAACCGTCTCTAATGATCGACACTTTAGGGCGGCTCGTGTAGCAGCCGCCCCTCTACTGTTATCGAGGGCGGTTCAATCACCAGCCGCCCCTAATGTGATCCACAATAGGGGCGACTCTATATTGAGGCACCCCTACAGTAGGTTACCGAATTTTAAAATAAGGTACTAAAAATTAAAATTTAAAACGACCTCGGACGGAAAAACTTCCTAAATATGAAATATAGATCTCGAAAAGTTATAATTTCCTAAATCGACCCCGGACGGAAAAAAATCTTCCTAAATATGAAATATAGATCTCGAAAAGTTATGAAACTTTTTAGTTGACCACTTTTAGTTCGAAATCATCTAGTCATACAAAAGCTGTGTTCAAATGTCTCAAATTTGAAATTCAAATTTTGTAAACGATCTCTGACGGAAAAACTTACTAATTATGAAATGTAGATCTCGAAAAGTTATGAAACTTTGTAGTTGACCACTTTTTAGTTCGAATCCGTTTAGGGCCTCAATTAGTCAATTTACATTCGGATTTGTATAATATATGAGGACGCGGGTATATGGACACATACAAGTGTGTAGCTTTGTGGAGGGAGGGTGGCACGCGAGCTTGAGGTCGTGGGTTCTAATCTTGGCGGATGTGGGTGGCTAGCCGGTGGGGTCCTACCCCGATTAAAAAATATATTTTATTATTTTTTTAATTTTGAAAATGCGAAATCTGGGATTCACATTAAGGGGCGGCTCAAACAGGAGCCGCCTGATGTGTTCACATTAGGGGCAGCTCCTGTCAACCGCCCTAATGTGGATGAACATTAGGTGCGCATGTTTAGGGCGGTTGGAAAAACCGCCCCTAAAGTCCATCACGAGCCGCCTCTAATGTTGGCTTTTGTAGTAGTGAAAAAGGGCGGTAACATAAGTATTTATCTACAGTAAAAATAATTAACAACCATACGCATTAGTCAATGTAAAAGCTGAGATATTAATATTTTTTTTTCTTTGTTTTAAGAAAAATATATTCTCTTTTCTAAAAAAACAGTAAAATAAACTTCAATTTACTCGACAATAATAAAACAGACGTTTTATATATAAGAGATACATTATTTATTGGACACAAGAAGATATACTTATACTATAATCGTGAGCCATGATACAATAGTCCTATATGTACTATTTTTTTCTTTGGATTTGCTGTAAAATATGCTGTTGGCCATGCATGCACGATCAACCGGTAGAGCCTGGATTTGCTTGCTGCTCATGATAGACGCTTCCCTTCTGGCACGTAGCCGGGCCTCCTCCGATCTTGGCCTGGCTGCAGACGAGAACCGTGTCGCTGCCCATGTAATACTCCGCCGGCGTCGTCACCTTGACGTCGACGGCAGCCTCCCCGCGGCGAGCTGGTCCCGCAGGAACTGCGGCAGGTCCACGTCCTTCGCCCACGCCCTGGCGCCGCGCTCCCGCACCTTCCCCCTTGGCGCAGAACTGCGGCACGGAGCCGCGGCCGCCGAGGACTGCGTCCCCGTATGACACGGATAAGGTCGTGAGCCTCCCGATGCACGCCGACTCAAACCAGTTATCGGCGTTGTCGATGCGGACGGTGAGGTTGAACACCGGCGACAACGAAGGGTTCGCCGCCGCCAGCGCCAGGTCGTCCAGACCGGCGATGCCGGTGACGGTGACCGAGTACACAGGGTCCTTGCTGTGCGTGCCGAGGAGAACGAAGAGGGTAACAAGTCCGGCGATGATGATGAGGACACCGCAGCATATGGATGCAGCCTGCCTGTCGCTAAGTTCTTTTTGCTCTTGTTGGGATCCCTCTTGTTGAGCCGTCATGGTGATGAGAAGAGAAAAAAGGATTACTCCGACAGATCGAGACTTTGTGTCTTCTTTCGCTCTCGATGAAACCTCACGGTCCCTGCTGACTTCTAGATAAGAAGGTCGCGTAGTTCGACTCCGACAGAGACTAATTTGTGTGGTACGTAAATTTGATGAGGTCTCAGAATTCTAGACGGACTTGGACGATGACTTGGTGATGAGACAAACGAATACTTCCATACTTATGCCATGTTGGTCGCTTTTTTTTATCAGACCGGCTCCAAACAATATTTTTCTCATAACAAAACAATATCAGTCGTAGAAACGATTAGCTAAATAGCTCGAATAGAGCTCTTACTTGTGTAGGGTAAAAAAGAAAACATATAAACGCCGGTAAATCCTGAAAAAATCCTAGAAAAAGGGATGCGAACACCCAGTCTCTCGGACCTTACGTCCTATTTTTGGACTACAAGTCAATTCACATAAGAGTAGGAGTAAGTAAGATAAAACGGAGGAAACATAACGTAATGAGGCACGATCTCAAGAGCCGAATAGAGCTCTTACTTGTGTAGGAAAAAGACATATTTTTTCAAAAAAAACATATATAAACGTCGGTAAATTCTAAGAAAATCCTAGAAAAAAGAGGTGCGAACACCAGGTCCTACTAGACCGTACGTCTTACCATTGGACTAAAGCCAATTCAAATAAGAGTAGGAGTAAGTAAAGATAAAACAAAGGAAACATAACTTTTCTGTTTCTTTTTAGAGAAGAAACATAACGTAACGAGGCACGACCTCAGGGGTGGGCAGGCCTGTGCATATTGGGCCCATTGGCTAGATTACAGTACGTGTGTAAGAACACATCTCCAAATTAGAATATGTTTGGGACAAGGTTTAGATTAAATATTGGAAATATAAATCATAAATAACTTTTAAATGTTGAGTTTGGAAATTTGAAAATCATATTAATAGATTTGTCTTAAAATTACTAATAAAGATATACATACATAGCTTTACAATAAATTTTTTTATAAAATTGTGATTTTGAGACTGTATCACTTTCCTAAACGTCTTTAATTGTGATATATCAAGGGAGTACTGCTTCCCGACGGCTGACAGGACCTTTTTTTTCCTGTCTTGTAATAAAGATATTTTCTCATGGGAGGAGAATAAAAAAAAATAGAAATACTTTTGGTAAAACAATATCTTATCCCCTGCAGGATCTAAAATCAATGTATTGCCGGTCTCCTGGCAGAGCAGCTGTAGAAAATCGTTCAAGCGTCAAACAATTTTGGTTAAAGTCAGTACTAGGCAAAACTTGATACAAATTTTGGTTGAAGTTGCAGCTCTACGTTGCATCGTTAAACACGTGCGGCATGACACCAAAGGTCAGGTATCGGCATTCTGAGACGCCAAAGTTGAGCGTCAACTTTACAAGCTGCTAAGACCTGTTGCAGGTTTAGAGCTTCATTCCCGAAGACAATTCCATCTCTTTGCTTCCAAAGCTGCCAGCAAAATAAGGTTCCATAGGTATGTTGTTCGGTCTAGTGGCTCGGTATAGTTCGCCAATTGATTGATAAGAGGGCCATGATATAACCCAATCGCTTCCCAAAAGGCCACTGCGAAGCCATACCGAACTTCACAAAGCAAGAAATATATAATCATTTCAGGGCCAAGGCCTGGACGCCAGTGCAAGTGGAGAACGTGGTTCAAGAGCTCGTATTTCTACAACTGTTGTCCCATGAAGTTTTTCCAGCCTCGTGCTGGTAATAAATTCTTGCTCAAGAGCCCAGAGCAGCCCCCACGTCGCTCACCTGCTCGGGCGACTCGGGCGGCAAGACAACCCTAACAGCCCCTCGCCGGCAACCGACGCTTCCCTCCCCTCACTGCCGCTAGAGGGAGAAGCTGGGAGCCCCATGCGGCACCAAGGATGGTGGCGGCGAGGCTCGCCCGAGGGGGCCCCGAGCACCGAGGCGGGGGACGGCTCGGGCGGGCGCCGGCGGCTCGTTGAGGCGCCGGCAATAGGGACATCGCTGGCACTGGTCCCGAGCCTCCTACTAACCGTGGGCACAAAATACCAAAAGCCAAAACCGAACCAAAAAACCGAGAACCGAACCGAATAGTACCGAAAATAATTCCGGTTCTGTTCGTTCTCGAGGGCCGGGAACCGAATTTACCGAGGTAAATACCGAAACCGAACCAAATTTACCGAAATTACCGAAGTTACCTGAAATGTGACAAGTTTAAGTGTTGTTATATTATTAATTATACTATTATAGACTATTATATTATATATTTTTGGCACTCACACTTATAGTTATGTGGACTTTTATATGCATTTGTACTTTGTACCATTATTATCTATGAAATCATGTCAAAATTAGTTTTAAAACATGATATTACATCTTCTTTGTGAGCAGTTCGGTACTGTTCGGTAAATACCGAAAAACCGAACCGAATTTACCGAAACCGAAATCCCTCGGTACCGAAGTTTTTTAGGAACCGATCGGTACCGATTTTCCAGAACCCGAATTTCCATAGGTATCGAAGAACCGAACCGATCGGTTCGATATTTACCAACGCCCGGGCTAACCTCCTACGACCAGATCCGCCCCGCTGCGTTGGATCTTCGTCGCGAGGGTGGATGACAAGCCGGTGGATCCAAAGTGGCATCACCGGGCGGTGAGTGGAGGACGAGGCCCGAGGGCGGCTTTGGAGTGCGCGTTGTTGGTATTTGTTAAGCCCACAAAAATATTTATAATTTGTATAATCCGCAAGCACACGGATACCGGTGAGCACTTCACCCGGGAGAGGGTTAAATATCGAATCCACGGGGGAAACGGGTGAGGGAGACTATGATCTAATCTTACCCCCGCAGTAATACAATGCTTAAGAAGGTTGAGGGTATAGAGAGGATTACTAAGATATCTAATTCTTATTTCGGTAAGTGATGTTGATACTATTCTTATGGGGACGTACTTAAAGGAAAGCAAGGCCGAATTCCCTCAGTAACTAGGTCCTACGTGTCCTATCCAACGGGATGTGGAATCCAAAGAAAATCAATGGTACTGTCACTACCACGAACTACCACACACGGAAGGTAGGGTGTATCTAACGAGATATCTGAGTCCAAACACCACGTTTGCACTGCGAATATTACTCTAATCTAGGCGCCAGATTAAAGTACTCCAAAGAGACTCGTAGACCAATAAGAATAAATATAAACAATATAACTTACTAAAAGAAGAAGTAAATTACCGTGAGTAACTCCAATTGTAGATTAACTTCCACCGAGGTACAAGTATGAAGATAGCACCGACAGGCCGGCACTTCCTCCGATTCCTTCCCTCTCTCTATCTCTCTTGTTCTAAAGGTTAGAACTAATGAGTTCCAATCCTCTTATACTAACTCTTCTAATTATAGTTATAATCTACTTCTAATTACATTCTAATTCACTAATCTCTTAGAGAGAGGTTATCCTTACATTGAGACACCTCTACAACTGAGAGATAATGAATAGAATGAATTGATAATGAATTGATAATGAAAGATTGTCCTATGGGGTTGACCCTGGGGCTGCTTATATAGTCCGAGGTAGAGTAGCGGACAAGTAGCTAATCTCCACCATTGGATCAAACCGACCTTGAGCAACGGTGTAGAAACAACCTCAATGTCGGTAGTGAACCGACCTAGAAAGGAGAGGGTCGACAGGTGGGACCCACCGCGGCGGGCCAAAATAGGCTTTGGGCGGCCGCCGGGCCTGTCTCCTCTTGGCCTCCGGTTCCTTCCGGTGTTCTCTCGGTACCTTCTAGAATGTTTTAGTCCACTTTTTGGGTTGAGTTACTTGACGGTCAAGTCTTGTCATCATATGTCTTGTATATTCCTGAGCTTTCTCCATTATTCTCTCAGATTTATCTGTTAAGTCCCCGAAAATATATAAATCACCAAAACTCGTGGAATTATGTTAGTTAAAACCTCTAGACTTATGTTGATATTCATTTTAAGCCCTTATTCATGTTTAATTAACTAGTAATTTTATGCTATAACAGACGTCAACACGCGTCGGCCGAGGTGGTGGAACAGTGAAGTGGGGGTGCGGGGGGCGCCCGGTCTTTGTGGCTTTGGGAGCGACTCTTCTTCCGCCCACCTCTCTCTCCTAGCTTGGTAGAGGCTTGGTCGAGATGCGTGGACATGTGGTGGTGGTGGTGGAGGTGGCGGTGCCTGTGGTGGTGGTGGAGGTGGTAGGGAGGTGGACCGGACTAGTGGCGGGGAGGTTCGGCCGGCGTTGTCACACGCCATAGTGATGTGGGCGGCTGCGTTGGCGGCATCTTTGGCGTCGTAGTGGCGTCGGGCGGCATGCTCATTTTTGTGCTGGCCTTGCCATGGTGGTGTGGCAGGCCTCTTTGCTCTTCGAGCAGGCCACTCTTGGCTCAAGCAGTTCGGTGACATCGAGGACGCTTTGATGGCGTGGCGGGTGGGCAATGTGGGCCGGGCGGAGGTTGCCGGGTGGTCTTCGTGGTGTGGCCGGGGGTGGAACCGACGCGCGGGGTCGTGGCATCCGGGGCCGGGCGACCGGGGCTTCTCCTGATCCCGACCCTCTTCTCCCTCCAAACTCCTCCACCCATCACCGGGTTGGTTTTAGTGGTGAGGCCGACCGATTCACTTGCTACTGGGCCGGCTTCCCGGTTTTGGCACGGTGTGGTCATTTCGGTTGGCTTCCCCAACACTTCTCCCGGACGGTGTCTCTAGGGCGGCGGCCGCCGGGTCGTTGCCGATCCATCGCCCACCCATCGTTGATGACGGTTTCGAGAGGTTACTTGATATGGTGACGAAAAGCTTGATTACAACGTCTGGCCGACGCCGCTCCCTTCTTGAAGGCGTCCTTTCCTATCTATCCTCCTTCGTACTAGATTTTGTTGGTGGAAATCTTCCCATGGCGGGATACCTTGTCGGTGCTTTGAGCGTCGTTTCCGCCTTGGAGGCATGGCTAGGCATTCCAGTTCATCAAGTGTCCTTTTGGTCGCCGATGATGCTGCCCTAAGTTGTGCGGTTCTAGTGTCGCCCGGCAAGCGGTGGAGTTTTTGTGGTTGTTGGTTGGGTCGTGTTGACCAAGTTGCGCTTTGGTGGCTCGTGGTCGACGTCCCAATCAGACCGCCGCTGTGGATGGAGGCTAGTGCCGATGACCCAATCCAACCAAACAGCGTCCATGCTTATTTTCTCTCATCCGATTTGTTGTTAGTTTTGTTCAAGTTGAATGATTAGGTGGCGTTGACATTTCACCAAGTTGAGTCGCTAGTTGTGGTGTAGTTGTATCAAAGTTTTTCAGGGATGAGCGGGGCTCTACTCAGTTGTATGGTTTTGGCCCAGTTTCCCTTTTTCATCTAATAAAAATCGTGTCGTCGCTTCGAAAAAATAAATTCTTCATAATTTAAGCCTCGTGAGCAACTCAAGAGAGGTGTTATCCTTGTTAGGTAGGCTATATATATATGACCTTTTAGAGAAAAATTGAACTCCAAGAGACATGCTATATGGTTTTGCAAAATAGCAAACTTGCTATCCTTAATCTCGGTGGCCATATATACCCATCAATAGCCATTTGCTATATAGTTTTGTAAAATAGCAAATCTGTTAGGATCTCTTTTTTTCTTGACAAGTTTTCTATTTTATAAGCTAAATAATAAAATTTAGCTATTCTATTTAGCCAGCTATTGGAGTTGCTTTAGCAGAGGAGCAAGAGCATGAAGACGACAAGTAAAAAAAAACCTTCACTCTCGGGCTTAGCAGAGGATCAAAAGTATGAACACGACAAAAGAAGGGCATCAACAAAAGTATTGAATTGATTTGTAGACCTAATAAAATACGTACATAAATTCTGCTACAGTAAAATAAAAATAAATTTCAAGTGACTCAACAATAATAAAATAAAATAGAATTTAGCAAAAAGGAAACATTAATGAAGTTCTTAATGTATCCGAGATTAATAACTTTTGCCCATGATCAACAACGCGTCGTCCGTGGTAAATCCTGTGCACAACGAACAATGCTCAACTGCACGTAGCCGGGCCTCCTCCGACGATCTTGACCTGGCTGCAGAGGAGCACCGTGTCGCCGAACAAGTTACTCGCCGTGGGCGGTGTCACCTGGACGTCGACGGATGCCTCCCCTCGGCGAGCTCGCCGGCGAGCTGGTCCAGCAGGAACGGCGGCAGCGCTACATTCTGCCCCCACGCCCTGGCGCCGCGCTCCCGCACCTTCCTCTCTTTGGCGCAGAACTCCGGCACGGGGCCACGGGCGAGGACCACGCCCTCGTACGACACGGACACGGTCGAGAGCCTCCCGATGCACACCTCTGAGTATGAGCTCATGTGTCCGCGGGCGTTATCGATGCGCAACGTGAGGTTGAACACCGGTGACAACGACGACGAGAGGTTCGCCGCCGCCGCTGGGGACGGGACTGGGTCGTCCAAGCCAGTGACACCGGTGATGGCGACCGAGTACACGGGCTCCTTGGATATGCTGGCGATAACGATGAAGGTAATCATCGCGGCGATCCCGCCTGGGAGGAGGACACAGCAGATCAGGCATGCGAGGAGACTGCCGCAGCAGCTTTGCTCTTGTTCAGCCATGCGACTACTACCAGTCAAACCCTAGATGATTTGCGTTGTTGGCGGCGTTGCCGATGCCGACGTATCGGGTCTCCTCTTTTCTTTTCGTTTTTCTTTATTATTAGTCAAGTCAAACACAATTAAAGCCCTGAAACCCCCAGGGCACCGACGTGCTACATTTTTTTTTTTTTTTTTTGAGAACGCGACATCAAGAGTGGGCCGGCCTGCGCATATTGGGCCCATTGGGTGACCACACTTCTCCAAATTACTGCTTCCCGAGGGCTTATTTCTTAGGTTTTCTTTTCTGATTTCTTGTAAAGACAGTTCTTCTTTTAGGAATGTAAAGATAGTTTGTCATGGGAAGAGAGGTTAAGAAATACTTTATATATTATGCCTATACCGAATCTAAAATATAGAGCAGCTATGAAAATCATTCAACCGTCAAACAATTTTGGGTAAAAGTCAGCACTTCGGTAAAACTAAACAAATAAATTTTGTTTCACACAAAAACATTTTCTTTTAGCAAACACAAAACACGTTTTCTCCATAAAATCATTTTAATGTTCAAATAATTTCAAAATCATCCTTCTAACGACATTTAAGAATGTGTTTTCCTAGAAGTTGACTGCTCCTACAGTCTTAGCTAGCCCTTACTTCTCCCCTCGCCATCCCTGCAGCTTAACTCCCCTTCTCCTTCTTCCTCTTTGGAGCATCTACTAGTGGTAAAAAGAAGAGAGGTCTCATTTCTCTTCTTACATAATTTTAGATCTAGTTTGCTTAGGCTTTAACCTAAATAAATCTACCGGCGAAATTTAGATGATTTTTGGTTGGGATCTTGTTACTTGTGATGACTTAATTTGATCATTGCAACAATGAGATCCCATTGCATGTGTCGATTTTCATCGGCAGGTAGCCAATTTTTGAATCCTAACAAGGACACTTACTTCGGAAGGTCGATCTCATTACTGATGACTGCGGAGAAGAAATCAAGGATTCAAGGGTGATAAATCTAGATCCTATACTCTGTTCAACAATGCAACTCACGATATTCTTTCATCCATTCAGATGCATTTTGGAAAGGTTCTACAATGTTTGATAAAGCCACGAGGAAAGAAGAAAACAGAAGAATCTAGATATAAAATATTTCTCCTTTTTTTTAGATTTTTCATGTGTATTTTAGAAATGTAATGTGCTGAGTTTTAATATAGTTCTCCATTGCCTTAGCTAAAAAAACAGCATCCATGCTTACTTTTTCTTGTCGACATAAAATGATATTCAATCTCTTTCCCTTAGCATTTGCCATTGTTTCTCTATAATGTTCCTTTATTTATCTAATTAAAACGGTGAAGGGTCGAGATGGGGACTAGAGGAGGGTGAATAGTCCCTTTTAAAAACTAATCGCACCGGCGAACCGAAACTAATGCGGAATTAAACTTATCGGTCTAGCCAAGACTTCACCCCTCTAACTAATACTCTAAATCACGTCACAAGAGATCCTACACAATAAGAGTGAGGTGATAAACCTAGCTTGAGCTCCTAATCATTTCTAATGCAAGGTCACACAAACCTAGCTAAGCACTAGTACTTCAAGAACGGGTGAGCTCCTACACAATTCTAGTAAGCACAAGCACAAAGCCCCTAAGCTCACTAGATGCACAATGGACAAGGCAACACACGCCTAACCCAAAGGCTCAAATTACTTAGCTACACAAACTAAGCAAAGTAACTAAACAAGCTACACAAGCTAGTAAGTTACAACTACACTACTCAATCACAAGCACAATATATATGTATGAATATAAAAACAAAGCTTGTGATGGAGAGATTGCAAACCACCGCGAAGTGTGGACACAAGATGACACCGGTGATTTTTTACCGAGGTCTCAGGAAGCTTGCCAACTTCCCCCTACTCCTCGTTGTGTCGACCGACACTTTGGTGGTTTCACGGTTTGGCAAATCACCCAATGATGATCCACAAGCTTAATGGCCAGTGCCAAATCCCACAGTGGGAGCTTGATCGAATCCTCACACGGTGTGAGTCCTCGAGCCAATCCCTCAGAGGGCACCGTGCGAACCCACACCCAAGTGTCGTAGCTCAATGACACGCTCCACTAGAGTTGCTCTTCACGATCCCCGTGAGGTGAGCACGGACCTCTCACAATCTCTTCTCCGGAGCACCGCACAATCTTCTTTGCATGCCTCGACGGAGCCTCTTGCCACCAAGCCGTCTAGGAGGTGGCAACCTCCAAGAGAAACAAGCACACCGGCTTGCAACACGATCACCTAGTGCCACGAATGCGATCTCTCAATGCAATGCACTAGAACTCGATCTCTCACTCAATCGGATGAACGATATCAAGCATATGTGAGTGGAAGGGCTCTCTAGCACCACAACACAAGCCACCAAGGCTAGAGTGTGCTCAGCTGCCTGCCATGGCCGACCACAGCAAGTATATATAGGCTCCATCCAAAATAGAGTCGTTGGAGCTTCAAACAACACATTCGGCGTGTTGACCGGATGCACCAACCAGACTCACCAGCAGGTCCGGTCCAGCGTCCGGTCACACTCAACCGAGCGTCCGGTCACAAATGACAGCCGCTTCGCCCCCACAGTGACACCAGAAACCGAAAGTCCCTGGCCGAAGGTTTCGGTGTGACCGGACCCATCAAACCATCGCGTCCGGCCGAGCTCTGAAATCAGCCCAAAAACAGAGCTCACTGGAACTTTGACCGGACACATCGACCGGAGCGTCCCGTAGAACCCCCTGCGTCCGGTCAAGCGTCCGGTCGCAGGGTCCGGTCACCTCTGAGATGTGAAATTCCATCATTCCTTCACCGCCTTTGCTCGACATGCTGTCCAACAAGTATACCAACTTGAGCACGAGGAATAACATGTTTTCACCACCACGATGCATCCGTAGCGATAGAAAATATACATCACATTTTCTCAAAAGCGCCCGAATCCTCGCCGAGCTTGCAAGGCGGGAGGATGAGCGGTTCCCAAACCCAACTCAACCCTGCAAATCACCGCTGCCTTTGCAAATGTGCCAACACCACCAAGTGTACATCTCCATGTGCAAGTGTGTTAGCATTTTCACAATCATTTCAAAGGACAGGTTAACTCTCTTCGCCACTCGATCCTAACACATCGTAAAGTTAGATCGCACAAGTGGCACTAGATGACCAATATGCAAACAAGTCTGTCCCTCTCTATAGTACGTCCATCTATCCAACCCAGTCATAAACTTCTCTAAGCTCCAATGACCGGCGAAATGAAATGCCCTATAGGTTGTACCTTTGCCTTGCGCATTTCCATTTCGCTTCATCTCCAATTGCCGATGCTACACATGCACCAACACGATCAAGAATGATATGAACCAATTCATATCATCACTTGACCTTCTTGGTCCATCGATCTTGACCTCACTTGCTCTTCACCGCTCGCGTCGGTCCGTCGGCGCCAAGTCCCTCGACTTGCCCTTCACACTTGCAACCGGTCCATCAAGCCAAGCCTTGTCTTGATCTTCACCACCTCGGTCACATGACTCCATGTCATGTCTCATATGCAATAAGCTCCTTCATTGCACCATCATATGTGAACTAATCTCCTATGTATAATCTCAATCACATATATTAGTTCACCTAATGTTGACACTCAATTACCAAAAACCACAAGGGACCTTTCAAACGGTGGGCCTTAGAGGTCTCAAATCATGTAAATTTTTTAGGTAGATGCTAAAATCAAGTACAATTTCATTTTTCTTGGATCTGCATAAAAACTTTCAAATTTTGACCCTTATCGAGTGTTATATTTAAGTTTTTGGTTAAGTTGTTTGAGCATAGAGTGGCTTCCAAAACTCCCAAAAAAAATCATCTAAGCCTTTGGCTTGGAAAAATAGTATTTTGTCATGTAACAACGAATGCTTCTTTATTCTCATCTATAGTTTGACTTTAGTTGGCAATAACATAATGTCATGGGCAATTGTGTCTTCGTTTAAGTCTCTTTGCCTCTTTGGCCAAGTCCATCGCTCCCAAGGTTGGTGAAGGCATAAGATTAAGCCCCATCTCTTGATTTGAGCTCAAGACTATCTTGTTGCTACACCTTGTATATTATTTATTCTTGAAACCACTGACCTAGTGTCTCCCCAACAGGGGAGAGCGTGTTAGCCTTAAAATCACTCTAAGGTTAAGGTCCCTTGTGGTTTTTGGTAATTGAGTGTCAACATTAGGTGAACTAATATGTGTGATTGAGATTATACACAGGAGATTAGTTCACATATGATGGTGCAACGAAGGAGCTTATTGCATATAAAACATGACATGGAGTCATGTGACCAAGGTGGTCAAGATCAAGACAAGGCTTGGCTTGATGGACCGGTTGCAAGTGTGAAGGGAAAGTCGAGGGACTTGGCGCCGATGGACCGACGCAATGGTGAAGAGCAAGTGAGGTCAAGATCGATGGATCAAGAGGGTCATGTGATGATATGAAGTGGATCATATCATTGTTGATCGTGTTGGTGCATTTGTTGCATCGGCACTTGAAGATGGAGCGGAATGGAAATGCGCAAGGTAAAGGTATAACCTATAGAGCATTTCATTTCACCGGTCATAGGTGCTTAGAGAAGTTTATGACCGGGTTTAGGATAGATGGCCGTACTATCAAGAGGGGCAAACTTGTTTGCATATCGGTCATCTAGTGCCACTTATGCGATCTAACTTTGCGATGTGTTAGGATCGAGTGGCGTGGTAAGAGCAAGAGAAAATCCTTTGAAAATGATTGTGAAAATGCTAACACACTTGCACATGGAGATGTACACTTGGTGGTGTTAGCACATTTATAAAGGAGAATGTGTTTCGGTGTTTCTCGGACAATTGGACTGATTTTGCAGTGGAATACTGCTTTGATCCATTGAGCTTTGGATCAAGTAACCATGTGGGTTGTGTAGCCCTCTGAGTTAGCTTTCCATAGTGTCCAAGATCATCTAAAACAGAGTTCGGATGAAAGCGTTATGGATGTTTGATCGGGCGCTGGTCGGGCTGTCAACAGCGCCGACGCCTGAGACTAGCGTAGGACGCGTCCGGCGTGGAGCGCCTGGCGCGTCCGAAGCTTGTTGTTTTGTGCCCGACGGGTCGGTGGGTTTGCACCCTCTCTGGACCGCGTCCCGGCTGCTGCGCTGGCGCCGTCTGGCGCCGACCGACGCGTCCGGGCGCTGTACAAAAAGCGTGCCAATGGCTAGTTTGCTCGGGGCTGTTTTGTACGGCGCCCGGGCGCGTCCGGAATTCATCTCCAACGGCTCTAT
The DNA here is from genome assembly GCA_015847255.1 of Hyparrhenia diplandra. Lineage (NCBI taxonomy): Eukaryota > Viridiplantae > Streptophyta > Magnoliopsida > Poales > Poaceae > Hyparrhenia > Hyparrhenia diplandra. Next base: position 21,522 of record JADLZK010010481.1, on the reverse strand, counting down.
TTCGATGGGGAGCCTATATATACTTGTTTGGCCGGCCTTGGGAGGTTTGTTAGCACACTTGAGCCTTGGTGGCTGGTATAGTGGTGCTTGGAGAGCCCTCTACTCACTCTAACTTGATAGTGTTCATCCAATTGAGTGAGTGAGCGATTCTAGTGCGATTGCTTTGAGAGATTGCATCGTGTGGCACTAGGTGATCGTGTTGCAAGCCGGTGTGCTTGTTTCTCTTGGAGGTTGCCACCTCCTAGATGCCTTGGTGGCAAGAGGCTCTGTCGAGACATGCAAAGAAGATTGTGCGGTGCTCCGGAGAAGAGATTATGAGAGGTTGGTGCTCACCTCGCGGGGATCGTGAAGAGAAACTCAAGTGGAGCGTGTCATTGAGCTACCACACTTGGGTGTGGGTTCACATGGTACCCTCTGAGGGATTGGCTAGAGGACTCACACTGTGTGAGGGACTTGATCAAGCTCCCACTGTGGGATTTGGCACTGGCCATTAAGCTTGAGGATCGTCACTGGGTGATTCGCCAAACCGTGGAACCACTAAGGTGTTGGTCGACACAACGAGGAGTAGGGGGAAGTTGCCAAGCTTCCCAAGACCTCGGTAAAAAATCACCGGTGTCATCTTGTGTCCACACTTCGCGGTGGTTTGCAATCTCTTCATCACAAACTTTGTTCTTACATTCATATATACATTGTGCTTGTGGTTGAGTAGTGTAGGTGTAACTCTATCTAGCTTATGTAGCTTGTTTAGTTACTTTGCTTTGCTTGTGTAGCTAGGTAATTTGAGCCTTTGGGTTAGGCGTGTGTTGCCTTGTCCATTATGCATCTAGTGAGCTTAGGGGCTTTGTGCTTGTGCTTACTAGAATTGTGTAGGAGCTCACCCGTGCTTGAAGTACTAGTGTATAGGTTTGTGTGACCTTGCAATAGAAACGGTTAAGAGCTCAAGCTAGGCTTGTCACCTCACTCTTCTTGTGTGAGGTGATCTAGAGTCTTAGTTAGAGGGGTGAAGTCTTGGCTAGACCGATAAGTTTAATTCCGTATTAGTTTCAGTTAGCCGGTGCGATTAGTTTTTAAAAGGGACTATTCACCCCCCCCCTCTAGTCCCCATCTCGATCCTTCACGTGGTATCAGAGCCGTGGTCTCTCATTTAGTGGTCTTAACCGACCCGAGAGGATGGTGACTAGTGGGCTAATTGATGCTTGTTTGAGTGACACACATATTTCTGATGGCACACACTTTGCACGGTGGAAACACCATATGCTTGATCATTTTCATGCCATGGGACCTAAGGTTTGGTGGGTTGTCACTAGTGGTCTCACCGGTGTCTTGGATCATAGAAATCTAACCAAAGCTCAAAGGTCATTGTATGAACTTGATGCACATGCATATCTTTTTCTGATGAATTCTTTGAGACTTGAAGATTTTGACAAGGTGAACCATGAGGGATCCGCACATGAGGTGTGGGAGTCCATCAAGCACACCTTCGGTGATGCCTCCACTTGGTATGATGGCATGTTTGAGGATGAGGTGCCAAAGGCGGTGGTTCATGAGGATGTTGAGCAAGATTGCTCCACCTCATGGTCAAGTGAAGATGATGATCGAGCTACCACAAGTTCACTTGACATAGTTGATGAGTATGCCTCAAGTGATGCAAGTGATGATTCTACCTCAAGCACACTTGATGGCAATGTTGATGGTTCATGCTTGGTTGATGATGCTACTATAAGTCCATCCACTACATCAACATATTGTCTCATGTCACTAGGTGACACCAAGGTATCAAATGATAATGTGATTGATCATGATGATTCTTATGATGAGCTTGTTAGTAGACTTGCTAGTATGACCATGTCTTTAGAAAATGAGAAAGCTAAATCTTTGAATTTGGAGAATGAAAACTCATTTCTAAAGAAAACATGTGAACAACAAGAGCATCTACTTTATGTTACTACTAGTTCACATGATATGATAAAATTGGCTCATGAGGAACTTAGTGTTACTCATGATAACTTGGTAAAAGACCATGCTTTTCTCACTAAGAAGTTTTCAAGTGAAAAATCTAAAACTTGTGAGAGCTCATCACTTGGGTCATTTGATCAATCACATATTTGTGCTAACCCCTTGTGATGTAGGCAAGAAGCATGTATCCACCTCTTGTGAAATTTTATTGGATATGCCATGTTCTTCACATTTAGATACTTGTTCTTCTCCTATGTCTTGTGAGACTAACCTTTTAAAAGAGAATGATGAGCTCAAAAAGAAAGTGAAGAATTTGAGCAACCGATTAGAGAGGTGCTACAACTCCAAGGTCCTATTTGAGAAAATAGTGAAGAATCCAAGAAGCCTACATGATAAGAATGGTCTTGGGTTCATCAAGAAGAAGATGACCAAAAGTGGGAGGAAAATAGCAAAGATGGTCAAGAAGCAAGAAAAGAAGAAGCTATCTCATTTCATGTGCTATCAATGCCATGAAAAGGGACATCTTGCAAAAGCTTGTCTAAATAAAGAAAAGCTCAAGTTGAAGCAACAAGAAGAGCCTCAACCGAAGCCCCAAGATCAACCATGAAGCTAAAGTTGATGACTTGAAGAAGAAGAAGAAAACAAGAAGAAGGGGTGAAAGAGCTTATGCAAGGCACCCAACTCATATCCATAATGCCAAGATAGTGAGCAAGATACAAAAGAAGAATACGCATGCTCACACCAAGTGCCATAGTTGTGATAAATTGGGTCACCTAGCTTCGGGTTGTCCAAACAAGCTTGAGAAGAAGGCTCAAGCAAACAAGTTGAAGCAAGGCAATGAGAAGCATCAATTGAGCAAGGTAGAGAAGGCTCAACAAAAGAGAAGATGCTACTTATGCCGGGAAAGGGGACACATGGCTCATTCATGTACCCTAGGTAACAATTCTAAGCCTAATTCAATTGATCAAAATATTGTGCTTATAAAGGATGACAATGGTACCTCCTTGGTTGCTATTGCAAAACATCCCGCTACTCATACTAAGGCGTTGCCTAAGTATGTTGCACCTAATTTGAGAGGACCCAAACTAGTTTGGGTACCATCGAAAAGTGGATGATTGTTTATAGGTACCGTGGCATTGGAGGCTTGATTCAATTGAGTTCACATTGTTCATCATCTCATTGAGTCAAGTAATGAAGACTAGTGCTATTCTTATCCCAATGCCAAGTCAAGACAAGTGAAGTCCAAGTGCTACAACATACAAGTGCTATAGTTCAAGTTGTGATGATTCATTAGAATTATTTGATGGCTTGCAAATACTTAAAGTTGAAGCTTGCTATTTGATGATCATGATCTACAAAGGTATACTTATAGTTGATCACACATATTTGGATGCATATGAGTTGATTGAATTGGATATATATGCACATGTTGCTTGCTATGAGATGCTTGAATGGTTTAAATGCCTAGTAGTCAAATTTGAGACCTCGGTAAAAAATCACCGGTGTCATCTTGTGTCCATACTTCATGGTGATTTGCAATCTCTTAATCACAAGCTTTGTTCTTACATTCATATATACATTGTGCTTGTGGTTGAGTAGTGTAGGTGTAACTATATCTAGCTTGTGTAGCTTGTTTAGTTACTTTGCTTTGCTTGTGTAGCTAGGTAATTTGAGCCTTTGGGTTAGGCGTGTGTTGCCTTGTCCATTGTGCATCTAGTGAGCTTAGGGGCTTTGTGCTTGTGCTTACTAGAATTGTGTAGAGCTCACCCGTGCTTAAAGTACTAGTGTATAGGTTTGTGTGACCTTGCAATAGAAACGGTTAGGAGCTCAAGCTAGGCTTGTCATCTCACTCTTCTTATGTAGGATCTTTTGTGAGGTGATCTAGAGTCTTAGTTAGAGGGGTGAAGTCTTGGCTAGACCGATAAGTTTAATTCGCATTAGTTTTGGTTAGTCGATGCGATTAGTTTTTAAAAGGGACTATTCACCCCCTCTAGTCCCCATCTCAACCGTTCAGCAGCCACCAATTTTCAAACCCGAAAAAGTTTGTTTTTTTCTCTTCTTTGAATCTAGGACCTGCCTCATTGGCAAATGATAAATAGGTGTGTTTGGAAAATAAATACACCATTCAACATTGCCAAAAAAATCTATCGAGCCTTTCATAAATAGGGAAGCTGTTGAATCTTTTGTTGGTCCAAGTGTAGGCGGGACAATTGTAGCCCAGATCAGTGAAGCCACAACTTTTAACAAGCATACAAAAATCAGAGATAACACGAGCATTGGCCGGTCTAATACCGACCTTTTCGATACATGCATAATATTGTTCATATCCCCCATGCATACAATAGGGAGGTCCGAAAGTGATTACTAACAAAATTACGGACCCGCCTCCAAATCCATCTAGTTTGGAGGTGATGGGGGTCTCCATACACACAAACAAGACCAAAGTTCTTACGTAGACACTCTTAAAATAACAAGTAGCAAAAATAAAGAAACGACTAGAATCGATAACTTGCACGTCTACATCATCCCCTGTTAGGGAGCCGAGCCCACCGGATTGGCCATCACCAAACAATGTGAGCCGAGACAACATTGAATCTATTAATAAAATCAACTCGATTAAATTTATTAGTTCGCATTTCTAAGATGAAAGCGCTACCCGGGCATTAGTAGAACGAGTAGACGGGAGAGATGCGGCATTTTGGAACCGCCAAAGCACCCTCCCTCGCTCCTTGACAGCTTCCACGCTAGGAGACTCATGGCGGCCCCGGCGCCTTACGGCCGGGCGCCATAGCCCCATGAGGAAGCATGCTGTCATTGGTAGAAACATTGTTCCCATCGTGTAGAAAACTGTTGGGAAAGGTGGTATGACCTTCTGGAGAATGTCCACCGCTTCTGTTGTCGGCGCCTCCATGTATGGCAACAAAGACCACCGAGAACAATTCCCATCGCCGTCCACTTCCTGATAAGGCACCTGGATGGTGTCGCTCCATGACACCAACAAAGGGATTTGCCTTGTCCTTCACACACTTGTATTGCTTGATGGATAGGTATCTCGTAGGGCTCGGTGAGGATCCAAATCCAAATGTACTCCCATAGCCCCTCCGTAGAATGAGCGCTATCTTGATGAACCGAGCCACCGGGCGCCGCCCACAAAGTTCCCACATCCGGGCGATGCGTGAATGTGAATTCCGGGCCTCTATCGTAGAGCCCGCTACATCCGCCCGGTCACATCGGGTGCGCGCACTCGGACCGGGTACTTGGCTCTTCCGCCGCCAACTCCTCCCACCGCAGGAGTTAGCATCGGGACCGTGAAGACGCATGTCTTCTCGTATTCCTCTACCCCCTCGCTTTGAGCGCCCCCACCATACGGTGGTGGGAGCCTCGAGATCTCCACGCCGTTCCTCCGCCCGGCCACGGACGCACGAGCGTGCCCCCTCCGCGAGCACCTCCTGGATCCGGCCGGGCGGACTACGGGATCCAACGGCGCAACCGTGATCTCCTCATGGTGGTCCGACGGCGCAAAGCGGCGAGAGGAGCTGATAGCTTTAGCGGAGTGAGGGGTCCGGGGAGGTATGGGGAAGGGGGGGCACTATTGGAGGCTTTATTTGCTTGGCCGAGAGGGTCGTCGGAGTGACCGGCGGCCCGATCGCCGGGTTGTGTGAGGTAGGAGGAAAGATCGACTAAAAGCGTGAGGCGGCAGGAAGCGATGCAAAGATGAGCCTCAGCCAGAGCCTTGGGTTGCGCCTCCGAGGAGCGCCATGAACCAGCGATGGATGATGGTTGTACGGACCAGCAGGGAAGATGCTCGACGGGGAGAGAGAAATCGACACAGTGGTATCTTCAATATCCGGGCTGTGGGTTGCTTTGGCAAGGGAAATAGATGGGGAGGAGGAAGAAGACGCATTGGCGTCGTTTCCCTTGGCCAGGGGTGCTGAAGGAATGACATTATTGCCCTCGGTCGTCCCTGGTATGGAAGACGTGTGCACGCAAGCGGGTTTGCCGCTGCCTTGTTGGACTGAGTGACCAGGTGGATGGGATTGAACAAGAGGCCCTGCCAGCTGAGCAGTCAAGTCCTGTGCATGGCTTTTCAGAGAAGCACTGACTTGTGTGATAGTGAGGTCTATGGACTTGGTGGTATGAAAAGTAGGAGTTTTTTTTGGCTGATGTTCAGTATGCACATGGCCACTATTCCTGTTTGCAGAGTGGGTAGGAGTATGAGCGTTGGAATTAAATTGCTATGCATGCATGTGTGCAGTGGCTTCCTGGTTTGTCTGGATTGGGAAAGAGATGTCCATGGCATCGGTAGGCAAAAAGTGAATAGAAGAAGTATTAGCATTTAAAGCTTGGTCATCATTGGAGGGGAGAATGGCTTTGCGCTGGTTTGTTTGACTAGTGCCTTCCTGATTCACGTTGGCAAATTTTTCCCTTAATTTGCCTAGACTAGAAGACACTTTTTTTTTGGGAGGAATCAAAAAACTTAAGCTGATCAACAATAAAATCAAGAGGAATTTCGTTGATTTGCGACATCCAAGGACCATAGAGAGCAAAAGGAATTTTTCCAGAACTGCTTTTAAAAATCCGAAATAATCTTCCTTTCACAAAACTGGCATTGAGAAGCATTGTGAAAAAAATGGCCACAGTAAGTGCAAATTTTGGGATTTTTTCGTAATGCACAAAAACCACAAAATTCGAAGAGACAGTAGCTCTAACTATAATCTTATCAGTAGCTTTTCTGTTGATGTCAATTTTTGCCCGAACTGGAACAAAGAAAGGATCCCTACGGAGGGCATTGGTACCGAGTTGTTCATACTCCGAAGGATAACCAATTTCATTGAGGAGAAGGCTAATAGTGTGCTGATTTCTGAAGTCATACGGGATACCAAAGAACTTAATAGTGGTATATAGAAATTGGAAAGTGAAATCATGCACATCCTTATTTGGATCATTAAACTCAAGAAGCAAAATATGCCTTCTACCCACAAAACCAAGGCTGCTTTTTGAAAACCCAGACCATATTGTTTTGATTCTCAAAATAAGCAACAAAGAAATTCTCTTTGATTTTAGAAATCACAGCATAGTTATCACCCCAAGCTCTCCGCATATCATCTCTGACAATGTCAATAGTAATATCTTTGGCTGGGATCGTGGGTGCAACTTTGAGCAAAATAGAAAAATTGGATTCAAAATCATCTTCATTGAAACGAGATTTTCTGGAAACAAAACAATGAGACAGTTGAAGTGATTGCATGGCAGCAGCAATGTCAATTTCAGGCGTGTCTCTTCGGACCGTATCAGCAGAGTCTGGGGAGGTTCAGGCGGGGTAGGAGAGGTGGGAGTGGTGTTTGCTATGGACACGGGAAAACTCTCCATGGTTGTTGATATTTCTAACACAATCCTTATTAAGAAGGCGAGAGAAATATAAATGAGATATCTATCTAATCATGTTAGCTTGGATATGGGATTAACCTCATGATCCAACAAAGCGAAGTTAGGCGGTGTTAGTAGTGGGATGTAACTTAGCCACATTATCCACAGTGGAGTTAATCTCACCAGGATATGAACTCAAGGTATACCACACATTTCTAGGCATTACCTATACACTAGTCTGTCACCCTAGCAATAACGCTCAAAGAAATGCGAGGCATGGTATTCATAGATTGGCCTTGATAAAAGATTGAACATGATATCTGCATGCGCACAGATAGAAATACCAATTGTAGCACTTCACCGGGACTAATCCAGGTATCGTATTTATATTTTACCACAGGGAAGGGAGTCTATGGAAAGGTAGCGAGAAAAGAACTACCTAATGATTTATATTATGATTTATTTATGAGATCATTCACTTTACAGTATTATAATGCAGAGTAGCCATGAGCATCAAACATAACTCAACAGGATAAGTCACAAGATAAAGATAATTATAATAATGATAAATGTCCAAGTCTAAGATCAGCCTATGCCACTAGTATCATACAAGCAATTAACATGTTATAAATTAGACTAGAATGAATATTCCTAAGATACTCCTAATAATATATGTCAATGAATACTACAATTAGTGCAATACATCTAGCTATCATGGCAAGGTTGGATTACTTCTACACATGGCAAGCATTACCAATGACAAGCAAGGACGAAAACTTGTTCATCATCGTAATTAAAAGCTCGATGTGTCCTACAATCGGAGGGTGGATTCCAAAGAACTCAACAGGGCTGTCACCCCCGCGATCTACCACACGACCCAGAATGTAGGGTGCAATTGCAGATAAACGTTGTATAAACACCACGTTTACACATTGCTTATCACCCACATAGTGATCATCTATATGGATGCTATACAATTCCATGCATAAAATATAAAGCAATCTTACTAAACTAAACATATAATCATAGCAAGCATAAACACATATCAACAAGAATATAATAATTATAAAGATCAAAGCCATAACAATTGTATTCTAAATATAAGTGAACTTACAGATTGAACACAAGAGAGAAGTCTCAAGAACGATGATCCTTGCTACTTCTTGACTATCAGGAACTCAAGATGAACTTGATCTTCAACTAGAACTAGTTATGTAGCTAATCTACTTCTAGTATGAACTAGGGCTTAGGTCTAGACTTGGCTGGACTTGGATGAGTTGAATATGATTGTTGATAATGAAATTGTTGTTAGCCTCAGGGTCAACTGGCCTCCTTATATAGCACTTGGCGATGAACATCAACCCTTGGATCAAACCGACCTTCAACAACGGTGTAGATACAACCTCAAGGTCGGTGGTAAACCGACATAAAAATGTGAGGCTGACTGGTGGGACCCACCTGGCGGCCGGCCTACTTGGCACTGGCGGCCGCCAGGGTGGCATGCCACCTCGGCTTCCCGTTTGTTCTGGTGTCCTCTGGTATCTTCTAGAATGTTTTAGTCCACTTTTCGGGTTGAGTTGCTTCACGGTTAAGTCTGGTCTTCATATGTCTTGTATATGTCTTGTATATTCTGGAACCTTCTCCATTATTCTCTGCATTTTCCTATCAAGTCCCTGAAAAGTCACAGAATACCAAAACTCGTAGAATTATGTTAGTTAGACCCCTAGACTTATATTTAGTCTTTGACTTGAGCCCTTATTTCATGTTAAATAACTTAAAATTTTATGATATAACAAGTGTCAACAAGCTCCCCCAAGCTTACCTCTTGCTAGTCTCTTAGCAAGACACAAAACAATAAATTAAATTAAACTTGGATCAGGAGTTGCTACTACGCTATCACACCTCAAAAGTACACATGCTTTCAAACAAAATTTCTCTCCAGATAAACAAACTTTTCAAATCTTCAATTTACTCATATACCTCTTACCTTTTGGAGCTTATAACTTTTTCTTCAATCATGAGCAATTGAAAGATAGAACAGTCAAGTCGAACACTATATTTCAAACTCTTTTGATCAACTGTCTTTCTGGAGTTTTTGCTGATTTTCAAATAAAACTCAAAGTTCTCAGTGTGACACTCTCTAGTCTCTCATTTGTGGTATTTGTGGATCCTCTCTTAGGTAACAAAGTAATGTTGCCCGCTCTATCATAAGATGTAATATTTTTGGCTTAGGCAATAGCACTCTATACTTTCTTTTCTCTCATCCTATATCTAAAGCTTATATGTGGAGTTCATAGGTAGGAGAAAACTAAACTTACTTACTAAACATATATTGTAAATTCAAGCAATGGATCTAAAGTTACAAATCACACTGATCAAGTGGTGCATGTGTATGGTGGATAGAATATAGAGAATATAATAGAGTAGAATAAATAGATGAGGAATATCTTACTTATGCTCCTTAAGAAATTATCTCTCTTTTTGAATTTTTGTAGAGAATCTGGGCTGTAGCTTTTTCTTTCTTTATTTTAGAGAGGTGGACTCTGCTGGCCCTAGACTTTTGTCTGTTATTTCCTCTCTCTAAAGATGTGGGTTCTACTCACCCTCGGACACTTGTCCATTTTTCATCTTTATTTATTTTTCTTTTTTTTTAGGGAGGTAGGCTCTACTCGCCCGTAGGACTTTTGTCCATTTTTCATCTCCCTTTTTTTTTTCTTCTTTTTTTTTTAAAGAATAGTCTATAACCCAAATCTCTTTTATAATATTTGTGAGAGATAAATAAATGCAATGGAGCTTTTGTAAGATATTAGCTAGCAATGAACGGGGTAGAAAATATTTTTTTTGGTTGCTCTCTCCTAATAGGAATAGAACATTTTTGTTGGCTAGAGTGAAGTGATAGTGATATATATATGGTGGATAAGTAGAGTGGATATAGCGGAATAAAAGTGGAGTGTACATGATCAGCATGATAAGTTTCTAAGGGTCAACAAAGATTGAACAAACTCAATGCAAACAAGCAGCCTATATATAAATCAAAAGATTTTCCTAATCTAAATAGCATGTATATATGGCTGTGGTAGGAGGTTCACACTCTTGTCACACAAGAACTTATCATGTGCACTTCAATTTTCAAAATATAAATCTCCGAAATCTAGTATCACTAAGAGTAAGATCAAATAGCAGCTCGGACTATCATATATCATATCCGTCAATTACCTAGACTTTAGAGCAAGCATTTTGCAACCCATAGGTTTCAGGATTAGAGTAATTATTTTGCAAAAATGGAGCTCAAGAGAAATTAAGCTTGAAAGCTAGGTACTAGAAAAAGTATAACAACGGAGCAACTATTCATCATCTCCATGTTGCCAGATTTTAGGATTTATTTTAGTTGAGCAAAGTAAACTTTAGTGTGCACTCTCTCTTTAATCTTTTTATTCTCACTCAAACAAAAGATTATTTAAACTACTAGCCTCTTAACAAAATAAACTAGACTCTTAACAAACTTAACTAGCTAGCAAAATATTTAACTAATAATATATATAATAAGATAATAAGATACTTATCTGGATAATCTGGGGTTGCACTCCCCAAGCTAGATTGGAGTGTAATCTTTAATGATGTAGATGTTAAGATAGTTGACATCAGAGATGGTGTCAGATATCTTTCCTCTTCTTCTAATCTGTAAATCTCAAATAGACAACAAAACTAGTGGAACTTGATTAAGCATTAGAGATTAACCACTTTGCTTGAGTTGCCTGGGATATATATTTGGATTTTCATTCATCATTTTTTTATTTATATGCAAGATAAAGATTTATGCATAAACAAACTATCTTTATTTTTTATGCCACCACAGCAAAATAGCCTAGAGGTATTTAACCTCGGGGATACTAGCATGGGGCTTAAAGGTTTTCACAAAACAAAAGATAAAATATTTTTGTTGTTTTTAAATGCATATATGAAATACTGAAAAGATAAATATGATATGGAAATAAATAATGCAAGAAATTAAAATATGGATAACTTACCTACTTACCTTGCAGTGAGGATTCAGCATTTTGAGTCCTCCGAACAAGACTTCAAGTTCTGTTCTTTACTCCCATGGTATATCAGTTGTCACAATCGGTGGTACTGATGATTCTATAGTATCTTCTGATGATGTTCTGGGAGATGTCTTCTTCTTCCTCCATCTTTTTGTATGCATCGGTCTGAGTGATGTCTCCAACGATTTGAATATCTTCTATTTTAACCCCAAGAATTTCTTACATTGTGAGTTCATCATCTCTTTTGTTTTCTATCTTGATTCCCAAAATTTTTCTGTAATATATAATCTTCATCCTCTATGGTGATTGACTCTTCTGGTAGACTCTTCTCTCGAAAGTGATTGATCCTGTTTTCTCTGTGGATATTTCAAATGTAGGACATTTTACCCTTTTAGCTATTAATTGTTTTCTGGCTTCTTTTAACAAGGAGAAAACTTGTTGATCTCTGTTCCACCAATACTCATCGCGTGCTTTCTCATATTCTTCCCATGATTCTCCTAATTCCTCGTAGAACTCATCTGCGCGAGACAAAACTGTCTTTTCTGGTGAAAGTCGAGCAAGTTTTTCCTTGATGTATGCAGAGTCTTCCTTTATTTCCTTATCCAATTTCTTCATGGCTTCTTTGTGTCCCTTAAGATGTTGTCCCATTATTGAATCTATTGGTACCATTGTGCCATCTTCTGGATTCTTAATCCATTGTCTATTATGGCGGCGACGAGCTGTCCCCGCTTTTCCGTAAGGATTTGTATATTCATTGTAACTATTAAAGTAAACTCGTACCTTCTCCTTAGGAAATTGGAAATGTATCTCTCCTGTATGGATGTAGATGATTGCGGTGTAGTGTTGAGGAACGGTCTCCCAAGCACTATTGGAGGATCTTCTTCCTTTCCCATGTCCATGACTACAAAGTCAGTGAGAACATAGTGATCCATAATTCTGACTGGCACATCTTTGGCAATTCCTTCAGGAACTCTATAAGATTGGTCTGCCATCTGCAGCTGCACATATGTTGGTTGCAACGGCAATTTTCCAAATAATAATTCATATGTAACCTTTGCCATTAGATTAATTCCAGATCCAGTATCGCAATATGTATTATAAAAATTCCACTGATTAATAGAGCAATGAATAGTAGGTGTACTGGATCATCTTCTTGCCGACGTAGCATTGGAGACTGCAATAAATGTTCATTATAAGATTTGATTTTATTCACTACCATTACCTTTGTAGGCTGTGTCATCTTATTCTTGTTCTGATTCTGGTTCCTCCTTCTATTCTGATTGTAAGGTTCCATCTTCTGTTCTAGAATATAATGATTATTACCTTGAGGATAAGTAACAGAGGTGTGTACCTTGTCCTTGAAAGTGAATTTCTCTCTCTTCCCTTTAATATTGAAAATAATCTTTGCACTGTCTGCATAGATAATAGCTTTAGCTGAGCATAAGAATGGTCTTCCGAGTATGATTGGTGCTCTTTCATTTCTTCCAGTATCTACAATTGCGAAGTCTGCTGGGACATAAGAGTTTCTGATTCCCACACATACATCTTCAAGGATCCCCTCGGGATAACAAATTGATTGATCTGCAAGCTGCAAGCACATATTTGTTTTCCAAAGTGGTTCACTATAAATCTTCTCATAGATTACCTTGGGTATTATGTTGACGCTTGAGCCAAAATCACAGAGAGCATTGTTGAATGTGAGGTGTCCAATTTTGATTGTAATGACTGGTCTTCCTGGATCTTCCTTTTTAGGTGGCATTGAGTCATCCAACCAACAGCTTCCTAAGGTCTCTCTATAGTAATGACCTGCATTATAGATATCGACAAGATTTGCGTTTCTAATTCTTCCTACTGTCCCCCGAATCTTTCCCTGGTGTGGTTAGTGGAACAGATAACCGAAATCTGAGATTCTATCATCTTATTAAAATTGTCTTGATTCTTGATAGTCAAGAAAAGCTTTCTAGACGAGTGTTGATAAGCTCAAGAGCTTTGTCATTAGATGCTATCTTTCTTGACAGATTCTCCATAGTTTTTCCTTGGTTAACAACCAGATCTCTCAAAGAAGGTTGATAAGTATTGAAATTGTTACCTTGGTAGTTGCCTTGATAATTGCCTTGATAATTACTCTGATAGTTGAGCCTCTGTTGGTTCCAACCTTGATTCTGCTGAGGACGGAAACTATTATTGTTGTTATTGATAAGATTAATATCCTCCATGATCTCTGGACAATTCCTTCCAGTGTGGCCTAAGTTTTCACATTCTTCACATGTCATGCATGAATCTTGGATTTGCATCACTGCCTTGGGTTGAGAATCTCTATCCTCGAGCTTCTTCATGATAAGGTCCATTTTAGCAGATAGCATATCTACTTCTTTAAGCTGGTGCATTCCCCTCTTGCGAGTTTGACGCTCTTCACTCCAACCTTGGTTGGAAGCCATCTTCTCCACAAGCTCGTAGCATTTGTAATTATAAGTGATAAGAAAGCACCACTAGCTGCAGCATCCATAGTTTCACGAGCACTGGGAACAAGCCCATGATAGAAAGTCTGCATCAACAGCCACTTCTCCATCCCATGGTGTGGACATTCTGAAATATATTCTTGAAAACACTCCCATGCTTCGTGGGACGATTCATCATGCTGTTGTTGAAAATTTGATATCTTCCCCGTTAAGGCATTTGTCTTGCCTATCGGAAAGAACTTTGTAAGAAAGGCTGTGGAACATATATCCCATGTTGTATTCTTATCTTTTGTAGCATAAAACCATTGCTCGCCTCTTCCCAATAGTGAGAATGGAAAGAGACGAAGCAAGATTGCATCCTTGGATACATCCTTCATAGTGAATATGCTTTGCATCTCTCGAGAAAGTGTTGGAGATGAGCACTAGCATCTTCATGTGCCTTTCCACAAAACTGACTTGATTGCACCATATTAATGAGCCCTGGCTTAAGCTCAAAGCCATTATCTCCAACCTCTACCTTCGGACCAGTGAGAATATTGTTCGTGGTAGGAGCTAAAAATTCACGAAGTGTCTTGTTTGCCATAGCTTCAAATTCAGATGTCAAATCTCTAGTAACTTGATTAACTTCCAATTCAGTAGACTTTGGTGTCTCAGATGATGATGATGATGATGTAGGTGCTGGAGTTTGTCTGAGATTTGCTCTTGCCTGCCTGATTAATTTTTCAGGATCTTCAATAAAATTCTCTGGAAGATTTCTATTCATACAACTCCCCTGCATAAGATAAAAACAAAATAGAAAACAGGGTTGAACCTGTTTGAGTATGTGATAATGGGTTCTCTATGCATTAGGTGATGTAAAGTGATCTCTCTTGTTTTCTTATGTGATGTGTTTATAGGATTTTCGGCTAGCACCCTTTCTAACTAGTAAGTCAGAAACAATACCAACTTAATTAGGAATAACTCTGTCTAAGTCTTGGCTAATACCCTTCCAAACTAGAGAAAGCTGGAAAGAAGCACTAGAAAAACTTTTAAAGTTTTGAAAACAGCATCTTTTCAAAATCGTTTCAAAATGTGTTTTTTGGATAGACTACGCCTTCCCCCGAACGGCGCCGAGAATGCTTGTTGATATTTCTAACACAATCCTTATTAGGAAGGCGAGAGAAATATAAATGGGATATCTATCTAATCATGTTAGCTTGGATATGGGATTAACCTCATGATCCAACAAAGCGAAGTGAGGCGGTGTTAGTAGTGGGATGTAACTTAGCCACATTATCCATAGTGGAGTTAATCTCACCAGGATATGAACTCAAGGTATACCACTCATTTCTAGGCATTACCTATACACTAGTCTATCACCCTAGCAATAACGCTCAAAGAAATGCGAGGCATGGTATTCATAGATTGGCCTTGATAAAAGATTGAACATGATATCTGCAAGCGCACAGATAGAAATACCAATTGTAGCACTTCACCGGGAGTAATCCAGGTATCGTATTTATATTTTGCCACAGGAAAGGGAGTCTATGGAAAGGTAGAGAGAAAAGAACTACCTAATGATTTATATTATGATTTATTTATGAGATCATTCACTTTACAGTATTATAATGCAGAGTAGCCATGAGCATCAAACATAACTCAACAGGATAAGTCACAAGATAAAGATAATTATAATAATGATAAATGTCCAAGTCTAAGATCAGCCTATGCCACTAGTATCATACAAGCAATTAACATGTTATAAATTAGACTAGAATGAATATTCCTAAGATACTCCTAATAATATATGTCAATGAATACTACAATTAGTGCAATACATCTAGCTATCATGGCAAGGTTGGATTACTTCTACACATGGCAAGCATTACCAATGACAAGCAAGGATGAAACTTGTTCATTATCGTAATTAAAAGCTCGACGTGTCCTATAATCGGAGGGTGGATTCCAAAGGACTCAACAGGGGTTATCACCCCCGCGATCTACCACACGACCCAGAATGTAGGGTGCAATTGCAGATAAACGTTGTATAAACACCACGTTTACACATTTCTTATCACCCACATAGTGATCATCTATATGGATGCTATACAATTCTATGCATAAAATATAAAGCAATCTTACTAAACTAAACATATAATCATAGCAAGCATAAACACATATCAACAAGAATATGATAATTATAAAGATCAAAGCCATACCAATTGTATTCTAAATATAAGTGAACTTACAGATTGAACACAAGAGAGAAGTCTCAAGAACGATGATCCTTGCTACTTCTTGACTATCGGGAACTCAAGATGAACTTGATCTTCAACTAGAACTAGTTATGTAGCTAATCTACTTCTAGTATGAACTAGGGCTTAGGTCTAGACTTGGCTGGACTTGGATGAGTTGAATATGATTGTTGATAATGAAATTGTTGTACGCCTCATGGTCAACTGGCCTCCTTATATAGCACTTGGCGATGAACATCAACCCTTGGATCAAACCGACCTTCAACAACAGTGTAGATACAACCTCAAGGTCGGTGGTAAACCGACATAAAAATGTGAGGCTGACTGGTGGGACCCACCCGGCAGCTGGCCTACTTGGCACCGGTGGCGCCCGTGGTGGCATGCCACCTCGGCTTCCCGTTTGTTCTGGTGTCTTCGGTATCTTCTAGAATGTTTTAGTCCACTTTTCGGGTTGAGTTGCTTCACGGTTAAGTCTGGTCTTCATATGTCTTGTATATTCTGGAACCTTCTCCATTATTCTCGCATTTTCCTATCAAGTCCCCGGAAAGTCACAGAATACCAAAACTTCGTGAATTATGTTAATTATACCCCTAAACTTATGTTTAGTCTTTGACTTGAGCCCTTATTTTATGTTAAATAACTTAAAATTTTATGATATAACAAATGTCAACAATGGTATAGCTACACACACATGAACTCACAGCTCGAGCAATCAAATCACCAAAAGCTTGAGAGATGCGAAACATGGAAGTTTACAAGAGTTTAAGTAGGCAAAGAATAGGAGTGAACACAGCAAAGGTTAAAACTCAGAAAACACCTCACGAAGATCTCAACAAACCAGAGAAAAGAAAAAGGGGCAAACAGACTAAGATAGGAAAGGAGTGAACGGTGGTTAAAACTCAGAAAACACCTTGAAGGAAGCTAAAAGAAAACTACTGAGGAGTGAACTTGACGGAAAAAAGGAGTGAACACTGGTTAAAACTCAGAAAACACCTTGAATGTAACTGAAGGAAACGCGTTAGAAAAACAAGAGAATCAATCTTGACAGATGTGGGAAAGGAAGAACGAGATCGAAGGCAGAAAATACCGTGCAAACACATGATCTGCAACTAAGAAAATTCAGTGTGAAACTGGCATACGCCAAAACTCTCTCACTAGGGGCACTGTAGCTCTCTCACACACGTGGTCCTCAAATCACTCTAAGTTGATGGCCCTCTCTTTGATGCGAATCATTTTGCTCGATGTTGATTCTTGACGCCCAAGATTCTTTACCTTCAACCCTTTCATGCAAGACTTTAGCCTATGACTGTGTTCAGGGCAACCCATATTTCGTCCTATTGTTGTGAAACCTTGTTCGACTCCAACTGGGATCGATCAATGCTATCTCAACTCTTCTATGTGCCTTGGGAGCCCCTTTTTGGTATGAACTGATGTCTCTCCCAATCCTTTAGTAAGTCCACCTAGAACCCAAAGTTTTGAGGAACCAGTAGACCATAACTGAAAATCTGGCAATCAGTTAGTCTGAATTGTTAGGTGTTAGGTCAAACCATCCACAACCTGCCATTGCTTTGATTGACCAATTGAGTTAGATTGGGTCTAATGAAGTGTCTATGGTCTAGTTTGGACCGTCCACTCAACCTAGTAAAATCTAGTCGCGACACATTTCATTTTTCTTGCTAGCCCCTCTCTTCCCTTCCCTCTTACATTCGAGTTTTACTCTCCCCTTCCCTCCCTCCATTTCCCCCACTCTTGCTCTCACTGGGTATTGTCCTTGGCGCGTGGGGTCGACTGCGGTGAAGAAATGGCGATATACGAGACCCAAGACATGTGCTCAATAGTGAAGAAATTACGACATGTCAACAATTACGAGGTCGACAACAAACTTCGCATGCATCGACAATGCGCATGACAATGAGACAGTGGACTCGTTAATCGCGATCGACCGTGCTTTTGAAAAAAAAAAAGCAGAACAAAATCATATTGTTGCCGGTTGATAACAGTACGATTTCAGACGGTAGAATTAATTATCACCGGGTAATCCTTGGTGTAACTTCGATAACTGTTTTCTCATGGAACATAGCGCGGTAACATGCATGTAGTGTAGTCATTTGCACGGCATTCCAAAATTACATTTGAAGGCGATAATTTTTTTTTTTGAGACTCTTTTTGAATGAGAATCTATGCGTGTGTTTTCTTATGTATTAGTAATAACTATAATTTAAATTTAAACTAAATATACCGATAACTATTGACAAAACTAAAGTAAATAAACTTGAAAAAGCATTGGTTGGCAAATACGAGTCGTTTGTTCCACAAAACGTATCTCTCGAAGTCACCAGAGCAAATTAAAGTGCAACATCCTCAGCTTTCCGTGCGAACTGAGCCGTGCAGATTCATGATGAGCACACACCGCGTTCACACTTCACACACGTATAGTGCAGAATCCGATTCCGATTCCTTCGCTTTTGCGCAACGCTCGCGCCGCTCGTCCGCCTCAACTCCCCCATATAATCCCGCTGCCGGCGCTGGGGATGATCGATCGACGAACCGCTGGCGTGCCGCGTCGCCGGCCGCGGGATCGGACTAGAAACGCCGGCCGGTAAGGAATCGGAATCCGGCCGGCAAGTGGCGTAATGATGGACGGAATGGGGAAGGAATCCTGAAAGAACCAGATCGATGAAGCACACAATATGCAACACAAGACAGTGTCTCCTTGTTGTTGAGGCTTCCTGAGCCGTCTATATAAACAAGATCTGATGATCGCCTTGGTAGCGTGTTAACATACACAGGTTCTCTTCTCGAAGTTGAGGTGGAACAAGCTTGCTAGGTGCCCGCGATCATCGGCATGGCCATGGCCGGGACCGGGAGGAACATTGGCGTGGCGGTGGACTTCTCGTCGTGCAGCAAGAACGCGCTGCGGTGGGCGGCGGCGAACCTGGCTGCCCCCGGCGACCGGCTGATCCTCATCCACGTCAAGACCTCGTACCAGTACGAGCAAGGTGTGGCGCACCTCTGGGAGCACGACGGATCACGTAAGTACACACTACCCCACCATCAGTTCTCTCTTCATCAAATCATCATCGTCTACCTGTTGTTCTACATGACCATCGATCGAAAAGCTCATCTACCTGCTGCCTATGTCAGCGCTGATCCCTCTGGTGGAGCTGTCGGACCCTCGGGTGGGCAACATCTACGGGGTGTCGCCGGACCGGGAGACGATGGAGGTCCTAGCGCGGGCCGCCGCGCAGAGAGGCGTCCACGTCTTCGCCAAGGTGCTGTGGGGCGACCCCGCCAGGAAGCTGACGGAGGCCGTCCACAAGGTGCCCCTGCAGTGGCTGGTGGTCGGCAACAGGGGGCTCGGCACGGTGAAGAGGGTCCTCATGGGGAGCGTCAGCACCTACGTGGTCAACCACGCCGCCTGCCCCGTCACCGTCGTCAGAGAGAACATGATGCTGCCTTCACCACTCACCACCACCTACTGAGATCGATGCATGCATGTCTGAGATCTGCCATGTCACTGGCTCTCGATCAGCTGAGAACATGTCTGTATATCTTGTGTATGTGTGTCGTCTTTGTTTTGTACATGTTTTTCAGATAGATAATGTAATAGTTCCGGCTTTTTGAGCCTTTTTTTATTAAGAAGAAGTTCAAAACTAAAGTCTAAAATGGTAAATGAAACTGAAAGACCGGCCATTGGATGCGAAGAACTCCATTGCTCTCGATTCTAATAGCTTGCAAGCGTGTAGAAACCGTTCATTGGCAAAATGAAATGTATGATGGCACTTCATGCTCTTTCCTTTTTTTTTGTATAAACATACATATATGGTTAATTAATAAAAGTAATTAATAAGCTGCTAGAACTAGATTTCTTTTGATCTTTTCTATTAATTAATGGGCAGAACTAGCGATCGGACGTCCTATGGACAGTGTGTCCATCGGACGCTCCCGCAACGCAGCCCAAAAACGACGTGCGGCCCAAGTAAAGCACAACGCCCATCTTCCCCACCTTCTGTTCCCCCATTGTTCCCGGCAGCGTCAGCAAATCCGACGCTCCACCGCTAGTAGCTCCGCGTCGTGGTTTAATCAATTATTAATCCCCACCGCGTTGGCTGTCACCATCGCTGGCCGCGCCGTGCACCCATCTCCGGCATGCAGCCATAGCAGAGCAAAGTGTTAAGCAACATGAGAAAAAGCCAGGGTGACTGCAGCACAGCAATGGACTGGGCGACACAGAGGATGGAACATGTTAAGTCACAGTTTGCAACATGGGAAAAATATTGCAATATATTAGAAATCGATTGTTGCAACAACCATAAACAAATGTTGCAACTCTCAAAACCGATAGTTGCAACATTGAAAAAACATGTTGCAACAATCTTAAATCAATGCTTGCAACATTAAAAAACATATGTTGCAACATCTCAACTCAACGTTTGCAAATATCTCAAATTTTCAGTTGCAACAACTTAAAATCGCCTATTGCAACATCCAGAAACACATGTTGCAACTTTGAAAAATCGATAGTTTCAACATCAAATCTAACATGTTGCAATGTAACAATTCGACGGTTGCAACATCTCACGAACGACAACTTCAACATCTAAACATACATGTTGCAACATCCTGGGCACCATGCCGCACAAGGCGGCGGCGCCGTCGGTGCGGCCACGGGAAGACGTTGATGAGGGCAGCCCGATGGAGCGGATGGCCCAGTCGACGAGGTGTCGCGGGCGCAGGTTTGCCTCACCGGCTACGCCGACCGGACTTGCCGCGACGCCACCGCACACGTCGCGCCCCAGCGGCGGCGTCCCCGACGCATAGGAAGTCCGCCTCGTCCCCAATGGTGGTGGCGAGATCCGGGAGGCGCAGCAGCGAGGTGACGCGACTTGCTGGAGGCGAACTCTAGCCCCCGTAGCGCTCGGCCACCCACGGCACCAGCTCCGGCAACCGGTGGGAGCGGGCGGCTCACGACCATGGCCGTGGCGGCACACGAGGAGCGGCGGCCGGTGACCATGGACAGCGGCGAGGAGCGAAGGAGAAGGGATAAGGATGAGTTTTTTTAATAATACATCACACGGGAAGCTACGGCTGGGGTAAAAAGCGGTGGGCCGGGCGGTGGGATTTGTCCGATAGCGTCGGACGTCGGATGGAAGCATTACCGTTAATTTTACTCCAAATTGAAATGGAAACTGCTATGATTTTGCCCATAATAAGCCCATATAAGCCCATAATGCAACAGCGGGGGGAACCGGGCCGGAACGCAAAGGAAGGTCGAAGTCGAGTACTAGTTGGATTTATGTACGGGCGAAAGGGCCTAATAAACACCATGGCGCGGGACAAATGGGCCACCTCCTCCATCGGCCTTTCCGGCCCAACACTAAGCCTGGCGGGTTGTGGGCGTGGGACCCTCTACCCTCGTGTAGGCCTTGTTGTTAAGCCAATTGAACCAACCAACTGGCAAAG